>CM073765.1:18354732-18440280 GCA_037127475.1 Arma custos | reverse complement strand
TGTATTTATTTGTACATTGCTGGACTTATTCATTCTTATTAGGACTTATTTGGTGGTCATAATAATAAATCATACACGGTTAGAAGGACTAATAAAGGAACATAAATTACACTGTCGACGTTTATGGCTTAATCCGAAGGAAAGGGAAAAGGGTCGCCTAGGTATTGGGGATTTCCCCATGAGGGTCATACTTTATCATACCTGCAATGGACATCATAGGTCGCCGCACCTTTCTTAATTTTCAACTTAAAACTTATTTTTCACTTATTTGATTATATAGTATTATTGTCCGAGTCTTTTTTTTTCGAGCATTGAGTGTGTTTTAACTACTTATTACTAAATGGCCATGGTATGGCGTACATTTCACATTAGAACAGAAAGCGTGTTAAAAAAAAACAAAAACAAAAAAAAAACCGCTTATCGCGTTTTCTCGGAGGAAAGGGAAGGTCGCCTTTGGTATTAGGGATTTCCAGAGCAGGGGAAGGCATATAGTTAATATTAGTTTATGATTCGTACCTGGAATGGACATCAAAGGTCGCCGCCCTTTTGTTGTTGACCGCCATATTTTTGTTTATACAGTTCATTCTGCTAATTTCCGCCATCTTAGGTATATCCGCCAGATTTTTTTGCAGTAAACAAGATTAACGAATGCTAATTAAAGGGACAACTCAAAGTGTATGTTGGAAAATAAACAATCCACTGGCCGCAGGGGGTTATTCGGATAAGTAGGAGTTACATTACATATATACGTGCGTAAATGTAATGGTGTAGGTTCATGATCTGAGACAAGTATGGCGAGATGATAGTAAATAGAGATATTCGAAACGTAGATGGATAAGATATATGTTGTCAGTTTACACCTCGCTTCCAACATGTGGATTGGATATGATAAGCTATGACACTAGTATTTTTTCGATAGGCAATAATAACAAAAATTTACGTATAATACGGAGTACATTTCACATTAAAATAGAAAGCGTGCTATGTCTATTGGTGGCCCTGAAAAGGGCCGTTGAAATCAGCCTATGAACGATTAACTCGTTACTTAGAGCTAGTGTACTTGGTAACGGCCTTTGTACCTTCGCTGACAGCGTGCTTGGCCAATTCTCCGGGAAGTAGGAGCCTCACCGCGGTCTGGATTTCCCTGCTCGTGATGGTCGACCTCTTGTTGTAGTGGGAGAGGCGTGAGGCTTCGGCAGCGATACGTTCGAAAATATCGTTGACGAAACTGTTCATGATACTCATAGCCTTGATGAGACTCCAGTATCCGGGTGGACCTGCTTCAGCACCTTGTAGATGTAGATAGCGTAGCTCTCCTTCCTCCTCCGCTTCTTCTTCTTGTCGGATTTGGAGATATTCTTCTGGGCCTTCCCGGCCTTCTTCATGGCTTTACCGCTCGCCTTTGGTGGCATGTTGACTGTATGTCAGCTGAAACCGAAGTGTTTTGAAACGGCATTGAAGGGTCTATTTATATTCGATTCGTTGTCGGCCAAGCGGCCCAATCGTGGTGAAGCGAGCAGCGCAGTCTCGCGGTTGTATCGGTAACCTTGACCAAAGTGCGCATAAACCGTTCCAGAGTGCGTGGCTTTCAGACTTTCATTTCCAGCAAGCGATCAGAAATAAAAAATGGCGGAAATGTGAGTGTGTGTGTGTCTATATATATATATATATATATATATATATATATATATATATATATATATATATATATATATATATATATATATATATATATATATTACATATATATATATATATATATATATACACACGTATGTATGTATGTATGTGCGAGCGTTTTTTAAATTGTTACATTAAAAGGGGGTTGGTTACTTTCCTAATCGATTCGAATGGATTACACCGGTCCGTAGTTTTCGAACGTTTCTAATAACTTCATATATAATAGTTCACTATTATATTTCATTTATTTATCAACAACATCGAGGATTGATATGTTTTCGCAATGCAAATGTCATAAGAACGTATAGCTGTAACTTTAAAGCAATTGTTTCCTCTATCCATGCAGAATACCCAACGAGAGGTTACATTCTGATAGAAAGGATTACGTCTAATTTGGTGGCCCTGAAAAGGGCCGTTGAAAGTACGGCAGGGTGCGGACGGACCTCTTAAGCTCGTTCTCCGCGGATACGGCGAGCAAGCTGGATATCCTTGGGCATGATGGTGACCCTCTTGGCGTGGATTGCGCACAAATTGGTATCCTCGAAGAGACCTACGAGATAAGCTTCGCTGGCCTCCTGGAGGGCCATGACGGCGGAACTCTGGAATCTCAGGTCGGTCTTGAAGTCCTGAGCGATCTCCCTCACCAACCTCTGGAACGGGAGTTTCCTAATAAGCAACTCGGTACTTTTCTGGTACCTCCTGATTTCTCTGAGTGCTACTGTTCCGGGCCTATACCTGTGAGGTTTCTTAACACCTCCGGTGGCTGGTGCACTCTTCCTGGCGGCTTTGGTAGCCAGCTGCTTCCTCGGAGCCTTGCCTCCTGTCGATTTCCTAGCGGTCTGCTTGGTACGAGCCATCTTACAGTAATAAAAATTTTGTTTCCGTGCCCCTCCTTTATATAGGTGGAACTGGAAGGGTGGGGGGTTCCACCCGCCAATCATCGTTGGCGACTTTGTTGACTTTTTTTTTTGTTTTACCCTGTACTAAGTCTTTAACAGATAGATACCTAATTTTTTGACGTCCGTAAATTATGAAACATGCCATTTCTTTATTTTTCAACAATTAATTCGTTTCTCTTACTTCCGGAAGGGTTTTCTCATATTAAGCCAAATTCCGTTAATTGATCTACATTCACTTAAATGGAGAATATTAGCATATCTCGTTTTCAACTTTTAATCAACTCTAATAATTACCATTATCGATCAAGCGATTGGATGTATTGCAATTGTTCGTCGGTGGGTGTAGTAGACAAGTAAATATTTATAGATTTGCAAAACAACTATCGATGATAGCCGTATCGATGATCGAGCAATGACTCTCCATCAAAATTCCGACAATTATTTTATTTTGAAAGGAATAATTCACACTGATAGAAGTGATTAACTTAATTAAGAAAGTCTGTCTAATAATTATTGGTGGCCCTGAAAAGGGCCGTTGAAACTTTCCCCAGGTCGCCAGGTACACACGACGTCGAACTTAACCGCCGAAACCGTACAGAGTACGGCCCTGCCTCTTGAGAGCGTAGACGACATCCATGGCGGTGACGGTCTTCCTCTTGGCGTGTTCGGTGTAGGTGACTGCGTCACGGATAACGTTTTCCAAGAACACCTTCAACACACCTCTGGTCTCCTCATAAATGAGACCCGAAATACGCTTCACACCTCCTCGCCTGGCCAACCTCCTGATGGCGGGTTTGGTGATACCTTGGATGTTGTCTCGGAGTACTTTCCTATGTCTTTTGGCTCCTCCTTTGCCCAGACCCTTTCCACCCTTGCCACGTCCAGTCATCTTTGCAGGTCAGAGAACGATATTCGACTGCTTGGCCAAAATTTTCTACCTCCTTGTTTATATAGCTAGGTCTTTCCTTCCGATTGGTCCAAACACGAGCGGTTGGTATGCCCTCTGGTGGTCCGTTTACGCGACTCATTCAATTTGATAGGTTTGGTGTGTGCGTGAGCGTTTGTGTTTGTTTTATTAGGAGAAATAAAAATGTAGAGCTCCTTTTTCGCCGGGATAAAAAAAAAAAAAAAAAAAAAAAAAAAAAAAAAAAAAAAAAAAAAAAAAAAGGATGGTTTTGGTTCCTTTCATTATTCATGATTTACTGATGATATATTCAAATCACCATCAATCAGCTGAAGATTATATGACGACCGTTTGTATAAAACAAAATTTCGTTTATCTATCGATTCTGAAATTCAATACATTTCTTTGATTATGTATGATGACGTCCTGTAGTGTTTATTTTCCTCGGTTCTATTAACTGCGTTCATTAGAACTGTGCAAGTGAACGAATGCATTGTTCTTCATTATGATGGTTGCCTGTTACGGAACAATTATTATTATTATTATTATTGAGTATGTACACAACATAATTTCCGATCCCGTAACTTTACCCAACCGGATAGTCAAACCTATGATGTTTGATAAATTCTTAATTCCTCTTACTTAACATACCAAGTTTATAAGTATTGCGGTCGAAAGTTCTTCATCCAATTTGTGGCCCTGAAAAGGGCCGTTGAAAAGAGAAGGTCGCGAGGAGCTCGCCGTCTTTTAGGCTTAAGAGCTCTTCTCTGTCTTCTTCGGCAGTAGAACGGCCTGGATGTTGGGAAGTACTCCGCCTTGAGCGATGGTGACTCCCGACAGCAGCTTGTTCAACTCCTCGTCGTTCCTAATAGCGAGCTGGAGGTGACGCGGAATGATCCTGGTTTTCTTATTATCACGAGCGGCGTTGCCGGCCAACTCGAGAACTTCTGCAGCCAGGTACTCCATGACTGCTGCGAGGTATACCGGAGCTCCTGCTCCCACTCTCTCTGCGTAGTTACCTTTCCTGAGAAGACGGTGGATACGACCCACGGGGAACTGGAGCCCTGCCCTAGATGATCGGGTCTTTGCCTTTCCCTTGGCTTTACCACCTTTACCACGTCCGGACATTCTTCTGCTCTATGTGTTCTCTGTCGTTGACGAGAAATATATGCTTTCGAATTTTAATGCCGCTTCGTATATACCCATTTGCAGCTTTGCGCGGACCAATCGCTTTTCGCCGCTGCTCCCCACCCCACAATGTGTATTTACCTCAGACTGCTACCTACCGGACAATACCATCACTCCATTCATCGGAATCACTTTATGTCAGAAGATTTTTAATATTATTTTGTAAGTAATAAGGCAAATAAGAATTGATAAGGGAATATAAATTGCACTATGTACAGAAATTCTGGTATGTTTGGCTTAGGCTTAGGACTTAATCCGCAGAAAAAGGAGGGGGGGGGGGGAGGGGGGACGGTCGCCAAATTAGTACGGATTTCCCTAGTAAATACACTATATAAGTAAAATTCTAGTCGTAAACGTTTTTAACCCGAAGAAAAGGGAAAAAGATCGCCTAGATAGTAGGGATTTCCCTGGTAGTCATAAACGTTTGGTTTATGGCTTAGTCCGCCAAAAGGTCGCCTAGGTAGTCGGGATTTCCCTAGGAGGGCCATATTTTATTATACCTGGAATTGAGATGAAAGGTTGCCGACCCATTCTTTATGTCCGCCATATTTTTGTTTGTATTGCCGCCATCCATCTTAGATGTTATACACTCAGGAATTACGGATTTCATACTCAACAAGTTAGTTAATAGTAAAACGGTCTCTATGCGTCCTAATGAAATAGGTTGACAATTAATTATTAAGGAGGGGGGGGGGTATTAGATGTTATTGTTTGGCGCACGCGTATTATTTTGTCTCATCTAATACTGTAATCCATAAAATCCATGTGTGATCGAAGGGCAACAGTTAGCAAGCTCGGTAGAAAGTATGTGTGCGTATTTTTAGTGGCTCTGAAAAGAGCCGTTTAAAATCACTCCTCCTTGAGGAGGCAGCGGTTAGGGGGAAAACGACCTACTTCTTCTTCGGTGAAGCCTTCTTGGCCGCTGGCTTCTTGGCAGGTGCCTTTTTCGCCGGTGCCTTCTTCGCCTTAGGTGTCGTGGCGGGTTTCGCCTTGGCCACCTTGGGCTTTGGAGTCTTGGCGGCGGTTGGTGGCTTCTTGGTCTTCTTAGCCTTAGGTGCAGCAGCGGCCTTTTTCGTTGCCGCAGGTTTAGCCTTTGGTGCCTTGGATTTTATAGCGACGGACGGCTTAGCTGGGGCCTTCTTTGTAGCCGCTACTTTCTTGCCTTCACCTCCTGCTCCGGCGAGTTTAAAAGAGCCCGATGCCCCTTTACCCTTGGTCTGAACGAGCGAGCCGGAAGCAACGGCGGATACGAGGTACTTTTTGATAAAGTGCGACTTTTTCTCCGCATCGATCTTGTACGTCGAGCTGATATATTTCTTGATAGCCTGGGTAGATGATCCACCTCTCTCTTTGAGAGACTTGATCGCAGCTGTCACCATCTGAGAAACGGGTGGATGAGTAGGCGCGGTCTTGGGTTTCTTGGCGCCGGCTGCTGCAGCGGCCTTACCCTTCTTCGCCTTGGGCGTCGCCGGGGTTGTCGGAGCAGCGGCTTCTGTTGCAGTTTCAGTCATTTTCACAATAGGTTCGCTAGTGTACCTTTTTTCGCAGCGTGTTTCGTTTCGCTTTTGTAAAGCAGGACGGACCGTAACGGAGACACCACACTTCTTATTCCCAGAATTATTTCTCCCTTGGATTGTTTTGTGTTCAATTTGTATCTGTAAACTCCCCTCTGCTTTTCCGTAGACCCATTTAACGACGTACGATTTTCGGTGCCATTTCTCCTTACTTTCCTCCTCACATACGTGCGGCCAGGCGTTCTCCAAAAACTCGGACCTAGTCTTAAACGACCGCTGAATCTCAGAGACCGGTCGTCTTCTCTCCAACTCTTCTCAAAATAGTCATTTTTAAATTACTTCTGCCTCGTGCTCGAGATTTTTCAACAAAGCCTCACTCTTTTGGAACCATTAACCTTTCAGAATCCACGGGCTTTGGATTGTTTCACAGCTTTCATTCCTCGTGGAAACGGATTCATTCTGGGGTTGTTAGCACTCATCCGATGCTGTCCTATGTCATCTTTACCGACTGGTTCTCTAAAATATTATTTAACCGCTGGATCATCTTTCCTTTGCAATAAGGGGCCTTTGATCGATCGTCTCGTATTAAATAAAGGACCGGTTTCCTATGAGCTTTGCTAGTGGCAACTCGTTAATAACATGTAGAAAAGGCATGGGCGCACTGTGCACTGTCTCCGCCCGTCCGGCGGCGGATCATCGGTAATGGGTCGTCAAAACGTTGTATGTATGTATGTATGTATGTATGTATGTATGTATGTATGTATGACCCTAAAGAGACCCATAAAGGGGAAAAGGAAAAATAAATAACGTTTAAATTTATTAAGGAAAAACAAAACAAAACGAAGCATGCTTCCTGATTTGACCTTTCATCTGTTTGTTTGTGAATCGGTGTATACATGATCATATTTTTTTTTTTTGTCGTTGTCCTATTTTATAATCTTGCCGTTATCCCGTCGCCTATTTCATATACATATATACATACATACATACATACATACATACATACATATATATATATATATATATATATATATATATATATATATATATATATATTGGTTTCTACTTAGGTTTCTACTTATTTTGACTGTTATGTAAATTAGGTATATGTTTATGAGTTTCAGTCTTTTCTTAAGCCTCTTCAGTCGACGTTTCGAGCCTAGGTTAGTCTCATACTTACTCATGACCTAACAGTGAAAAATGAGCTTTTAGTTAAAACATTAAATAGCACACTAAAATAAAAATTAAAATGACACGTGTAAGATGTAATTGGATAGGGTGTAAGTTACAAGTTCCAAAGAATAGATCAGTTTATCATCAATCAGTTACTTCGCAATATTTCATAAAATGTTTATATTGCAATAGCCATGATCAACGAGTAAGAAATCTATTTTTAACAACAGCATTTTTATATAACTGTAGAATGATATTAGATTATTTCTATTATTATTTCATTGAGAATTAATTAAATTTGCATAACACGAACTTAGACCTTGAACATCCGATTTTTTTATTTTGTTTTGTTTACAGTGCGACTTTTTGTACTTCTCTGTAGCTATAATTTCTTTTATATTCCGTTAAAACCAATTTTTCTCTTGGTGTATTATTTTAGGTTTCTCGAATTTGAATGTATGTTGTGTATTTCTAAAATGTGTAGCGATAGCTGTTTGATCTAGTTTATTAGGGTTTTTATTATTGTATCAAAACTATATTTGTGTCGGTACACTCTATGCTGTAAGTATTGTTCCGATGGTCCGAAATAGGATTTACCGCATTTATCTTCACATTGTATTTATTTGTACATTGCTGGACTTATTCATTCTTATTAGGACTTATTTGGTGGTCATAATAATAAATCATACACGGTTAGAAGGACTAATAAAGGAACATAAATTACACTGTCGACGTTTATGGCTTAATCCGAAGGAAAGGGAAAAGGGTCGCCTAGGTATTGGGGATTTCCCCATGAGGGTCATACTTTATCATACCTGCAATGGACATCATAGGTCGCCGCACCTTTCTTAATTTTCAACTTAAAACTTATTTTTCACTTATTTGATTATATAGTATTATTGTCCGAGTCTTTTTTTTTCGAGCATTGAGTGTGTTTTAACTACTTATTACTAAATGGCCATGGTATGGCGTACATTTCACATTAGAACAGAAAGCGTGTTAAAAAAAAACAAAAACAAAAAAAAACCGCTTATCGCGTTTTCTCGGAGGAAAGGGGAAGGTCGCCTTTGGTATTAGGGATTTCCAGAGCAGGGGAAGGCATATAGTTAATATTAGTTTATGATTCGTACCTGGAATGGACATCAAAGGTCGCCGCCCTTTTGTTGTTGACCGCCATATTTTTGTTTATACAGTTCATTCTGCTAATTTCCGCCATCTTAGGTATATCCGCCAGATTTTTTGCAGTAAACAAGATTAACGAATGCTAATTAAAGGGACAACTCAAAGTGTATGTTGGAAAATAAACAATCCACTGGCCGCAGGGGGTTATTCGGATAAGTAGGAGTTACATTACATATATACGTGCGTAAATGTAATGGTGTAGGTTCATGATCTGAGACAAGTATGGCGAGATGATAGTAAATAGAGATATTCGAAACGTAGATGGATAAGATATATGTTGTCAGTTTACACCTCGCTTCCAACATGTGGATTGGATATGATAAGCTATGACACTAGTATTTTTTCGATAGGCAATAATAACAAAAATTTACGTATAATACGGAGTACATTTCACATTAAAATAGAAAGCGTGCTATGTCTATTGGTGGCCCTGAAAAGGGCCGTTGAAATCAGCCTATGAACGATTAACTCGTTACTTAGAGCTAGTGTACTTGGTAACGGCCTTTGTACCTTCGCTGACAGCGTGCTTGGCCAATTCTCCGGGAAGTAGGAGCCTCACCGCGGTCTGGATTTCCCTGCTCGTGATGGTCGACCTCTTGTTGTAGTGGGAGAGGCGTGAGGCTTCGGCAGCGATACGTTCGAAAATATCGTTGACGAAACTGTTCATGATACTCATAGCCTTTGATGAGACTCCAGTATCCGGGTGGACCTGCTTCAGCACCTTGTAGATGTAGATAGCGTAGCTCTCCTTCCTCCTCCGCTTCTTCTTCTTGTCGGATTTGGAGATATTCTTCTGGGCCTTCCCGGCCTTCTTCATGGCTTTACCGCTCGCCTTTGGTGGCATGTTGACTGTATGTCAGCTGAAACCGAAGTGTTTTGAAACTTTTTTTTTTTTTTTTTTTTTTTTTTTTTTTTTTTTTTTTTTTTTTTTTTTTTCTTACCCTCCTATTTTATTTAAACTTATAACTAATTACATACATCTAAGTCTAACCTAAAAATATACATACTAATTACAATCTTACTTTCTATTACCCGAAGGTATTTTAAAGTTCTTGTGCTCTTACCGCTGTATGCGGGAGCTTTATTCTATGGCCTTTTGGCCTTCATTTTTTTTATATACAAGTGGGGAGGGACCACTCAGCTGGTCTTAGGAGAGGAAGGGATGGGAAAGGAAGGATTAAGGATGGGAAAGGGTTGGAATAGGATAGGGTATGGACGGGATTAAACAGAGTCCAGACCCCCTCCCTTAGCGACGACGTCTACTAAGGGGAGTGTTTGTTGCCATCTTCCAGGTATGGGTGGTGGGGCTATTTCGTTGAACAGCGGGTTGGCACAGGCCTTCAGCCCATCAAAGAATTTGATGTGCCTCCGGCTGATGTATTCGGGAACTGATGGTAGTTTCAGTTCCTCATAAATTACTTTATTTTTAGCCCGCTGTAGACTGGTCCCTCTGACTATTCGCCGTAGTACGCCGTTCTGGAAGCCCTGTAGTCTTTTGAGAGTGGAGCTGTAGACGTGCCGGAGCAGTGGTGCACCATGGAGCAGCGTGGGTCGGATGATCGCCTTGTAGATTTGGAGCTTGAGCCTTAGAGAGAGCTGTGGTGAAGTCAGCAGGTGGTAGAGCCTGTATGATTTCTGCCTTGCTAACTTGAGTCGATTCTGGACGTGTCTTGAGAAGGTGAGGTGCCTGTCAAGAGTCACGCCGAGGTATAATATCGATGAGGATACCGGTTTTTCCTCTTCCTCCACAGTGAAGGTCGAGGGTAGAGCTTTCTTGCCACGCTGGAACGACAACACGATGGCATCCGTCTTGGCCGGATTCACCTTGATGCCGTTTAGCCTGAGGTCTTCGGTGATAGTCGTTGATGCCTTCTGGGCGATCGTTAGTGCTCTCTTGGCATTTACGCTAGAGGCGTATATGCCGATGTCGTCTGCGTAGGCTGCAACTACGGCTCCTGGATGCTTCACCGAGACCACTGGTGCCGTAAAAATTACGAACAGAAGTGGCCCCAGTACAGAACCTTGAGGCACCCCACAAGTGGTATGGTAAGGAGTAGACAGACTCTCGCGGACTCTCACGACGAAAGATCTTCCACTGAGATAGTTTCCAATCAGTCGACAAAGAGGAACGGGGAACCTGTACTCTTCCATACGACGGAGTAGTAGTGTGTGAGACACACAGTCAAAGGCCTGCGTGCAATCCAGAGAGATAAAGGCTGTGGTTCTATTGCGGTGCATCTGCTCGATGGCGTGGGCCTGGAGTTTTACCAAATGGTGATCGCAGGAGACCCCTCGTAGGAAACCAGTCTGCTCCGGCGGAATGATGTCCTCCTCCCTGCAGTGATTCAGAAGATGGTGATGAATCAGCCTCTCGAATATCTTGCTCATGTGAGAGAGCAAGCTGATTGGTCGATAGTGCTCCGGTAGATCTCCTTTCTTTGCCGGCTTGAGTAGCGGTATTACGACGGCTCGCTTCCAGACATCAGGAAAATATGAGATCCTCATGCAAGAGTTGAAGATGTTTAGTAGAAAGGCTTTACCCTTCCTAGGAAGCATCTTCAACATTACATAGGGTATATCATCTTGTCCCGATGACTTATTACCTTTTGTGCGGCGTAGCACCGACTCGAGCTGGCCGAAGGTGGAGAATATGTGCTTCTCTTTAGGGCAAAGTAGGGGCCCTTCAGGAACTATTGGTGCATCTATCAACCGGGCAGCTTCTCTATCATCGTAGCCTTTAGCCAAGAGCTCAGCCTGCTCCTGTGGCGTCAGCAGGTTGCCCCCAGATGTCAGGTGCACAGTCCTCCTCTTGCTGGTGTGAGTCTTAACCAGCTTCCAGAATTCGTGGTGGTCTTCGTGTGTTCTTCTAAGCTGGTCGTGCCACAGAGATGTTTTCCAGTCACGCATGAGGCTGGCAATCTGCCGGGTCATCGAGTTGATGGCTGGCTTCAGGCTGTAGTCACGCGTGCGATGGAAGATGTTCCGGAGATTGTTCCTCTGGCTGATAAGAGCGAGGATGTGACGAGGAGGTTTCCTGATGGCGTTAGGCTGCGGGCTGAACTTCGGTATGTTTCGGTTGGCTGAGCGCTGTATAGTAGTGGTGATGGCTGACACCGCTTCATCCACCTCTTCCCTCGTATGGAGTGGATGTACTATGGGTAGCTCATCTTCAACACTGGCCCTGTATCCTGCCCAGTCGGCTTTATGTAGGAGGTATTTGCTCGCTGGTGGTGTTGCGAGCGCACCTTCGAAAGTATAGACTACGGGGCGGTGATCTGACGGGCCGTACGGGAGCGCGATGCAATCCGTAACAGTGTGCAGGTCTCTGGTCAGGAGCAGGTCCAATGTTGAAGTGCGGCCGGGCCAGCCTGCTTGCCTGAAGGTGTGGACACCAGGGTGAAAGACGGACAGCCTGGTCTTGGTGATGTATGTACCTAGTGCATTATTGCCACCACACAGCCAGGCAGTGTGTCTGGCATTGAGGTCCCCTAGAACCACGTACCGACTAACTGACTGGGCGTGTTGAAGCAATATCCTCACTGATGTGTGTATGGCTTTAGGTCTCCTATAGACACAGCAGAACGTGAACCGATGCTTCAGTTTCACGTCGACTGTGACTATGTGAGTACCTGTAGTCGACATCACATGATTAGGAATTCTCCTAGACTGTACATCTCTTCTGACCAGGATGGCGACGCTCTCCCGTGTCCCTGGTGGGCACATCTCCCTGTATACAGTGTAGCCGTGAAAGTATACGAAGGCCGAGGTGGGTGTTATGGTATCAGTCAGCGCCACTACTGCTGGTCGATGCTGCTGCAGGAGGAGTTCCAGTTCGGCCTGTTTCTGCATTAGGCCATTGATGTTGTAGTTTATTGCCAGACTAATCATAGTGCTTGGCAATAATCTTCGTCATCATCGCTAGAAGATTGGTGATCAGCTTCCTCTGCTCTCTCATCTCCTCGAGGATCGTGTTTAAAGTGACTCCTGTTGGTGCAGGTGCGGGTATATGAGGTAGGTGGTGGGGGTGGGGTTGGTGGTGGGGATGAGGTCGGTGGTGGGGGTCGGGTTGGTGGTGGGGACGAGTGGTCTCCTCTGATTGGGCCGGTGCTTCGGGCTGCTGTTGAGCATCCTTTTTAGATGAGGATCCCCTGGTGAGATCTGAGTACTTCAGGTCCGGGCGGGTAGTTTTGCTGATCTTCGATGGAGTAACTGCAGTCCTCTTCTCCTGGCGCGCCTTAATGATATTTTGTCGGACGGGACATTCTCGAGATGAAGCGAGGTGATCACCGTTGCAGTGATAGCACCTCCTTTCTTCGGTTTTTGGGCACTCATCAGTTGCGTGGTGATGAGCACAGAGTCCACAGGTGACTTTCCGCCCGCAATATTTGTGAATGTGTCCATATTGTAGACACTTTCTGCACTGAACTGGTCCACCATCTTCTTTAAAGTTGCTAACCCTGAAGATACAATCGTATAACGCCCGTAGTTTCCGGACGTCCTCTATCTTCACGTGAGCATCACAAATTAGTTGAATGGGCTCAATGTCATATCGGTGCCCGTTGAGCCCCATCTTAGTCAAGCGTCTTGCCATCCTGAAACCTGGTAGACGCTCTTTCAGTTCATTGATGATCTCCTGTAGATCAATATCCAGGTCAAATCCGTACAGAACGTACTTTTTTGACCTTTTGGTTCCGCGGGGTGCGTAGGTGTGAAACTGAACATTCGCACCTGTACGCAGAAGCGCCTGTGCTTTTGAGTGATCTTCGTCATTTTCAAAGTACACTCGCAGTTCATGTGGAGACGCATTCGTCAGAAATTTTTTGAACTCATTTGCCTTGAGTATGTCTCTCAGCGTGGGCTGAGAGATGGGTGGAGAGATGATGATCGGGGGAGGTCTCCTCTTCTTAGCTGGGATGGTCGTGGAACTGCTGGTAGACGGAACCTCCTCAGCCCTGAGGTTCTCGAATCTGTTGCTTGTTGGAGTTGGTGCAGGTCCAGCGTTGGGGGTAGCCCTCATTTTAAATGACATGCCCCTTGTTACTTTTTGGAAGGGGCCTTCTTCACAATGTTCTTCAGATTGCCTTTTCTTGCCATGAGCTGCTTCAACTTCCATGTTGGAGACTTCTCCTTCCACCATGTTGGTTATTGAAGAAGCCGGGTACGAACTGGTGAATATGCCGAAACGGACGGACCGTAACGACGACACTATCACTGGGGGGGCACTTGCCAGCGCAACGCTGCCCGATTGGCCGTTGAGGTGAACTCCACTAGATAAGTGTGGACCTCGTCAGCTTAAGGCGCTTAGCTAAACAAGATGAACACTGGGGAGCACTGATATCAGCTTCACAATAGCACTTCACAGGAGGTCTTCTGAGAGGTCTTCAATGAGGTCCTTCTGCTTCTGCTGCTACTGCTGGAATGAAGTGTTTTGAAACGGCATTGAAGGGTCTATTTATATTCGATTCGTTGTCGGCCAAGCGGCCCAATCGTGGTGAAGCGAGCAGCGCAGTCTCGCGGTTGTATCGGTAACCTTGACCAAAGTGCGCATAAACCGTTCCAGAGTGCGTGGCTTTCAGACTTTCATTTCCAGCAAGCGATCAGAAATAAAAAATGGCGGAAATGTGAGTGTGTGTGTGTCTATATATATATATATATATATATATATATATATATATATATATATATATATATATATATATATATATATATATATATATATATATATATATATATACACACGTATGTATGTATGTATGTGCGAGCGTTTTTTAAATTGTTACATTAAAAGGGGGTTGGTTACTTTCCTAATCGATTCGAATGGATTACACCGGTCCGTAGTTTTCGAACGTTTCTAATAACTTCATATATAATAGTTCACTATTATATTTCATTTATTTATCAACAACATCGAGGATTGATATGTTTTCGCAATGCAAATGTCATAAGAACGTATAGCTGTAACTTTAAAGCAATTGTTTCCTCTATCCATGCAGAATACCCAACGAGAGGTTACATTCTGATAGAAAGGATTACGTCTAATTTGGTGGCCCTGAAAAGGGCCGTTGAAAGTACGGCAGGGTGCGGACGGACCTCTTAAGCTCGTTCTCCGCGGATACGGCGAGCAAGCTGGATATCCTTGGGCATGATGGTGACCCTCTTGGCGTGGATTGCGCACAAATTGGTATCCTCGAAGAGACCTACGAGATAAGCTTCGCTGGCCTCCTGGAGGGCCATGACGGCGGAACTCTGGAATCTCAGGTCGGTCTTGAAGTCCTGAGCGATCTCCCTCACCAACCTCTGGAACGGGAGTTTCCTAATAAGCAACTCGGTACTTTTCTGGTACCTCCTGATTTCTCTGAGTGCTACTGTTCCGGGCCTATACCTGTGAGGTTTCTTAACACCTCCGGTGGCTGGTGCACTCTTCCTGGCGGCTTTGGTAGCCAGCTGCTTCCTCGGAGCCTTGCCTCCTGTCGATTTCCTAGCGGTCTGCTTGGTACGAGCCATCTTACAGTAATAAAAATTTTGTTTCCGTGCCCCTCCTTTATATAGGTGGAACTGGAAGGGTGGGGGGTTCCACCCGCCAATCATCGTTGGCGACTTTGTTGACTTTTTTTTTTTGTTTTACCCTGTACTAAGTCTTTAACAGATAGATACCTAATTTTTTGGACGTCCGTAAATTATGAAACATGCCATTTCTTTATTTTTCAACAATTAATTCGTTTCTCTTACTTCCGGAAGGGTTTTCTCATATTAAGCCAAATTCCGTTAATTGATCTACATTCACTTAAATGGAGAATATTAGCATATCTCGTTTTCAACTTTTAATCAACTCTAATAATTACCATTATCGATCAAGCGATTGGATGTATTGCAATTGTTCGTCGGTGGGTGTAGTAGACAAGTAAATATTTATAGATTTGCAAAACAACTATCGATGATAGCCGTATCGATGATCGAGCAATGACTCTCCATCAAAATTCCGACAATTATTTTATTTTGAAAGGAATAATTCACACTGATAGAAGTGATTAACTTAATTAAGAAAGTCTGTCTAATAATTATTGGTGGCCCTGAAAAGGGCCGTTGAAACTTTCCCCAGGTCGCCAGGTACACACGACGTCGAACTTAACCGCCGAAACCGTACAGAGTACGGCCCTGCCTCTTGAGAGCGTAGACGACATCCATGGCGGTGACGGTCTTCCTCTTGGCGTGTTCGGTGTAGGTGACTGCGTCACGGATAACGTTTTCCAAGAACACCTTCAACACACCTCTGGTCTCCTCATAAATGAGACCCGAAATACGCTTCACACCTCCTCGCCTGGCCAACCTCCTGATGGCGGGTTTGGTGATACCTTGGATGTTGTCTCGGAGTACTTTCCTATGTCTTTTGGCTCCTCCTTTGCCCAGACCCTTTCCACCCTTGCCACGTCCAGTCATCTTTGCAGGTCAGAGAACGATATTCGACTGCTTGGCCAAAATTTTCTACCTCCTTGTTTATATAGCTAGGTCTTTCCTTCCGATTGGTCCAAACACGAGCGGTTGGTATGCCCTCTGGTGGTCCGTTTACGCGACTCATTCAATTTGATAGGTTTGGTGTGTGCGTGAGCGTTTGTGTTTGTTTTATTAGGAGAAATAAAAATGTAGAGCTCCTTTTTCGCCGGGATAAAAAAAAAAAAAAAAAAAAAAAAAAAAAAAAAAAAAAAAAAAAAAAAAAAGGATGGTTTTGGTTCCTTTCATTATTCATGATTTACTGATGATATATTCAAATCACCATCAATCAGCTGAAGATTATATGACGACCGTTTGTATAAAACAAAATTTCGTTTATCTATCGATTCTGAAATTCAATACATTTCTTTGATTATGTATGATGACGTCCTGTAGTGTTTATTTTCCTCGGTTCTATTAACTGCGTTCATTAGAACTGTGCAAGTGAACGAATGCATTGTTCTTCATTATGATGGTTGCTGTTACGGAACAATTATTATTATTATTATTATTGAGTATGTACACAACATAATTTCCGATCCCGTAACTTTACCCAACCGGATAGTCAAACCTATGATGTTTGATAAATTCTTAATTCCTCTTACTTAACATACCAAGTTTATAAGTATTGCGGTCGAAAGTTCTTCATCCAATTTGTGGCCCTGAAAAGGGCCGTTGAAAAGAGAAGGTCGCGAGGAGCTCGCCGTCTTTTAGGCTTAAGAGCTCTTCTCTGTCTTCTTCGGCAGTAGAACGGCCTGGATGTTGGGAAGTACTCCGCCTTGAGCGATGGTGACTCCCGACAGCAGCTTGTTCAACTCCTCGTCGTTCCTAATAGCGAGCTGGAGGTGACGCGGAATGATCCTGGTTTTCTTATTATCACGAGCGGCGTTGCCGGCCAACTCGAGAACTTCTGCAGCCAGGTACTCCATGACTGCTGCGAGGTATACCGGAGCTCCTGCTCCCACTCTCTCTGCGTAGTTACCTTTCCTGAGAAGACGGTGGATACGACCCACGGGGAACTGGAGCCCTGCCCTAGATGATCGGGTCTTTGCCTTTCCCTTGGCTTTACCACCTTTACCACGTCCGGACATTCTTCTGCTCTATGTGTTCTCTGTCGTTGACGAGAAATATATGCTTTCGAATTTTAATGCCGCTTCGTATATACCCATTTGCAGCTTTGCGCGGACCAATCGCTTTTCGCCGCTGCTCCCCACCCCACAATGTGTATTTACCTCAGACTGCTACCTACCGGACAATACCATCACTCCATTCATCGGAATCACTTTATGTCAGAAGATTTTTAATATTATTTTGTAAGTAATAAGGCAAATAAGAATTGATAAGGGAATATAAATTGCACTATGTACAGAAATTCTGGTATGTTTGGCTTAGGCTTAGGACTTAATCCGCAGAAAAAGGAGGGGGGGGGGGGAGGGGGGACGGTCGCCAAATTAGTACGGATTTCCCTAGTAAATACACTATATAAGTAAAATTCTAGTCGTAAACGTTTTTAACCCGAAGAAAAGGGAAAAAGATCGCCTAGATAGTAGGGATTTCCCTGGTAGTCATAAACGTTTGGTTTATGGCTTAGTCCGCCAAAAGGTCGCCTAGGTAGTCGGGATTTCCCTAGGAGGGCCATATTTTATTATACCTGGAATTGAGATGAAAGGTTGCCGACCCATTCTTTATGTCCGCCATATTTTTGTTTGTATTGCCGCCATCCATCTTAGATGTTATACACTCAGGAATTACGGATTTCATACTCAACAAGTTAGTTAATAGTAAAACGGTCTCTATGCGTCCTAATGAAATAGGTTGACAATTAATTATTAAGGAGGGGGGGGGGTATTAGATGTTATTGTTTGGCGCACGCGTATTATTTTGTCTCATCTAATACTGTAATCCATAAAATCCATGTGTGATCGAAGGGCAACAGTTAGCAAGCTCGGTAGAAAGTATGTGTGCGTATTTTTAGTGGCTCTGAAAAGAGCCGTTTAAAATCACTCCTCCTTGAGGAGGCAGCGGTTAGGGGGAAAACGACCTACTTCTTCTTCGGTGAAGCCTTCTTGGCCGCTGGCTTCTTGGCAGGTGCCTTTTTCGCCGGTGCCTTCTTCGCCTTAGGTGTCGTGGCGGGTTTCGCCTTGGCCACCTTGGGCTTTGGAGTCTTGGCGGCGGTTGGTGGCTTCTTGGTCTTCTTAGCCTTAGGTGCAGCAGCGGCCTTTTTCGTTGCCGCAGGTTTAGCCTTTGGTGCCTTGGATTTTATAGCGACGGACGGCTTAGCTGGGGCCTTCTTTGTAGCCGCTACTTTCTTGCCTTCACCTCCTGCTCCGGCGAGTTTAAAAGAGCCCGATGCCCCTTTACCCTTGGTCTGAACGAGCGAGCCGGAAGCAACGGCGGATACGAGGTACTTTTTGATAAAGTGCGACTTTTTCTCCGCATCGATCTTGTACGTCGAGCTGATATATTTCTTGATAGCCTGGGTAGATGATCCACCTCTCTCTTTGAGAGACTTGATCGCAGCTGTCACCATCTGAGAAACGGGTGGATGAGTAGGCGCGGTCTTGGGTTTCTTGGCGCCGGCTGCTGCAGCGGCCTTACCCTTCTTCGCCTTGGGCGTCGCCGGGGTTGTCGGAGCAGCGGCTTCTGTTGCAGTTTCAGTCATTTTCACAATAGGTTCGCTAGTGTACCTTTTTTCGCAGCGTGTTTCGTTTCGCTTTTGTAAAGCAGGACGGACCGTAACGGAGACACCACACTTCTTATTCCCAGAATTATTTCTCCCTTGGATTGTTTTGTGTTCAATTTGTATCTGTAAACTCCCCTCTGCTTTTCCGTAGACCCATTTAACGACGTACGATTTTCGGTGCCATTTCTCCTTACTTTCCTCCTCACATACGTGCGGCCAGGCGTTCTCCAAAAACTCGGACCTAGTCTTAAACGACCGCTGAATCTCAGAGACCGGTCGTCTTCTCTCCAACTCTTCTCAAAATAGTCATTTTTAAATTACTTCTGCCTCGTGCTCGAGATTTTTCAACAAAGCCTCACTCTTTTGGAACCATTAACCTTTCAGAATCCACGGGCTTTGGATTGTTTCACAGCTTTCATTCCTCGTGGAAACGGATTCATTCTGGGGTTGTTAGCACTCATCCGATGCTGTCCTATGTCATCTTTACCGACTGGTTCTCTAAAATATTATTTAACCGCTGGATCATCTTTCCTTTGCAATAAGGGGCCTTTGATCGATCGTCTCGTATTAAATAAAGGACCGGTTTCCTATGAGCTTTGCTAGTGGCAACTCGTTAATAACATGTAGAAAAGGCATGGGCGCACTGTGCACTGTCTCCGCCCGTCCGGCGGCGGATCATCGGTAATGGGTCGTCAAAACTGTATGTATGTATGTATGTATGTATGTATGTATGTATGTATGTATGACCCTAAAGAGACCCATAAAGGGGAAAAGGAAAAATAAATAACGTTTAAATTTATTAAGGAAAAACAAAACAAAACGAAGCATGCTTCCTGATTTGACCTTTCATCTGTTTGTTTGTGAATCGGTGTATACATGATCATATTTTTTTTTTTTGTCGTTGTCCTATTTTATAATCTTGCCGTTATCCCGTCGCCTATTTCATATACATATATACATACATACATACATACATACATACATACATATATATATATATATATATATATATATATATATATATATATATATATATATTGGTTTCTACTTAGGTTTCTACTTATTTTGACTGTTATGTAAATTAGGTATATGTTTATGAGTTTCAGTCTTTTCTTAAGCCTCTTCAGTCGACGTTTCGAGCCTAGGTTAGTCTCATACTTACTCATGACCTAACAGTGAAAAATGAGCTTTTAGTTAAAACATTAAATAGCACACTAAAATAAAAATTAAAATGACACGTGTAAGATGTAATTGGATAGGGTGTAAGTTACAAGTTCCAAAGAATAGATCAGTTTATCATCAATCAGTTACTTCGCAATATTTCATAAAATGTTTATATTGCAATAGCCATGATCAACGAGTAAGAAATCTATTTTTAACAACAGCATTTTTATATAACTGTAGAATGATATTAGATTATTTCTATTATTATTTCATTGAGAATTAATTAAATTTGCATAACACGAACTTAGACCTTGAACATCCGATTTTTTTATTTTGTTTTGTTTACAGTGCGACTTTTTGTACTTCTCTGTAGCTATAATTTCTTTTATATTCCGTTAAAACCAATTTTTCTCTTGGTGTATTATTTTAGGTTTCTCGAATTTGAATGTATGTTGTGTATTTCTAAAATGTGTAGCGATAGCTGTTTGATCTAGTTTATTAGGGTTTTTATTATTGTATCAAAACTATATTTGTGTCGGTACACTCTATGCTGTAAGTATTGTTCCGATGGTCCGAAATAGGATTTACCGCATTTATCTTCACATTGTATTTATTTGTACATTGCTGGACTTATTCATTCTTATTAGGACTTATTTGGTGGTCATAATAATAAATCATACACGGTTAGAAGGACTAATAAAGGAACATAAATTACACTGTCGACGTTTATGGCTTAATCCGAAGGAAAGGGAAAAGGGTCGCCTAGGTATTGGGGATTTCCCCATGAGGGTCATACTTTATCATACCTGCAATGGACATCATAGGTCGCCGCACCTTTCTTAATTTTCAACTTAAAACTTATTTTTCACTTATTTGATTATATAGTATTATTGTCCGAGTCTTTTTTTTTCGAGCATTGAGTGTGTTTTAACTACTTATTACTAAATGGCCATGGTATGGCGTACATTTCACATTAGAACAGAAAGCGTGTTAAAAAAAAACAAAAACAAAAAAAAACCGCTTATCGCGTTTTCTCGGAGGAAAGGGGAAGGTCGCCTTTGGTATTAGGGATTTCCAGAGCAGGGGAAGGCATATAGTTAATATTAGTTTATGATTCGTACCTGGAATGGACATCAAAGGTCGCCGCCCTTTTGTTGTTGACCGCCATATTTTTGTTTATACAGTTCATTCTGCTAATTTCCGCCATCTTAGGTATATCCGCCAGATTTTTTGCAGTAAACAAGATTAACGAATGCTAATTAAAGGGACAACTCAAAGTGTATGTTGGAAAATAAACAATCCACTGGCCGCAGGGGGTTATTCGGATAAGTAGGAGTTACATTACATATATACGTGCGTAAATGTAATGGTGTAGGTTCATGATCTGAGACAAGTATGGCGAGATGATAGTAAATAGAGATATTCGAAACGTAGATGGATAAGATATATGT
Source organism: Arma custos (assembly GCA_037127475.1). Classification (NCBI taxonomy): domain Eukaryota; kingdom Metazoa; phylum Arthropoda; class Insecta; order Hemiptera; family Pentatomidae; genus Arma; species Arma custos. Next base: position 18,418,954 of record CM073765.1, on the reverse strand, counting down.
TGTCAGTTTACACCTCGCTTCCAACATGTGGATTGGATATGATAAGCTATGACACTAGTATTTTTTCGATAGGCAATAATAACAAAAATTTACGTATAATACGGAGTACATTTCACATTAAAATAGAAAGCGTGCTATGTCTATTGGTGGCCCTGAAAAGGGCCGTTGAAATCAGCCTATGAACGATTAACTCGTTACTTAGAGCTAGTGTACTTGGTAACGGCCTTTGTACCTTCGCTGACAGCGTGCTTGGCCAATTCTCCGGGAAGTAGGAGCCTCACCGCGGTCTGGATTTCCCTGCTCGTGATGGTCGACCTCTTGTTGTAGTGGGAGAGGCGTGAGGCTTCGGCAGCGATACGTTCGAAAATATCGTTGACGAAACTGTTCATGATACTCATAGCCTTTGATGAGACTCCAGTATCCGGGTGGACCTGCTTCAGCACCTTGTAGATGTAGATAGCGTAGCTCTCCTTCCTCCTCCGCTTCTTCTTCTTGTCGGATTTGGAGATATTCTTCTGGGCCTTCCCGGCCTTCTTCATGGCTTTACCGCTCGCCTTTGGTGGCATGTTGACTGTATGTCAGCTGAAACCGAAGTGTTTTGAAACGGCATTGAAGGGTCTATTTATATTCGATTCGTTGTCGGCCAAGCGGCCCAATCGTGGTGAAGCGAGCAGCGCAGTCTCGCGGTTGTATCGGTAACCTTGACCAAAGTGCGCATAAACCGTTCCAGAGTGCGTGGCTTTCAGACTTTCATTTCCAGCAAGCGATCAGAAATAAAAAATGGCGGAAATGTGAGTGTGTGTGTGTCTATATATATATATATATATATATATATATATATATATATATATATATATATATATATACATATATATATATATATATATATACACACGTATGTATGTATGTATGTGCGAGCGTTTTTTAAATTGTTACATTAAAAGGGGGTTGGTTACTTTCCTAATCGATTCGAATGGATTACACCGGTCCGTAGTTTTCGAACGTTTCTAATAACTTCATATATAATAGTTCACTATTATATTTCATTTATTTATCAACAACATCGAGGATTGATATGTTTTCGCAATGCAAATGTCATAAGAACGTATAGCTGTAACTTTAAAGCAATTGTTTCCTCTATCCATGCAGAATACCCAACGAGAGGTTACATTCTGATAGAAAGGATTACGTCTAATTTGGTGGCCCTGAAAAGGGCCGTTGAAAGTACGGCAGGGTGCGGACGGACCTCTTAAGCTCGTTCTCCGCGGATACGGCGAGCAAGCTGGATATCCTTGGGCATGATGGTGACCCTCTTGGCGTGGATTGCGCACAAATTGGTATCCTCGAAGAGACCTACGAGATAAGCTTCGCTGGCCTCCTGGAGGGCCATGACGGCGGAACTCTGGAATCTCAGGTCGGTCTTGAAGTCCTGAGCGATCTCCCTCACCAACCTCTGGAACGGGAGTTTCCTAATAAGCAACTCGGTACTTTTCTGGTACCTCCTGATTTCTCTGAGTGCTACTGTTCCGGGCCTATACCTGTGAGGTTTCTTAACACCTCCGGTGGCTGGTGCACTCTTCCTGGCGGCTTTGGTAGCCAGCTGCTTCCTCGGAGCCTTGCCTCCTGTCGATTTCCTAGCGGTCTGCTTGGTACGAGCCATCTTACAGTAATAAAAATTTTGTTTCCGTGCCCCTCCTTTATATAGGTGGAACTGGAAGGGTGGGGGGTTCCACCCGCCAATCATCGTTGGCGACTTTGTTGACTTTTTTTTTTTGTTTTACCCTGTACTAAGTCTTTAACAGATAGATACCTAATTTTTTGGACGTCCGTAAATTATGAAACATGCCATTTCTTTATTTTTCAACAATTAATTCGTTTCTCTTACTTCCGGAAGGGTTTTCTCATATTAAGCCAAATTCCGTTAATTGATCTACATTCACTTAAATGGAGAATATTAGCATATCTCGTTTTCAACTTTTAATCAACTCTAATAATTACCATTATCGATCAAGCGATTGGATGTATTGCAATTGTTCGTCGGTGGGTGTAGTAGACAAGTAAATATTTATAGATTTGCAAAACAACTATCGATGATAGCCGTATCGATGATCGAGCAATGACTCTCCATCAAAATTCCGACAATTATTTTATTTTGAAAGGAATAATTCACACTGATAGAAGTGATTAACTTAATTAAGAAAGTCTGTCTAATAATTATTGGTGGCCCTGAAAAGGGCCGTTGAAACTTTCCCCAGGTCGCCAGGTACACACGACGTCGAACTTAACCGCCGAAACCGTACAGAGTACGGCCCTGCCTCTTGAGAGCGTAGACGACATCCATGGCGGTGACGGTCTTCCTCTTGGCGTGTTCGGTGTAGGTGACTGCGTCACGGATAACGTTTTCCAAGAACACCTTCAACACACCTCTGGTCTCCTCATAAATGAGACCCGAAATACGCTTCACACCTCCTCGCCTGGCCAACCTCCTGATGGCGGGTTTGGTGATACCTTGGATGTTGTCTCGGAGTACTTTCCTATGTCTTTTGGCTCCTCCTTTGCCCAGACCCTTTCCACCCTTGCCACGTCCAGTCATCTTTGCAGGTCAGAGAACGATATTCGACTGCTTGGCCAAAATTTTCTACCTCCTTGTTTATATAGCTAGGTCTTTCCTTCCGATTGGTCCAAACACGAGCGGTTGGTATGCCCTCTGGTGGTCCGTTTACGCGACTCATTCAATTTGATAGGTTTGGTGTGTGCGTGAGCGTTTGTGTTTGTTTTATTAGGAGAAATAAAAATGTAGAGCTCCTTTTTCGCCGGGATAAAAAAAAAAAAAAAAAAAAAAAAAAAAAAAAAAAAAAAAAAAAAAAAAGGATGGTTTTGGTTCCTTTCATTATTCATGATTTACTGATGATATATTCAAATCACCATCAATCAGCTGAAGATTATATGACGACCGTTTGTATAAAACAAAATTTCGTTTATCTATCGATTCTGAAATTCAATACATTTCTTTGATTATGTATGATGACGTCCTGTAGTGTTTATTTTCCTCGGTTCTATTAACTGCGTTCATTAGAACTGTGCAAGTGAACGAATGCATTGTTCTTCATTATGATGGTTGCCTGTTACGGAACAATTATTATTATTATTATTATTGAGTATGTACACAACATAATTTCCGATCCCGTAACTTTACCCAACCGGATAGTCAAACCTATGATGTTTGATAAATTCTTAATTCCTCTTACTTAACATACCAAGTTTATAAGTATTGCGGTCGAAAGTTCTTCATCCAATTTGTGGCCCTGAAAAGGGCCGTTGAAAAGAGAAGGTCGCGAGGAGCTCGCCGTCTTTTAGGCTTAAGAGCTCTTCTCTGTCTTCTTCGGCAGTAGAACGGCCTGGATGTTGGGAAGTACTCCGCCTTGAGCGATGGTGACTCCCGACAGCAGCTTGTTCAACTCCTCGTCGTTCCTAATAGCGAGCTGGAGGTGACGCGGAATGATCCTGGTTTTCTTATTATCACGAGCGGCGTTGCCGGCCAACTCGAGAACTTCTGCAGCCAGGTACTCCATGACTGCTGCGAGGTATACCGGAGCTCCTGCTCCCACTCTCTCTGCGTAGTTACCTTTCCTGAGAAGACGGTGGATACGACCCACGGGGAACTGGAGCCCTGCCCTAGATGATCGGGTCTTTGCCTTTCCCTTGGCTTTACCACCTTTACCACGTCCGGACATTCTTCTGCTCTATGTGTTCTCTGTCGTTGACGAGAAATATATGCTTTCGAATTTTAATGCCGCTTCGTATATACCCATTTGCAGCTTTGCGCGGACCAATCGCTTTTCGCCGCTGCTCCCCACCCCACAATGTGTATTTACCTCAGACTGCTACCTACCGGACAATACCATCACTCCATTCATCGGAATCACTTTATGTCAGAAGATTTTTAATATTATTTTGTAAGTAATAAGGCAAATAAGAATTGATAAGGGAATATAAATTGCACTATGTACAGAAATTCTGGTATGTTTGGCTTAGGCTTAGGACTTAATCCGCAGAAAAAGGAGGGGGGGGGGGGAGGGGGGACGGTCGCCAAATTAGTACGGATTTCCCTAGTAAATACACTATATAAGTAAAATTCTAGTCGTAAACGTTTTTAACCCGAAGAAAAGGGAAAAAGATCGCCTAGATAGTAGGGATTTCCCTGGTAGTCATAAACGTTTGGTTTATGGCTTAGTCCGCCAAAAGGTCGCCTAGGTAGTCGGGATTTCCCTAGGAGGGCCATATTTTATTATACCTGGAATTGAGATGAAAGGTTGCCGACCCATTCTTTATGTCCGCCATATTTTTGTTTGTATTGCCGCCATCCATCTTAGATGTTATACACTCAGGAATTACGGATTTCATACTCAACAAGTTAGTTAATAGTAAAACGGTCTCTATGCGTCCTAATGAAATAGGTTGACAATTAATTATTAAGGAGGGGGGGGGGTATTAGATGTTATTGTTTGGCGCACGCGTATTATTTTGTCTCATCTAATACTGTAATCCATAAAATCCATGTGTGATCGAAGGGCAACAGTTAGCAAGCTCGGTAGAAAGTATGTGTGCGTATTTTTAGTGGCTCTGAAAAGAGCCGTTTAAAATCACTCCTCCTTGAGGAGGCAGCGGTTAGGGGGAAAACGACCTACTTCTTCTTCGGTGAAGCCTTCTTGGCCGCTGGCTTCTTGGCAGGTGCCTTTTTCGCCGGTGCCTTCTTCGCCTTAGGTGTCGTGGCGGGTTTCGCCTTGGCCACCTTGGGCTTTGGAGTCTTGGCGGCGGTTGGTGGCTTCTTGGTCTTCTTAGCCTTAGGTGCAGCAGCGGCCTTTTTCGTTGCCGCAGGTTTAGCCTTTGGTGCCTTGGATTTTATAGCGACGGACGGCTTAGCTGGGGCCTTCTTTGTAGCCGCTACTTTCTTGCCTTCACCTCCTGCTCCGGCGAGTTTAAAAGAGCCCGATGCCCCTTTACCCTTGGTCTGAACGAGCGAGCCGGAAGCAACGGCGGATACGAGGTACTTTTTGATAAAGTGCGACTTTTTCTCCGCATCGATCTTGTACGTCGAGCTGATATATTTCTTGATAGCCTGGGTAGATGATCCACCTCTCTCTTTGAGAGACTTGATCGCAGCTGTCACCATCTGAGAAACGGGTGGATGAGTAGGCGCGGTCTTGGGTTTCTTGGCGCCGGCTGCTGCAGCGGCCTTACCCTTCTTCGCCTTGGGCGTCGCCGGGGTTGTCGGAGCAGCGGCTTCTGTTGCAGTTTCAGTCATTTTCACAATAGGTTCGCTAGTGTACCTTTTTTCGCAGCGTGTTTCGTTTCGCTTTTGTAAAGCAGGACGGACCGTAACGGAGACACCACACTTCTTATTCCCAGAATTATTTCTCCCTTGGATTGTTTTGTGTTCAATTTGTATCTGTAAACTCCCCTCTGCTTTTCCGTAGACCCATTTAACGACGTACGATTTTCGGTGCCATTTCTCCTTACTTTCCTCCTCACATACGTGCGGCCAGGCGTTCTCCAAAAACTCGGACCTAGTCTTAAACGACCGCTGAATCTCAGAGACCGGTCGTCTTCTCTCCAACTCTTCTCAAAATAGTCATTTTTAAATTACTTCTGCCTCGTGCTCGAGATTTTTCAACAAAGCCTCACTCTTTTGGAACCATTAACCTTTCAGAATCCACGGGCTTTGGATTGTTTCACAGCTTTCATTCCTCGTGGAAACGGATTCATTCTGGGGTTGTTAGCACTCATCCGATGCTGTCCTATGTCATCTTTACCGACTGGTTCTCTAAAATATTATTTAACCGCTGGATCATCTTTCCTTTGCAATAAGGGGCCTTTGATCGATCGTCTCGTATTAAATAAAGGACCGGTTTCCTATGAGCTTTGCTAGTGGCAACTCGTTAATAACATGTAGAAAAGGCATGGGCGCACTGTGCACTGTCTCCGCCCGTCCGGCGGCGGATCATCGGTAATGGGTCGTCAAAACGTTGTATGTATGTATGTATGTATGTATGTATGTATGTATGTATGTATGACCCTAAAGAGACCCATAAAGGGGAAAAGGAAAAATAAATAACGTTTAAATTTATTAAGGAAAAACAAAACAAAACGAAGCATGCTTCCTGATTTGACCTTTCATCTGTTTGTTTGTGAATCGGTGTATACATGATCATATTTTTTTTTTTTGTCGTTGTCCTATTTTATAATCTTGCCGTTATCCCGTCGCCTATTTCATATACATATATACATACATACATACATACATACATACATACATACATATATATATATATATATATATATATATATATATATATATATATATATATATATGGTTTCTACTTAGGTTTCTACTTATTTTGACTGTTATGTAAATTAGGTATATGTTTATGAGTTTCAGTCTTTTCTTAAGCCTCTTCAGTCGACGTTTCGAGCCTAGGTTAGTCTCATACTTACTCATGACCTAACAGTGAAAAATGAGCTTTTAGTTAAAACATTAAATAGCACACTAAAATAAAAATTAAAATGACACGTGTAAGATGTAATTGGATAGGGTGTAAGTTACAAGTTCCAAAGAATAGATCAGTTTATCATCAATCAGTTACTTCGCAATATTTCATAAAATGTTTATATTGCAATAGCCATGATCAACGAGTAAGAAATCTATTTTTAACAACAGCATTTTTATATAACTGTAGAATGATATTAGATTATTTCTATTATTATTTCATTGAGAATTAATTAAATTTGCATAACACGAACTTAGACCTTGAACATCCGATTTTTTTATTTTGTTTTGTTTACAGTGCGACTTTTTGTACTTCTCTGTAGCTATAATTTCTTTTATATTCCGTTAAAACCAATTTTTCTCTTGGTGTATTATTTTAGGTTTCTCGAATTTGAATGTATGTTGTGTATTTCTAAAATGTGTAGCGATAGCTGTTTGATCTAGTTTATTAGGGTTTTTATTATTGTATCAAAACTATATTTGTGTCGGTACACTCTATGCTGTAAGTATTGTTCCGATGGTCCGAAATAGGATTTACCGCATTTATCTTCACATTGTATTTATTTGTACATTGCTGGACTTATTCATTCTTATTAGGACTTATTTGGTGGTCATAATAATAAATCATACACGGTTAGAAGGACTAATAAAGGAACATAAATTACACTGTCGACGTTTATGGCTTAATCCGAAGGAAAGGGAAAAGGGTCGCCTAGGTATTGGGGATTTCCCCATGAGGGTCATACTTTATCATACCTGCAATGGACATCATAGGTCGCCGCACCTTTCTTAATTTTCAACTTAAAACTTATTTTTCACTTATTTGATTATATAGTATTATTGTCCGAGTCTTTTTTTTTCGAGCATTGAGTGTGTTTTAACTACTTATTACTAAATGGCCATGGTATGGCGTACATTTCACATTAGAACAGAAAGCGTGTTAAAAAAAAACAAAAACAAAAAAAAACCGCTTATCGCGTTTTCTCGGAGGAAAGGGGAAGGTCGCCTTTGGTATTAGGGATTTCCAGAGCAGGGGAAGGCATATAGTTAATATTAGTTTATGATTCGTACCTGGAATGGACATCAAAGGTCGCCGCCCTTTTGTTGTTGACCGCCATATTTTTGTTTATACAGTTCATTCTGCTAATTTCCGCCATCTTAGGTATATCCGCCAGATTTTTTGCAGTAAACAAGATTAACGAATGCTAATTAAAGGGACAACTCAAAGTGTATGTTGGAAAATAAACAATCCACTGGCCGCAGGGGGTTATTCGGATAAGTAGGAGTTACATTACATATATACGTGCGTAAATGTAATGGTGTAGGTTCATGATCTGAGACAAGTATGGCGAGATGATAGTAAATAGAGATATTCGAAACGTAGATGGATAAGATATATGTTGTCAGTTTACACCTCGCTTCCAACATGTGGATTGGATATGATAAGCTATGACACTAGTATTTTTTCGATAGGCAATAATAACAAAAATTTACGTATAATACGGAGTACATTTCACATTAAAATAGAAAGCGTGCTATGTCTATTGGTGGCGCCCTGAAAAGGGCCGTTGAAATCAGCCTATGAACGATTAACTCGTTACTTAGAGCTAGTGTACTTGGTAACGGCCTTTGTACCTTCGCTGACAGCGTGCTTGGCCAATTCTCCGGGAAGTAGGAGCCTCACCGCGGTCTGGATTTCCCTGCTCGTGATGGTCGACCTCTTGTTGTAGTGGGAGAGGCGTGAGGCTTCGGCAGCGATACGTTCGAAAATATCGTTGACGAAACTGTTCATGATACTCATAGCCTTTGATGAGACTCCAGTATCCGGGTGGACCTGCTTCAGCACCTTGTAGATGTAGATAGCGTAGCTCTCCTTCCTCCTCCGCTTCTTCTTCTTGTCGGATTTGGAGATATTCTTCTGGGCCTTCCCGGCCTTCTTCATGGCTTTACCGCTCGCCTTTGGTGGCATGTTGACTGTATGTCAGCTGAAACCGAAGTGTTTTGAAACGGCATTGAAGGGTCTATTTATATTCGATTCGTTGTCGGCCAAGCGGCCCAATCGTGGTGAAGCGAGCAGCGCAGTCTCGCGGTTGTATCGGTAACCTTGACCAAAGTGCGCATAAACCGTTCCAGAGTGCGTGGCTTTCAGACTTTCATTTCCAGCAAGCGATCAGAAATAAAAAATGGCGGAAATGTGAGTGTGTGTGTGTCTATATATATATATATATATATATATATATATATATATATATATATATATATATATATATATATATATATATATATATATATATATATATATATATATATATATATATATATATATATATATATATATATATATATATACATATATATATATATATATATATATACACACGTATGTATGTATGTATGTGCGAGCGTTTTTTAAATTGTTACATTAAAAGGGGGTTGGTTACTTTCCTAATCGATTCGAATGGATTACACCGGTCCGTAGTTTTCGAACGTTTCTAATAACTTCATATATAATAGTTCACTATTATATTTCATTTATTTATCAACAACATCGAGGATTGATATGTTTTCGCAATGCAAATGTCATAAGAACGTATAGCTGTAACTTTAAAGCAATTGTTTCCTCTATCCATGCAGAATACCCAACGAGAGGTTACATTCTGATAGAAAGGATTACGTCTAATTTGGTGGCCCTGAAAAGGGCCGTTGAAAGTACGGCAGGGTGCGGACGGACCTCTTAAGCTCGTTCTCCGCGGATACGGCGAGCAAGCTGGATATCCTTGGGCATGATGGTGACCCTCTTGGCGTGGATTGCGCACAAATTGGTATCCTCGAAGAGACCTACGAGATAAGCTTCGCTGGCCTCCTGGAGGGCCATGACGGCGGAACTCTGGAATCTCAGGTCGGTCTTGAAGTCCTGAGCGATCTCCCTCACCAACCTCTGGAACGGGAGTTTCCTAATAAGCAACTCGGTACTTTTCTGGTACCTCCTGATTTCTCTGAGTGCTACTGTTCCGGGCCTATACCTGTGAGGTTTCTTAACACCTCCGGTGGCTGGTGCACTCTTCCTGGCGGCTTTGGTAGCCAGCTGCTTCCTCGGAGCCTTGCCTCCTGTCGATTTCCTAGCGGTCTGCTTGGTACGAGCCATCTTACAGTAATAAAAATTTTGTTTCCGTGCCCCTCCTTTATATAGGTGGAACTGGAAGGGTGGGGGGTTCCACCCGCCAATCATCGTTGGCGACTTTGTTGACTTTTTTTTTTTGTTTTACCCTGTACTAAGTCTTTAACAGATAGATACCTAATTTTTTGGACGTCCGTAAATTATGAAACATGCCATTTCTTTATTTTTCAACAATTAATTCGTTTCTCTTACTTCCGGAAGGGTTTTCTCATATTAAGCCAAATTCCGTTAATTGATCTACATTCACTTAAATGGAGAATATTAGCATATCTCGTTTTCAACTTTTAATCAACTCTAATAATTACCATTATCGATCAAGCGATTGGATGTATTGCAATTGTTCGTCGGTGGGTGTAGTAGACAAGTAAATATTTATAGATTTGCAAAACAACTATCGATGATAGCCGTATCGATGATCGAGCAATGACTCTCCATCAAAATTCCGACAATTATTTTATTTTGAAAGGAATAATTCACACTGATAGAAGTGATTAACTTAATTAAGAAAGTCTGTCTAATAATTATTGGTGGCCCTGAAAAGGGCCGTTGAAACTTTCCCCAGGTCGCCAGGTACACACGACGTCGAACTTAACCGCCGAAACCGTACAGAGTACGGCCCTGCCTCTTGAGAGCGTAGACGACATCCATGGCGGTGACGGTCTTCCTCTTGGCGTGTTCGGTGTAGGTGACTGCGTCACGGATAACGTTTTCCAAGAACACCTTCAACACACCTCTGGTCTCCTCATAAATGAGACCCGAAATACGCTTCACACCTCCTCGCCTGGCCAACCTCCTGATGGCGGGTTTGGTGATACCTTGGATGTTGTCTCGGAGTACTTTCCTATGTCTTTTGGCTCCTCCTTTGCCCAGACCCTTTCCACCCTTGCCACGTCCAGTCATCTTTGCAGGTCAGAGAACGATATTCGACTGCTTGGCCAAAATTTTCTACCTCCTTGTTTATATAGCTAGGTCTTTCCTTCCGATTGGTCCAAACACGAGCGGTTGGTATGCCCTCTGGTGGTCCGTTTACGCGACTCATTCAATTTGATAGGTTTGGTGTGTGCGTGAGCGTTTGTGTTTGTTTTATTAGGAGAAATAAAAATGTAGAGCTCCTTTTTCGCCGGGATAAAAAAAAAAAAAAAAAAAAAAAAAAAAAAAAAAAAAAAAAAAAAAAAAAAAAGGATGGTTTTGGTTCCTTTCATTATTCATGATTTACTGATGATATATTCAAATCACCATCAATCAGCTGAAGATTATATGACGACCGTTTGTATAAAACAAAATTTCGTTTATCTATCGATTCTGAAATTCAATACATTTCTTTGATTATGTATGATGACGTCCTGTAGTGTTTATTTTCCTCGGTTCTATTAACTGCGTTCATTAGAACTGTGCAAGTGAACGAATGCATTGTTCTTCATTATGATGGTTGCCTGTTACGGAACAATTATTATTATTATTATTATTGAGTATGTACACAACATAATTTCCGATCCCGTAACTTTACCCAACCGGATAGTCAAACCTATGATGTTTGATAAATTCTTAATTCCTCTTACTTAACATACCAAGTTTATAAGTATTGCGGTCGAAAGTTCTTCATCCAATTTGTGGCCCTGAAAAGGGCCGTTGAAAAGAGAAGGTCGCGAGGAGCTCGCCGTCTTTTAGGCTTAAGAGCTCTTCTCTGTCTTCTTCGGCAGTAGAACGGCCTGGATGTTGGGAAGTACTCCGCCTTGAGCGATGGTGACTCCCGACAGCAGCTTGTTCAACTCCTCGTCGTTCCTAATAGCGAGCTGGAGGTGACGCGGAATGATCCTGGTTTTCTTATTATCACGAGCGGCGTTGCCGGCCAACTCGAGAACTTCTGCAGCCAGGTACTCCATGACTGCTGCGAGGTATACCGGAGCTCCTGCTCCCACTCTCTCTGCGTAGTTACCTTTCCTGAGAAGACGGTGGATACGACCCACGGGGAACTGGAGCCCTGCCCTAGATGATCGGGTCTTTGCCTTTCCCTTGGCTTTACCACCTTTACCACGTCCGGACATTCTTCTGCTCTATGTGTTCTCTGTCGTTGACGAGAAATATATGCTTTCGAATTTTAATGCCGCTTCGTATATACCCATTTGCAGCTTTGCGCGGACCAATCGCTTTTCGCCGCTGCTCCCCACCCCACAATGTGTATTTACCTCAGACTGCTACCTACCGGACAATACCATCACTCCATTCATCGGAATCACTTTATGTCAGAAGATTTTTAATATTATTTTGTAAGTAATAAGGCAAATAAGAATTGATAAGGGAATATAAATTGCACTATGTACAGAAATTCTGGTATGTTTGGCTTAGGCTTAGGACTTAATCCGCAGAAAAAGGAGGGGGGGGGGGGAGGGGGGACGGTCGCCAAATTAGTACGGATTTCCCTAGTAAATACACTATATAAGTAAAATTCTAGTCGTAAACGTTTTTAACCCGAAGAAAAGGGAAAAAGATCGCCTAGATAGTAGGGATTTCCCTGGTAGTCATAAACGTTTGGTTTATGGCTTAGTCCGCCAAAAGGTCGCCTAGGTAGTCGGGATTTCCCTAGGAGGGCCATATTTTATTATACCTGGAATTGAGATGAAAGGTTGCCGACCCATTCTTTATGTCCGCCATATTTTTGTTTGTATTGCCGCCATCCATCTTAGATGTTATACACTCAGGAATTACGGATTTCATACTCAACAAGTTAGTTAATAGTAAAACGGTCTCTATGCGTCCTAATGAAATAGGTTGACAATTAATTATTAAGGAGGGGGGGGGGTATTAGATGTTATTGTTTGGCGCACGCGTATTATTTTGTCTCATCTAATACTGTAATCCATAAAATCCATGTGTGATCGAAGGGCAACAGTTAGCAAGCTCGGTAGAAAGTATGTGTGCGTATTTTTAGTGGCTCTGAAAAGAGCCGTTTAAAATCACTCCTCCTTGAGGAGGCAGCGGTTAGGGGGAAAACGACCTACTTCTTCTTCGGTGAAGCCTTCTTGGCCGCTGGCTTCTTGGCAGGTGCCTTTTTCGCCGGTGCCTTCTTCGCCTTAGGTGTCGTGGCGGGTTTCGCCTTGGCCACCTTGGGCTTTGGAGTCTTGGCGGCGGTTGGTGGCTTCTTGGTCTTCTTAGCCTTAGGTGCAGCAGCGGCCTTTTTCGTTGCCGCAGGTTTAGCCTTTGGTGCCTTGGATTTTATAGCGACGGACGGCTTAGCTGGGGCCTTCTTTGTAGCCGCTACTTTCTTGCCTTCACCTCCTGCTCCGGCGAGTTTAAAAGAGCCCGATGCCCCTTTACCCTTGGTCTGAACGAGCGAGCCGGAAGCAACGGCGGATACGAGGTACTTTTTGATAAAGTGCGACTTTTTCTCCGCATCGATCTTGTACGTCGAGCTGATATATTTCTTGATAGCCTGGGTAGATGATCCACCTCTCTCTTTGAGAGACTTGATCGCAGCTGTCACCATCTGAGAAACGGGTGGATGAGTAGGCGCGGTCTTGGGTTTCTTGGCGCCGGCTGCTGCAGCGGCCTTACCCTTCTTCGCCTTGGGCGTCGCCGGGGTTGTCGGAGCAGCGGCTTCTGTTGCAGTTTCAGTCATTTTCACAATAGGTTCGCTAGTGTACCTTTTTTCGCAGCGTGTTTCGTTTCGCTTTTGTAAAGCAGGACGGACCGTAACGGAGACACCACACTTCTTATTCCCAGAATTATTTCTCCCTTGGATTGTTTTGTGTTCAATTTGTATCTGTAAACTCCCCTCTGCTTTTCCGTAGACCCATTTAACGACGTACGATTTTCGGTGCCATTTCTCCTTACTTTCCTCCTCACATACGTGCGGCCAGGCGTTCTCCAAAAACTCGGACCTAGTCTTAAACGACCGCTGAATCTCAGAGACCGGTCGTCTTCTCTCCAACTCTTCTCAAAATAGTCATTTTTAAATTACTTCTGCCTCGTGCTCGAGATTTTTCAACAAAGCCTCACTCTTTTGGAACCATTAACCTTTCAGAATCCACGGGCTTTGGATTGTTTCACAGCTTTCATTCCTCGTGGAAACGGATTCATTCTGGGGTTGTTAGCACTCATCCGATGCTCTGTCCTATGTCATCTTTACCGACTGGTTCTCTAAAATATTATTTAACCGCTGGATCATCTTTCCTTTGCAATAAGGGGCCTTTGATCGATCGTCTCGTATTAAATAAAGGACCGGTTTCCTATGAGCTTTGCTAGTGGCAACTCGTTAATAACATGTAGAAAAGGCATGGGCGCACTGTGCACTGTCTCCGCCCGTCCGGCGGCGGATCATCGGTAATGGGTCGTCAAAACGTTGTATGTATGTATGTATGTATGTATGTATGTATGTATGTATGTATGACCCTAAAGAGACCCATAAAGGGGAAAAGGAAAAATAAATAACGTTTAAATTTATTAAGGAAAAACAAAACAAAACGAAGCATGCTTCCTGATTTGACCTTTCATCTGTTTGTTTGTGAATCGGTGTATACATGATCATATTTTTTTTTTTTGTCGTTGTCCTATTTTATAATCTTGCCGTTATCCCGTCGCCTATTTCATATACATATATACATACATACATACATACATACATACATACATATATATATATATATATATATATATATATATATATATATATATATATATTGGTTTCTACTTAGGTTTCTACTTATTTTGACTGTTATGTAAATTAGGTATATGTTTATGAGTTTCAGTCTTTTCTTAAGCCTCTTCAGTCGACGTTTCGAGCCTAGGTTAGTCTCATACTTACTCATGACCTAACAGTGAAAAATGAGCTTTTAGTTAAAACATTAAATAGCACACTAAAATAAAAATTAAAATGACACGTGTAAGATGTAATTGGATAGGGTGTAAGTTACAAGTTCCAAAGAATAGATCAGTTTATCATCAATCAGTTACTTCGCAATATTTCATAAAATGTTTATATTGCAATAGCCATGATCAACGAGTAAGAAATCTATTTTTAACAACAGCATTTTTATATAACTGTAGAATGATATTAGATTATTTCTATTATTATTTCATTGAGAATTAATTAAATTTGCATAACACGAACTTAGACCTTGAACATCCGATTTTTTTATTTTGTTTTGTTTACAGTGCGACTTTTTGTACTTCTCTGTAGCTATAATTTCTTTTATATTCCGTTAAAACCAATTTTTCTCTTGGTGTATTATTTTAGGTTTCTCGAATTTGAATGTATGTTGTGTATTTCTAAAATGTGTAGCGATAGCTGTTTGATCTAGTTTATTAGGGTTTTTATTATTGTATCAAAACTATATTTGTGTCGGTACACTCTATGCTGTAAGTATTGTTCCGATGGTCCGAAATAGGATTTACCGCATTTATCTTCACATTGTATTTATTTGTACATTGCTGGACTTATTCATTCTTATTAGGACTTATTTGGTGGTCATAATAATAAATCATACACGGTTAGAAGGACTAATAAAGGAACATAAATTACACTGTCGACGTTTATGGCTTAATCCGAAGGAAAGGGAAAAGGGTCGCCTAGGTATTGGGGATTTCCCCATGAGGGTCATACTTTATCATACCTGCAATGGACATCATAGGTCGCCGCACCTTTCTTAATTTTCAACTTAAAACTTATTTTTCACTTATTTGATTATATAGTATTATTGTCCGAGTCTTTTTTTTTCGAGCATTGAGTGTGTTTTAACTACTTATTACTAAATGGCCATGGTATGGCGTACATTTCACATTAGAACAGAAAGCGTGTTAAAAAAAAACAAAAACAAAAAAAAACCGCTTATCGCGTTTTCTCGGAGGAAAGGGGAAGGTCGCCTTTGGTATTAGGGATTTCCAGAGCAGGGGAAGGCATATAGTTAATATTAGTTTATGATTCGTACCTGGAATGGACATCAAAGGTCGCCGCCCTTTTGTTGTTGACCGCCATATTTTTGTTTATACAGTTCATTCTGCTAATTTCCGCCATCTTAGGTATATCCGCCAGATTTTTTGCAGTAAACAAGATTAACGAATGCTAATTAAAGGGACAACTCAAAGTGTATGTTGGAAAATAAACAATCCACTGGCCGCAGGGGGTTATTCGGATAAGTAGGAGTTACATTACATATATACGTGCGTAAATGTAATGGTGTAGGTTCATGATCTGAGACAAGTATGGCGAGATGATAGTAAATAGAGATATTCGAAACGTAGATGGATAAGATATATGTTGTCAGTTTACACCTCGCTTCCAACATGTGGATTGGATATGATAAGCTATGACACTAGTATTTTTTCGATAGGCAATAATAACAAAAATTTACGTATAATACGGAGTACATTTCACATTAAAATAGAAAGCGTGCTATGTCTATTGGTGGCCCTGAAAAGGGCCGTTGAAATCAGCCTATGAACGATTAACTCGTTACTTAGAGCTAGTGTACTTGGTAACGGCCTTTGTACCTTCGCTGACAGCGTGCTTGGCCAATTCTCCGGGAAGTAGGAGCCTCACCGCGGTCTGGATTTCCCTGCTCGTGATGGTCGACCTCTTGTTGTAGTGGGAGAGGCGTGAGGCTTCGGCAGCGATACGTTCGAAAATATCGTTGACGAAACTGTTCATGATACTCATAGCCTTTGATGAGACTCCAGTATCCGGGTGGACCTGCTTCAGCACCTTGTAGATGTAGATAGCGTAGCTCTCCTTCCTCCTCCGCTTCTTCTTCTTGTCGGATTTGGAGATATTCTTCTGGGCCTTCCCGGCCTTCTTCATGGCTTTACCGCTCGCCTTTGGTGGCATGTTGACTGTATGTCAGCTGAAACCGAAGTGTTTTGAAACGGCATTGAAGGGTCTATTTATATTCGATTCGTTGTCGGCCAAGCGGCCCAATCGTGGTGAAGCGAGCAGCGCAGTCTCGCGGTTGTATCGGTAACCTTGACCAAAGTGCGCATAAACCGTTCCAGAGTGCGTGGCTTTCAGACTTTCATTTCCAGCAAGCGATCAGAAATAAAAAATGGCGGAAATGTGAGTGTGTGTGTGTCTATATATATATATATATATATATATATATATATATATATATATATATATATATATATATATATATACATATATATATATATATATATATATATATATATATATATATATATATATATATATATATATACATATATATATATATATATATATATACACACGTATGTATGTATGTATGTGCGAGCGTTTTTTAAATTGTTACATTAAAAGGGGGTTGGTTACTTTCCTAATCGATTCGAATGGATTACACCGGTCCGTAGTTTTCGAACGTTTCTAATAACTTCATATATAATAGTTCACTATTATATTTCATTTATTTATCAACAACATCGAGGATTGATATGTTTTCGCAATGCAAATGTCATAAGAACGTATAGCTGTAACTTTAAAGCAATTGTTTCCTCTATCCATGCAGAATACCCAACGAGAGGTTACATTCTGATAGAAAGGATTACGTCTAATTTGGTGGCCCTGAAAAGGGCCGTTGAAAGTACGGCAGGGTGCGGACGGACCTCTTAAGCTCGTTCTCCGCGGATACGGCGAGCAAGCTGGATATCCTTGGGCATGATGGTGACCCTCTTGGCGTGGATTGCGCACAAATTGGTATCCTCGAAGAGACCTACGAGATAAGCTTCGCTGGCCTCCTGGAGGGCCATGACGGCGGAACTCTGGAATCTCAGGTCGGTCTTGAAGTCCTGAGCGATCTCCCTCACCAACCTCTGGAACGGGAGTTTCCTAATAAGCAACTCGGTACTTTTCTGGTACCTCCTGATTTCTCTGAGTGCTACTGTTCCGGGCCTATACCTGTGAGGTTTCTTAACACCTCCGGTGGCTGGTGCACTCTTCCTGGCGGCTTTGGTAGCCAGCTGCTTCCTCGGAGCCTTGCCTCCTGTCGATTTCCTAGCGGTCTGCTTGGTACGAGCCATCTTACAGTAATAAAAATTTTGTTTTTTGTTTCAAATCTCTTTATTTATCATTATTTACATTAATTTACTATATATACATTTCATTTATATACAAATATATATACATACAAAAAATAGTACTTCATTTACCCGTAGGTATTATAAGTATTTACAGGGTATGAGACCGCTTGAGGCGTGTTCTCTTAAACCGGCACTAGGCCGCTGGCTCTATACAATTCAAAGTCGGCGAGAGACCGCTTTTCGGGTTTAGGAGATAGGTAGAAAGGAGAAAGGGGAAGAGGAAGGAAGAAAAGGAAGTGGGTGATTGGATTAGAGCGTCCAGACCCCTACCCTAGGCCAATGAGAGCACGTCGACCATAGGGGCACTGCCTTGCCACCTCCCAGGTCTGGGAGGGGGGACTATATCTTTAAATAATGAATTTTCACACGCCTTCAGCCTCTCAAAAAATTTGAGGTGCCTCCGGCTAATGTAATTAATAACCGTCGGAACTTTGAGTTCCTCGTGCAAAATATCGTTTCGTGCCTTTTCAAGCGAAGTGCCTCTCACTATGCGCCTAAGAATAGAGGACTGGAATTGCTGAAGGGCTTTGAGGGTGGTTTTATACAGGTGTTTAAGTAGCGGCGCACCATGGAGCAGCGTGGGTCTAATGACAGATTTGTATATCTGACACTTAAGCCGCAGCGAGAGCTGCTGAGAGCAGAGCAGGTGGTAGAGCCTATGGGACTTATATCGGGCCAACTTCAGCCTCTGCCTAACGTGACTCGAGAGAGTGAAGTGCCTATCTAGAGTAACGCCAAGGTAGAGCAAATTGTTCGATACGCGACGATCTTCGTCTTCAATAGTGAAGGTCGCCGGTAGGCGTTTCTTACCTTGCTGGTATGACATCACGATGGCGTCCGTCTTGGACGGATTCACCCTGATGCCACTCAGCTTTAGGTCATCAACAATTGGGACCGTTGCCCTTTGTGCCTTTTTAAGGGCATGCCGGGCGTTGGCGCTGGAAGCGTATATCCCAATATCGTCCGCAAAGGCCGCTACTACCGCTCCTTCGTGCTTGGTAGAGACCACCGGTGCTGTGTATATCACGAACATCAGTGGCCCTAGCACAGACCCTTGAGGTACTCCACAAGAGGTGGTGCCAGAAGTCGAGTAACTGTCCCCGACTCGTACGACGAAAGATCTTCCACTAAGATAGCTTCGAATCAGTCGACATAGCGAGGCTGGGAAGCTAAACTCTTCCAGGCGTCGGAGTAGCAGGGGATGAGACACACTGTCAAAGGCCTGAGTACAATCTAAGGAGATAAAAGCAGTGGCTTTGTTACTACCCATCTGCTCAATGGTGTGCGCTTGGAGCTTGGCTAGATGATGGTCACAGGAGACACCTTTAAGGAAACCGGTCTGTTCCGGTGGGATAATGTTTTCCTGACTACAGTGGTTCAGCATGTGGTGGTGGACCAGCCTCTCGAATACTTTGCTCATATGAGAGAGCAAGCTGATTGGCCGGTAGTGCTCGGGTAGGTTTCCGGTCTTCCCCGACTTGAGTATAGGCACTACGACGGCAAGTTTCCATGCTTCGGGGAAGTACGAGATCCTCATGCAGGTGTTGAAGATGTTCAATAGGAAGGCTTTACCCTTTCTAGGGAGCATCCTCAACATCACATAGGGGACGTCATCCAGCCCTGATGATTTTTTACCTCTAAGGCGCCTTAGTACCGACTCAAGTTGGTTGAAGGTGGAGAACATGATTTTTTCATTAGGGCACGGAAGCGGCCCTTCAGGGATTGGTGGAGCATCTACCAGCCGAGCAGAATCACTCGCCTCATAAGCTTTTGCTAGGAGCTCAGCTTGTTCCCCAGGCGTCAGCAGGTCGCCTCCTGATGTTAAATGCACAGTCCTCCTTTTAGTAACGTGGCTCTTGACGAGTCGCCAGAACTGGCGGTGGTCATCATGAGTCCTACGTACTTGCTCATGCCAGAGGGATGTTTTCCAGTCTCGCATGAGGCTGGCTATCTGCCGGGTCATCGCATTGATGGCCGGTTTTAGCCCATAGTCACGAGAGCGAAAAATTTTGTTTCCGTGCCCCTCCTTTATATAGGTGGAACTGGAAGGGTGGGGGGTTCCACCCGCCAATCATCGTTGGCGACTTTGTTGACTTTTTTTTTTTGTTTTACCCTGTACTAAGTCTTTAACAGATAGATACCTAATTTTTTGGACGTCCGTAAATTATGAAACATGCCATTTCTTTATTTTTCAACAATTAATTCGTTTCTCTTACTTCCGGAAGGGTTTTCTCATATTAAGCCAAATTCCGTTAATTGATCTACATTCACTTAAATGGAGAATATTAGCATATCTCGTTTTCAACTTTTAATCAACTCTAATAATTACCATTATCGATCAAGCGATTGGATGTATTGCAATTGTTCGTCGGTGGGTGTAGTAGACAAGTAAATATTTATAGATTTGCAAAACAACTATCGATGATAGCCGTATCGATGATCGAGCAATGACTCTCCATCAAAATTCCGACAATTATTTTATTTTGAAAGGAATAATTCACACTGATAGAAGTGATTAACTTAATTAAGAAAGTCTGTCTAATAATTATTGGTGGCCCTGAAAAGGGCCGTTGAAACTTTCCCCAGGTCGCCAGGTACACACGACGTCGAACTTAACCGCCGAAACCGTACAGAGTACGGCCCTGCCTCTTGAGAGCGTAGACGACATCCATGGCGGTGACGGTCTTCCTCTTGGCGTGTTCGGTGTAGGTGACTGCGTCACGGATAACGTTTTCCAAGAACACCTTCAACACACCTCTGGTCTCCTCATAAATGAGACCCGAAATACGCTTCACACCTCCTCGCCTGGCCAACCTCCTGATGGCGGGTTTGGTGATACCTTGGATGTTGTCTCGGAGTACTTTCCTATGTCTTTTGGCTCCTCCTTTGCCCAGACCCTTTCCACCCTTGCCACGTCCAGTCATCTTTGCAGGTCAGAGAACGATATTCGACTGCTTGGCCAAAATTTTCTACCTCCTTGTTTATATAGCTAGGTCTTTCCTTCCGATTGGTCCAAACACGAGCGGTTGGTATGCCCTCTGGTGGTCCGTTTACGCGACTCATTCAATTTGATAGGTTTGGTGTGTGCGTGAGCGTTTGTGTTTGTTTTATTAGGAGAAATAAAAATGTAGAGCTCCTTTTTCGCCGGGATAAAAAAAAAAAAAAAAAAAAAAAAAAAAAAAAAAAAAAAAAAAAAAAAAAAGGATGGTTTTGGTTCCTTTCATTATTCATGATTTACTGATGATATATTCAAATCACCATCAATCAGCTGAAGATTATATGACGACCGTTTGTATAAAACAAAATTTCGTTTATCTATCGATTCTGAAATTCAATACATTTCTTTGATTATGTATGATGACGTCCTGTAGTGTTTATTTTCCTCGGTTCTATTAACTGCGTTCATTAGAACTGTGCAAGTGAACGAATGCATTGTTCTTCATTATGATGGTTGCCTGTTACGGAACAATTATTATTATTATTATTATTGAGTATGTACACAACATAATTTCCGATCCCGTAACTTTACCCAACCGGATAGTCAAACCTATGATGTTTGATAAATTCTTAATTCCTCTTACTTAACATACCAAGTTTATAAGTATTGCGGTCGAAAGTTCTTCATCCAATTTGTGGCCCTGAAAAGGGCCGTTGAAAAGAGAAGGTCGCGAGGAGCTCGCCGTCTTTTAGGCTTAAGAGCTCTTCTCTGTCTTCTTCGGCAGTAGAACGGCCTGGATGTTGGGAAGTACTCCGCCTTGAGCGATGGTGACTCCCGACAGCAGCTTGTTCAACTCCTCGTCGTTCCTAATAGCGAGCTGGAGGTGACGCGGAATGATCCTGGTTTTCTTATTATCACGAGCGGCGTTGCCGGCCAACTCGAGAACTTCTGCAGCCAGGTACTCCATGACTGCTGCGAGGTATACCGGAGCTCCTGCTCCCACTCTCTCTGCGTAGTTACCTTTCCTGAGAAGACGGTGGATACGACCCACGGGGAACTGGAGCCCTGCCCTAGATGATCGGGTCTTTGCCTTTCCCTTGGCTTTACCACCTTTACCACGTCCGGACATTCTTCTGCTCTATGTGTTCTCTGTCGTTGACGAGAAATATATGCTTTCGAATTTTAATGCCGCTTCGTATATACCCATTTGCAGCTTTGCGCGGACCAATCGCTTTTCGCCGCTGCTCCCCACCCCACAATGTGTATTTACCTCAGACTGCTACCTACCGGACAATACCATCACTCCATTCATCGGAATCACTTTATGTCAGAAGATTTTTAATATTATTTTGTAAGTAATAAGGCAAATAAGAATTGATAAGGGAATATAAATTGCACTATGTACAGAAATTCTGGTATGTTTGGCTTAGGCTTAGGACTTAATCCGCAGAAAAAGGAGGGGGGGGGGGGAGGGGGGACGGTCGCCAAATTAGTACGGATTTCCCTAGTAAATACACTATATAAGTAAAATTCTAGTCGTAAACGTTTTTAACCCGAAGAAAAGGGAAAAAGATCGCCTAGATAGTAGGGATTTCCCTGGTAGTCATAAACGTTTGGTTTATGGCTTAGTCCGCCAAAAGGTCGCCTAGGTAGTCGGGATTTCCCTAGGAGGGCCATATTTTATTATACCTGGAATTGAGATGAAAGGTTGCCGACCCATTCTTTATGTCCGCCATATTTTTGTTTGTATTGCCGCCATCCATCTTAGATGTTATACACTCAGGAATTACGGATTTCATACTCAACAAGTTAGTTAATAGTAAAACGGTCTCTATGCGTCCTAATGAAATAGGTTGACAATTAATTATTAAGGAGGGGGGGGGGTATTAGATGTTATTGTTTGGCGCACGCGTATTATTTTGTCTCATCTAATACTGTAATCCATAAAATCCATGTGTGATCGAAGGGCAACAGTTAGCAAGCTCGGTAGAAAGTATGTGTGCGTATTTTTAGTGGCTCTGAAAAGAGCCGTTTAAAATCACTCCTCCTTGAGGAGGCAGCGGTTAGGGGGAAAACGACCTACTTCTTCTTCGGTGAAGCCTTCTTGGCCGCTGGCTTCTTGGCAGGTGCCTTTTTCGCCGGTGCCTTCTTCGCCTTAGGTGTCGTGGCGGGTTTCGCCTTGGCCACCTTGGGCTTTGGAGTCTTGGCGGCGGTTGGTGGCTTCTTGGTCTTCTTAGCCTTAGGTGCAGCAGCGGCCTTTTTCGTTGCCGCAGGTTTAGCCTTTGGTGCCTTGGATTTTATAGCGACGGACGGCTTAGCTGGGGCCTTCTTTGTAGCCGCTACTTTCTTGCCTTCACCTCCTGCTCCGGCGAGTTTAAAAGAGCCCGATGCCCCTTTACCCTTGGTCTGAACGAGCGAGCCGGAAGCAACGGCGGATACGAGGTACTTTTTGATAAAGTGCGACTTTTTCTCCGCATCGATCTTGTACGTCGAGCTGATATATTTCTTGATAGCCTGGGTAGATGATCCACCTCTCTCTTTGAGAGACTTGATCGCAGCTGTCACCATCTGAGAAACGGGTGGATGAGTAGGCGCGGTCTTGGGTTTCTTGGCGCCGGCTGCTGCAGCGGCCTTACCCTTCTTCGCCTTGGGCGTCGCCGGGGTTGTCGGAGCAGCGGCTTCTGTTGCAGTTTCAGTCATTTTCACAATAGGTTCGCTAGTGTACCTTTTTTCGCAGCGTGTTTCGTTTCGCTTTTGTAAAGCAGGACGGACCGTAACGGAGACACCACACTTCTTATTCCCAGAATTATTTCTCCCTTGGATTGTTTTGTGTTCAATTTGTATCTGTAAACTCCCCTCTGCTTTTCCGTAGACCCATTTAACGACGTACGATTTTCGGTGCCATTTCTCCTTACTTTCCTCCTCACATACGTGCGGCCAGGCGTTCTCCAAAAACTCGGACCTAGTCTTAAACGACCGCTGAATCTCAGAGACCGGTCGTCTTCTCTCCAACTCTTCTCAAAATAGTCATTTTTAAATTACTTCTGCCTCGTGCTCGAGATTTTTCAACAAAGCCTCACTCTTTTGGAACCATTAACCTTTCAGAATCCACGGGCTTTGGATTGTTTCACAGCTTTCATTCCTCGTGGAAACGGATTCATTCTGGGGTTGTTAGCACTCATCCGATGCTGTCCTATGTCATCTTTACCGACTGGTTCTCTAAAATATTATTTAACCGCTGGATCATCTTTCCTTTGCAATAAGGGGCCTTTGATCGATCGTCTCGTATTAAATAAAGGACCGGTTTCCTATGAGCTTTGCTAGTGGCAACTCGTTAATAACATGTAGAAAAGGCATGGGCGCACTGTGCACTGTCTCCGCCCGTCCGGCGGCGGATCATCGGTAATGGGTCGTCAAAACGTTGTATGTATGTATGTATGTATGTATGTATGTATGTATGTATGTATGACCCTAAAGAGACCCATAAAGGGGAAAAGGAAAAATAAATAACGTTTAAATTTATTAAGGAAAAACAAAACAAAACGAAGCATGCTTCCTGATTTGACCTTTCATCTGTTTGTTTGTGAATCGGTGTATACATGATCATATTTTTTTTTTTTTGTCGTTGTCCTATTTTATAATCTTGCCGTTATCCCGTCGCCTATTTCATATACATATATACATACATACATACATACATACATACATACATATATATATATATATATATATATATATATATATATATATATATATATATTGGTTTCTACTTAGGTTTCTACTTATTTTGACTGTTATGTAAATTAGGTATATGTTTATGAGTTTCAGTCTTTTCTTAAGCCTCTTCAGTCGACGTTTCGAGCCTAGGTTAGTCTCATACTTACTCATGACCTAACAGTGAAAAATGAGCTTTTAGTTAAAACATTAAATAGCACACTAAAATAAAAATTAAAATGACACGTGTAAGATGTAATTGGATAGGGTGTAAGTTACAAGTTCCAAAGAATAGATCAGTTTATCATCAATCAGTTACTTCGCAATATTTCATAAAATGTTTATATTGCAATAGCCATGATCAACGAGTAAGAAATCTATTTTTAACAACAGCATTTTTATATAACTGTAGAATGATATTAGATTATTTCTATTATTATTTCATTGAGAATTAATTAAATTTGCATAACACGAACTTAGACCTTGAACATCCGATTTTTTTATTTTGTTTTGTTTACAGTGCGACTTTTTGTACTTCTCTGTAGCTATAATTTCTTTTATATTCCGTTAAAACCAATTTTTCTCTTGGTGTATTATTTTAGGTTTCTCGAATTTGAATGTATGTTGTGTATTTCTAAAATGTGTAGCGATAGCTGTTTGATCTAGTTTATTAGGGTTTTTATTATTGTATCAAAACTATATTTGTGTCGGTACACTCTATGCTGTAAGTATTGTTCCGATGGTCCGAAATAGGATTTACCGCATTTATCTTCACATTGTATTTATTTGTACATTGCTGGACTTATTCATTCTTATTAGGACTTATTTGGTGGTCATAATAATAAATCATACACGGTTAGAAGGACTAATAAAGGAACATAAATTACACTGTCGACGTTTATGGCTTAATCCGAAGGAAAGGGAAAAGGGTCGCCTAGGTATTGGGGATTTCCCCATGAGGGTCATACTTTATCATACCTGCAATGGACATCATAGGTCGCCGCACCTTTCTTAATTTTCAACTTAAAACTTATTTTTCACTTATTTGATTATATAGTATTATTGTCCGAGTCTTTTTTTTTCGAGCATTGAGTGTGTTTTAACTACTTATTACTAAATGGCCATGGTATGGCGTACATTTCACATTAGAACAGAAAGCGTGTTAAAAAAAAACAAAAACAAAAAAAAACCGCTTATCGCGTTTTCTCGGAGGAAAGGGGAAGGTCGCCTTTGGTATTAGGGATTTCCAGAGCAGGGGAAGGCATATAGTTAATATTAGTTTATGATTCGTACCTGGAATGGACATCAAAGGTCGCCGCCCTTTTGTTGTTGACCGCCATATTTTTGTTTATACAGTTCATTCTGCTAATTTCCGCCATCTTAGGTATATCCGCCAGATTTTTTGCAGTAAACAAGATTAACGAATGCTAATTAAAGGGACAACTCAAAGTGTATGTTGGAAAATAAACAATCCACTGGCCGCAGGGGGTTATTCGGATAAGTAGGAGTTACATTACATATATACGTGCGTAAATGTAATGGTGTAGGTTCATGATCTGAGACAAGTATGGCGAGATGATAGTAAATAGAGATATTCGAAACGTAGATGGATAAGATATATGTTGTCAGTTTACACCTCGCTTCCAACATGTGGATTGGATATGATAAGCTATGACACTAGTATTTTTTCGATAGGCAATAATAACAAAAATTTACGTATAATACGGAGTACATTTCACATTAAAATAGAAAGCGTGCTATGTCTATTGGTGGCCCTGAAAAGGGCCGTTGAAATCAGCCTATGAACGATTAACTCGTTACTTAGAGCTAGTGTACTTGGTAACGGCCTTTGTACCTTCGCTGACAGCGTGCTTGGCCAATTCTCCGGGAAGTAGGAGCCTCACCGCGGTCTGGATTTCCCTGCTCGTGATGGTCGACCTCTTGTTGTAGTGGGAGAGGCGTGAGGCTTCGGCAGCGATACGTTCGAAAATATCGTTGACGAAACTGTTCATGATACTCATAGCCTTTGATGAGACTCCAGTATCCGGGTGGACCTGCTTCAGCACCTTGTAGATGTAGATAGCGTAGCTCTCCTTCCTCCTCCGCTTCTTCTTCTTGTCGGATTTGGAGATATTCTTCTGGGCCTTCCCGGCCTTCTTCATGGCTTTACCGCTCGCCTTTGGTGGCATGTTGACTGTATGTCAGCTGAAACCGAAGTGTTTTGAAACGGCATTGAAGGGTCTATTTATATTCGATTCGTTGTCGGCCAAGCGGCCCAATCGTGGTGAAGCGAGCAGCGCAGTCTCGCGGTTGTATCGGTAACCTTGACCAAAGTGCGCATAAACCGTTCCAGAGTGCGTGGCTTTCAGACTTTCATTTCCAGCAAGCGATCAGAAATAAAAAATGGCGGAAATGTGAGTGTGTGTGTGTCTATATATATATATATATATATATATATATATATATATATATATATATATATATATATATATATATATATATATACATATATATATATATATATATATATATATATATATATATATATATATATATATATATATATATATATATATATATACATATATATATATATATATATATATACACACGTATGTATGTATGTATGTGCGAGCGTTTTTTAAATTGTTACATTAAAAGGGGGTTGGTTACTTTCCTAATCGATTCGAATGGATTACACCGGTCCGTAGTTTTCGAACGTTTCTAATAACTTCATATATAATAGTTCACTATTATATTTCATTTATTTATCAACAACATCGAGGATTGATATGTTTTCGCAATGCAAATGTCATAAGAACGTATAGCTGTAACTTTAAAGCAATTGTTTCCTCTATCCATGCAGAATACCCAACGAGAGGTTACATTCTGATAGAAAGGATTACGTCTAATTTGGTGGCCCTGAAAAGGGCCGTTGAAAGTACGGCAGGGTGCGGACGGACCTCTTAAGCTCGTTCTCCGCGGATACGGCGAGCAAGCTGGATATCCTTGGGCATGATGGTGACCCTCTTGGCGTGGATTGCGCACAAATTGGTATCCTCGAAGAGACCTACGAGATAAGCTTCGCTGGCCTCCTGGAGGGCCATGACGGCGGAACTCTGGAATCTCAGGTCGGTCTTGAAGTCCTGAGCGATCTCCCTCACCAACCTCTGGAACGGGAGTTTCCTAATAAGCAACTCGGTACTTTTCTGGTACCTCCTGATTTCTCTGAGTGCTACTGTTCCGGGCCTATACCTGTGAGGTTTCTTAACACCTCCGGTGGCTGGTGCACTCTTCCTGGCGGCTTTGGTAGCCAGCTGCTTCCTCGGAGCCTTGCCTCCTGTCGATTTCCTAGCGGTCTGCTTGGTACGAGCCATCTTACAGTAATAAAAATTTTGTTTCCGTGCCCCTCCTTTATATAGGTGGAACTGGAAGGGTGGGGGGTTCCACCCGCCAATCATCGTTGGCGACTTTGTTGACTTTTTTTTTTTGTTTTACCCTGTACTAAGTCTTTAACAGATAGATACCTAATTTTTTGGACGTCCGTAAATTATGAAACATGCCATTTCTTTATTTTTCAACAATTAATTCGTTTCTCTTACTTCCGGAAGGGTTTTCTCATATTAAGCCAAATTCCGTTAATTGATCTACATTCACTTAAATGGAGAATATTAGCATATCTCGTTTTCAACTTTTAATCAACTCTAATAATTACCATTATCGATCAAGCGATTGGATGTATTGCAATTGTTCGTCGGTGGGTGTAGTAGACAAGTAAATATTTATAGATTTGCAAAACAACTATCGATGATAGCCGTATCGATGATCGAGCAATGACTCTCCATCAAAATTCCGACAATTATTTTATTTTGAAAGGAATAATTCACACTGATAGAAGTGATTAACTTAATTAAGAAAGTCTGTCTAATAATTATTGGTGGCCCTGAAAAGGGCCGTTGAAACTTTCCCCAGGTCGCCAGGTACACACGACGTCGAACTTAACCGCCGAAACCGTACAGAGTACGGCCCTGCCTCTTGAGAGCGTAGACGACATCCATGGCGGTGACGGTCTTCCTCTTGGCGTGTTCGGTGTAGGTGACTGCGTCACGGATAACGTTTTCCAAGAACACCTTCAACACACCTCTGGTCTCCTCATAAATGAGACCCGAAATACGCTTCACACCTCCTCGCCTGGCCAACCTCCTGATGGCGGGTTTGGTGATACCTTGGATGTTGTCTCGGAGTACTTTCCTATGTCTTTTGGCTCCTCCTTTGCCCAGACCCTTTCCACCCTTGCCACGTCCAGTCATCTTTGCAGGTCAGAGAACGATATTCGACTGCTTGGCCAAAATTTTCTACCTCCTTGTTTATATAGCTAGGTCTTTCCTTCCGATTGGTCCAAACACGAGCGGTTGGTATGCCCTCTGGTGGTCCGTTTACGCGACTCATTCAATTTGATAGGTTTGGTGTGTGCGTGAGCGTTTGTGTTTGTTTTATTAGGAGAAATAAAAATGTAGAGCTCCTTTTTCGCCGGGATAAAAAAAAAAAAAAAAAAAAAAAAAAAAAAAAAAAAAAAAAAAAAAAAAAAGGATGGTTTTGGTTCCTTTCATTATTCATGATTTACTGATGATATAATCAAATCACCATCAATCAGCTGAAGATTATATGACGACCGTTTGTATAAAACAAAATTTCGTTTATCTATCGATTCTGAAATTCAATACATTTCTTTGATTATGTATGATGACGTCCTGTAGTGTTTATTTTCCTCGGTTCTATTAACTGCGTTCATTAGAACTGTGCAAGTGAACGAATGCATTGTTCTTCATTATGATGGTTGCCTGTTACGGAACAATTATTATTATTATTATTATTGAGTATGTACACAACATAATTTCCGATCCCGTAACTTTACCCAACCGGATAGTCAAACCTATGATGTTTGATAAATTCTTAATTCCTCTTACTTAACATACCAAGTTTATAAGTATTGCGGTCGAAAGTTCTTCATCCAATTTGTGGCCCTGAAAAGGGCCGTTGAAAAGAGAAGGTCGCGAGGAGCTCGCCGTCTTTTAGGCTTAAGAGCTCTTCTCTGTCTTCTTCGGCAGTAGAACGGCCTGGATGTTGGGAAGTACTCCGCCTTGAGCGATGGTGACTCCCGACAGCAGCTTGTTCAACTCCTCGTCGTTCCTAATAGCGAGCTGGAGGTGACGCGGAATGATCCTGGTTTTCTTATTATCACGAGCGGCGTTGCCGGCCAACTCGAGAACTTCTGCAGCCAGGTACTCCATGACTGCTGCGAGGTATACCGGAGCTCCTGCTCCCACTCTCTCTGCGTAGTTACCTTTCCTGAGAAGACGGTGGATACGACCCACGGGGAACTGGAGCCCTGCCCTAGATGATCGGGTCTTTGCCTTTCCCTTGGCTTTACCACCTTTACCACGTCCGGACATTCTTCTGCTCTATGTGTTCTCTGTCGTTGACGAGAAATATATGCTTTCGAATTTTAATGCCGCTTCGTATATACCCATTTGCAGCTTTGCGCGGACCAATCGCTTTTCGCCGCTGCTCCCCACCCCACAATGTGTATTTACCTCAGACTGCTACCTACCGGACAATACCATCACTCCATTCATCGGAATCACTTTATGTCAGAAGATTTTTAATATTATTTTGTAAGTAATAAGGCAAATAAGAATTGATAAGGGAATATAAATTGCACTATGTACAGAAATTCTGGTATGTTTGGCTTAGGCTTAGGACTTAATCCGCAGAAAAAGGAGGGGGGGGGGGAGGGGGGACGGTCGCCAAATTAGTACGGATTTCCCTAGTAAATACACTATATAAGTAAAATTCTAGTCGTAAACGTTTTTAACCCGAAGAAAAGGGAAAAAGATCGCCTAGATAGTAGGGATTTCCCTGGTAGTCATAAACGTTTGGTTTATGGCTTAGTCCGCCAAAAGGTCGCCTAGGTAGTCGGGATTTCCCTAGGAGGGCCATATTTTATTATACCTGGAATTGAGATGAAAGGTTGCCGACCCATTCTTTATGTCCGCCATATTTTTGTTTGTATTGCCGCCATCCATCTTAGATGTTATACACTCAGGAATTACGGATTTCATACTCAACAAGTTAGTTAATAGTAAAACGGTCTCTATGCGTCCTAATGAAATAGGTTGACAATTAATTATTAAGGAGGGGGGGGGGTATTAGATGTTATTGTTTGGCGCACGCGTATTATTTTGTCTCATCTAATACTGTAATCCATAAAATCCATGTGTGATCGAAGGGCAACAGTTAGCAAGCTCGGTAGAAAGTATGTGTGCGTATTTTTAGTGGCTCTGAAAAGAGCCGTTTAAAATCACTCCTCCTTGAGGAGGCAGCGGTTAGGGGGAAAACGACCTACTTCTTCTTCGGTGAAGCCTTCTTGGCCGCTGGCTTCTTGGCAGGTGCCTTTTTCGCCGGTGCCTTCTTCGCCTTAGGTGTCGTGGCGGGTTTCGCCTTGGCCACCTTGGGCTTTGGAGTCTTGGCGGCGGTTGGTGGCTTCTTGGTCTTCTTAGCCTTAGGTGCAGCAGCGGCCTTTTTCGTTGCCGCAGGTTTAGCCTTTGGTGCCTTGGATTTTATAGCGACGGACGGCTTAGCTGGGGCCTTCTTTGTAGCCGCTACTTTCTTGCCTTCACCTCCTGCTCCGGCGAGTTTAAAAGAGCCCGATGCCCCTTTACCCTTGGTCTGAACGAGCGAGCCGGAAGCAACGGCGGATACGAGGTACTTTTTGATAAAGTGCGACTTTTTCTCCGCATCGATCTTGTACGTCGAGCTGATATATTTCTTGATAGCCTGGGTAGATGATCCACCTCTCTCTTTGAGAGACTTGATCGCAGCTGTCACCATCTGAGAAACGGGTGGATGAGTAGGCGCGGTCTTGGGTTTCTTGGCGCCGGCTGCTGCAGCGGCCTTACCCTTCTTCGCCTTGGGCGTCGCCGGGGTTGTCGGAGCAGCGGCTTCTGTTGCAGTTTCAGTCATTTTCACAATAGGTTCGCTAGTGTACCTTTTTTCGCAGCGTGTTTCGTTTCGCTTTTGTAAAGCAGGACGGACCGTAACGGAGACACCACACTTCTTATTCCCAGAATTATTTCTCCCTTGGATTGTTTTGTGTTCAATTTGTATCTGTAAACTCCCCTCTGCTTTTCCGTAGACCCATTTAACGACGTACGATTTTCGGTGCCATTTCTCCTTACTTTCCTCCTCACATACGTGCGGCCAGGCGTTCTCCAAAAACTCGGACCTAGTCTTAAACGACCGCTGAATCTCAGAGACCGGTCGTCTTCTCTCCAACTCTTCTCAAAATAGTCATTTTTAAATTACTTCTGCCTCGTGCTCGAGATTTTTCAACAAAGCCTCACTCTTTTGGAACCATTAACCTTTCAGAATCCACGGGCTTTGGATTGTTTCACAGCTTTCATTCCTCGTGGAAACGGATTCATTCTGGGGTTGTTAGCACTCATCCGATGCTGTCCTATGTCATCTTTACCGACTGGTTCTCTAAAATATTATTTAACCGCTGGATCATCTTTCCTTTGCAATAAGGGGCCTTTGATCGATCGTCTCGTATTAAATAAAGGACCGGTTTCCTATGAGCTTTGCTAGTGGCAACTCGTTAATAACATGTAGAAAAGGCATGGGCGCACTGTGCACTGTCTCCGCCCGTCCGGCGGCGGATCATCGGTAATGGGTCGTCAAAACGTTGTATGTATGTATGTATGTATGTATGTATGTATGTATGTATGTATGTATGACCCTAAAGAGACCCATAAAGGGGAAAAGGAAAAATAAATAACGTTTAAATTTATTAAGGAAAAACAAAACAAAACGAAGCATGCTTCCTGATTTGACCTTTCATCTGTTTGTTTGTGAATCGGTGTATACATGATCATATTTTTTTTTTTTGTCGTTGTCCTATTTTATAATCTTGCCGTTATCCCGTCGCCTATTTCATATACATATATACATACATACATACATACATACATACATACATATATATATATATATATATATATATATATATATATATATATATATATTGGTTTCTACTTAGGTTTCTACTTATTTTGACTGTTATGTAAATTAGGTATATGTTTATGAGTTTCAGTCTTTTCTTAAGCCTCTTCAGTCGACGTTTCGAGCCTAGGTTAGTCTCATACTTACTCATGACCTAACAGTGAAAAATGAGCTTTTAGTTAAAACATTAAATAGCACACTAAAATAAAAATTAAAATGACACGTGTAAGATGTAATTGGATAGGGTGTAAGTTACAAGTTCCAAAGAATAGATCAGTTTATCATCAATCAGTTACTTCGCAATATTTCATAAAATGTTTATATTGCAATAGCCATGATCAACGAGTAAGAAATCTATTTTTAACAACAGCATTTTTATATAACTGTAGAATGATATTAGATTATTTCTATTATTATTTCATTGAGAATTAATTAAATTTGCATAACACGAACTTAGACCTTGAACATCCGATTTTTTTATTTTGTTTTGTTTACAGTGCGACTTTTTGTACTTCTCTGTAGCTATAATTTCTTTTATATTCCGTTAAAACCAATTTTTCTCTTGGTGTATTATTTTAGGTTTCTCGAATTTGAATGTATGTTGTGTATTTCTAAAATGTGTAGCGATAGCTGTTTGATCTAGTTTATTAGGGTTTTTATTATTGTATCAAAACTATATTTGTGTCGGTACACTCTATGCTGTAAGTATTGTTCCGATGGTCCGAAATAGGATTTACCGCATTTATCTTCACATTGTATTTATTTGTACATTGCTGGACTTATTCATTCTTATTAGGACTTATTTGGTGGTCATAATAATAAATCATACACGGTTAGAAGGACTAATAAAGGAACATAAATTACACTGTCGACGTTTATGGCTTAATCCGAAGGAAAGGGAAAAGGGTCGCCTAGGTATTGGGGATTTCCCCATGAGGGTCATACTTTATCATACCTGCAATGGACATCATAGGTCGCCGCACCTTTCTTAATTTTCAACTTAAAACTTATTTTTCACTTATTTGATTATATAGTATTATTGTCCGAGTCTTTTTTTTTCGAGCATTGAGTGTGTTTTAACTACTTATTACTAAATGGCCATGGTATGGCGTACATTTCACATTAGAACAGAAAGCGTGTTAAAAAAAAACAAAAACAAAAAAAAACCGCTTATCGCGTTTTCTCGGAGGAAAGGGGAAGGTCGCCTTTGGTATTAGGGATTTCCAGAGCAGGGGAAGGCATATAGTTAATATTAGTTTATGATTCGTACCTGGAATGGACATCAAAGGTCGCCGCCCTTTTGTTGTTGACCGCCATATTTTTGTTTATACAGTTCATTCTGCTAATTTCCGCCATCTTAGGTATATCCGCCAGATTTTTTGCAGTAAACAAGATTAACGAATGCTAATTAAAGGGACAACTCAAAGTGTATGTTGGAAAATAAACAATCCACTGGCCGCAGGGGGTTATTCGGATAAGTAGGAGTTACATTACATATATACGTGCGTAAATGTAATGGTGTAGGTTCATGATCTGAGACAAGTATGGCGAGATGATAGTAAATAGAGATATTCGAAACGTAGATGGATAAGATATATGTTGTCAGTTTACACCTCGCTTCCAACATGTGGATTGGATATGATAAGCTATGACACTAGTATTTTTTCGATAGGCAATAATAACAAAAATTTACGTATAATACGGAGTACATTTCACATTAAAATAGAAAGCGTGCTATGTCTATTGGTGGCCCTGAAAAGGGCCGTTGAAATCAGCCTATGAACGATTAACTCGTTACTTAGAGCTAGTGTACTTGGTAACGGCCTTTGTACCTTCGCTGACAGCGTGCTTGGCCAATTCTCCGGGAAGTAGGAGCCTCACCGCGGTCTGGATTTCCCTGCTCGTGATGGTCGACCTCTTGTTGTAGTGGGAGAGGCGTGAGGCTTCGGCAGCGATACGTTCGAAAATATCGTTGACGAAACTGTTCATGATACTCATAGCCTTTGATGAGACTCCAGTATCCGGGTGGACCTGCTTCAGCACCTTGTAGATGTAGATAGCGTAGCTCTCCTTCCTCCTCCGCTTCTTCTTCTTGTCGGATTTGGAGATATTCTTCTGGGCCTTCCCGGCCTTCTTCATGGCTTTACCGCTCGCCTTTGGTGGCATGTTGACTGTATGTCAGCTGAAACCGAAGTGTTTTGAAACGGCATTGAAGGGTCTATTTATATTCGATTCGTTGTCGGCCAAGCGGCCCAATCGTGGTGAAGCGAGCAGCGCAGTCTCGCGGTTGTATCGGTAACCTTGACCAAAGTGCGCATAAACCGTTCCAGAGTGCGTGGCTTTCAGACTTTCATTTCCAGCAAGCGATCAGAAATAAAAAATGGCGGAAATGTGAGTGTGTGTGTGTCTATATATATATATATATATATATATATATATATATATATATATATATATATATATATATATATATACATATATATATATATATATATATATATATATATATATATATATATATATATATATATATATATATATATATATATACATATATATATATATATATATATATATACACACGTATGTATGTATGTATGTGCGAGCGTTTTTTAAATTGTTACATTAAAAGGGGGTTGGTTACTTTCCTAATCGATTCGAATGGATTACACCGGTCCGTAGTTTTCGAACGTTTCTAATAACTTCATATATAATAGTTCACTATTATATTTCATTTATTTATCAACAACATCGAGGATTGATATGTTTTCGCAATGCAAATGTCATAAGAACGTATAGCTGTAACTTTAAAGCAATTGTTTCCTCTATCCATGCAGAATACCCAACGAGAGGTTACATTCTGATAGAAAGGATTACGTCTAATTTGGTGGCCCTGAAAAGGGCCGTTGAAAGTACGGCAGGGTGCGGACGGACCTCTTAAGCTCGTTCTCCGCGGATACGGCGAGCAAGCTGGATATCCTTGGGCATGATGGTGACCCTCTTGGCGTGGATTGCGCACAAATTGGTATCCTCGAAGAGACCTACGAGATAAGCTTCGCTGGCCTCCTGGAGGGCCATGACGGCGGAACTCTGGAATCTCAGGTCGGTCTTGAAGTCCTGAGCGATCTCCCTCACCAACCTCTGGAACGGGAGTTTCCTAATAAGCAACTCGGTACTTTTCTGGTACCTCCTGATTTCTCTGA
The DNA here is from genome assembly GCA_037127475.1 of Arma custos. Classification (NCBI taxonomy): domain Eukaryota; kingdom Metazoa; phylum Arthropoda; class Insecta; order Hemiptera; family Pentatomidae; genus Arma; species Arma custos. The sequence goes on along the minus strand of CM073765.1, from coordinate 18,383,267 downwards.
GTGCTACTGTTCCGGGCCTATACCTGTGAGGTTTCTTAACACCTCCGGTGGCTGGTGCACTCTTCCTGGCGGCTTTGGTAGCCAGCTGCTTCCTCGGAGCCTTGCCTCCTGTCGATTTCCTAGCGGTCTGCTTGGTACGAGCCATCTTACAGTAATAAAAATTTTGTTTCCGTGCCCCTCCTTTATATAGGTGGAACTGGAAGGGTGGGGGGTTCCACCCGCCAATCATCGTTGGCGACTTTGTTGACTTTTTTTTTTTGTTTTACCCTGTACTAAGTCTTTAACAGATAGATACCTAATTTTTTGGACGTCCGTAAATTATGAAACATGCCATTTCTTTATTTTTCAACAATTAATTCGTTTCTCTTACTTCCGGAAGGGTTTTCTCATATTAAGCCAAATTCCGTTAATTGATCTACATTCACTTAAATGGAGAATATTAGCATATCTCGTTTTCAACTTTTAATCAACTCTAATAATTACCATTATCGATCAAGCGATTGGATGTATTGCAATTGTTCGTCGGTGGGTGTAGTAGACAAGTAAATATTTATAGATTTGCAAAACAACTATCGATGATAGCCGTATCGATGATCGAGCAATGACTCTCCATCAAAATTCCGACAATTATTTTATTTTGAAAGGAATAATTCACACTGATAGAAGTGATTAACTTAATTAAGAAAGTCTGTCTAATAATTATTGGTGGCCCTGAAAAGGGCCGTTGAAACTTTCCCCAGGTCGCCAGGTACACACGACGTCGAACTTAACCGCCGAAACCGTACAGAGTACGGCCCTGCCTCTTGAGAGCGTAGACGACATCCATGGCGGTGACGGTCTTCCTCTTGGCGTGTTCGGTGTAGGTGACTGCGTCACGGATAACGTTTTCCAAGAACACCTTCAACACACCTCTGGTCTCCTCATAAATGAGACCCGAAATACGCTTCACACCTCCTCGCCTGGCCAACCTCCTGATGGCGGGTTTGGTGATACCTTGGATGTTGTCTCGGAGTACTTTCCTATGTCTTTTGGCTCCTCCTTTGCCCAGACCCTTTCCACCCTTGCCACGTCCAGTCATCTTTGCAGGTCAGAGAACGATATTCGACTGCTTGGCCAAAATTTTCTACCTCCTTGTTTATATAGCTAGGTCTTTCCTTCCGATTGGTCCAAACACGAGCGGTTGGTATGCCCTCTGGTGGTCCGTTTACGCGACTCATTCAATTTGATAGGTTTGGTGTGTGCGTGAGCGTTTGTGTTTGTTTTATTAGGAGAAATAAAAATGTAGAGCTCCTTTTTCGCCGGGATAAAAAAAAAAAAAAAAAAAAAAAAAAAAAAAAAAAAAAAAAAAAAAAAAAAAGGATGGTTTTGGTTCCTTTCATTATTCATGATTTACTGATGATATATTCAAATCACCATCAATCAGCTGAAGATTATATGACGACCGTTTGTATAAAACAAAATTTCGTTTATCTATCGATTCTGAAATTCAATACATTTCTTTGATTATGTATGATGACGTCCTGTAGTGTTTATTTTCCTCGGTTCTATTAACTGCGTTCATTAGAACTGTGCAAGTGAACGAATGCATTGTTCTTCATTATGATGGTTGCCTGTTACGGAACAATTATTATTATTATTATTATTGAGTATGTACACAACATAATTTCCGATCCCGTAACTTTACCCAACCGGATAGTCAAACCTATGATGTTTGATAAATTCTTAATTCCTCTTACTTAACATACCAAGTTTATAAGTATTGCGGTCGAAAGTTCTTCATCCAATTTGTGGCCCTGAAAAGGGCCGTTGAAAAGAGAAGGTCGCGAGGAGCTCGCCGTCTTTTAGGCTTAAGAGCTCTTCTCTGTCTTCTTCGGCAGTAGAACGGCCTGGATGTTGGGAAGTACTCCGCCTTGAGCGATGGTGACTCCCGACAGCAGCTTGTTCAACTCCTCGTCGTTCCTAATAGCGAGCTGGAGGTGACGCGGAATGATCCTGGTTTTCTTATTATCACGAGCGGCGTTGCCGGCCAACTCGAGAACTTCTGCAGCCAGGTACTCCATGACTGCTGCGAGGTATACCGGAGCTCCTGCTCCCACTCTCTCTGCGTAGTTACCTTTCCTGAGAAGACGGTGGATACGACCCACGGGGAACTGGAGCCCTGCCCTAGATGATCGGGTCTTGCCTTTCCCTTGGCTTTACCACCTTTACCACGTCCGGACATTCTTCTGCTCTATGTGTTCTCTGTCGTTGACGAGAAATATATGCTTTCGAATTTTAATGCCGCTTCGTATATACCCATTTGCAGCTTTGCGCGGACCAATCGCTTTTCGCCGCTGCTCCCCACCCCACAATGTGTATTTACCTCAGACTGCTACCTACCGGACAATACCATCACTCCATTCATCGGAATCACTTTATGTCAGAAGATTTTTAATATTATTTTGTAAGTAATAAGGCAAATAAGAATTGATAAGGGAATATAAATTGCACTATGTACAGAAATTCTGGTATGTTTGGCTTAGGCTTAGGACTTAATCCGCAGAAAAAGGAGGGGGGGGGGGAGGGGGGACGGTCGCCAAATTAGTACGGATTTCCCTAGTAAATACACTATATAAGTAAAATTCTAGTCGTAAACGTTTTTAACCCGAAGAAAAGGGAAAAAGATCGCCTAGATAGTAGGGATTTCCCTGGTAGTCATAAACGTTTGGTTTATGGCTTAGTCCGCCAAAAGGTCGCCTAGGTAGTCGGGATTTCCCTAGGAGGGCCATATTTTATTATACCTGGAATTGAGATGAAAGGTTGCCGACCCATTCTTTATGTCCGCCATATTTTTGTTTGTATTGCCGCCATCCATCTTAGATGTTATACACTCAGGAATTACGGATTTCATACTCAACAAGTTAGTTAATAGTAAAACGGTCTCTATGCGTCCTAATGAAATAGGTTGACAATTAATTATTAAGGAGGGGGGGGGGGTATTAGATGTTATTGTTTGGGCGCACGCGTATTATTTTGTCTCATCTAATACTGTAATCCATAAAATCCATGTGTGATCGAAGGGCAACAGTTAGCAAGCTCGGTAGAAAGTATGTGTGCGTATTTTTAGTGGCTCTGAAAAGAGCCGTTTAAAATCACTCCTCCTTGAGGAGGCAGCGGTTAGGGGGAAAACGACCTACTTCTTCTTCGGTGAAGCCTTCTTGGCCGCTGGCTTCTTGGCAGGTGCCTTTTTCGCCGGTGCCTTCTTCGCCTTAGGTGTCGTGGCGGGTTTCGCCTTGGCCACCTTGGGCTTTGGAGTCTTGGCGGCGGTTGGTGGCTTCTTGGTCTTCTTAGCCTTAGGTGCAGCAGCGGCCTTTTTCGTTGCCGCAGGTTTAGCCTTTGGTGCCTTGGATTTTATAGCGACGGACGGCTTAGCTGGGGCCTTCTTTGTAGCCGCTACTTTCTTGCCTTCACCTCCTGCTCCGGCGAGTTTAAAAGAGCCCGATGCCCCTTTACCCTTGGTCTGAACGAGCGAGCCGGAAGCAACGGCGGATACGAGGTACTTTTTGATAAAGTGCGACTTTTTCTCCGCATCGATCTTGTACGTCGAGCTGATATATTTCTTGATAGCCTGGGTAGATGATCCACCTCTCTCTTTGAGAGACTTGATCGCAGCTGTCACCATCTGAGAAACGGGTGGATGAGTAGGCGCGGTCTTGGGTTTCTTGGCGCCGGCTGCTGCAGCGGCCTTACCCTTCTTCGCCTTGGGCGTCGCCGGGGTTGTCGGAGCAGCGGCTTCTGTTGCAGTTTCAGTCATTTTCACAATAGGTTCGCTAGTGTACCTTTTTTCGCAGCGTGTTTCGTTTCGCTTTTGTAAAGCAGGACGGACCGTAACGGAGACACCACACTTCTTATTCCCAGAATTATTTCTCCCTTGGATTGTTTTGTGTTCAATTTGTATCTGTAAACTCCCCTCTGCTTTTCCGTAGACCCATTTAACGACGTACGATTTTCGGTGCCATTTCTCCTTACTTTCCTCCTCACATACGTGCGGCCAGGCGTTCTCCAAAAACTCGGACCTAGTCTTAAACGACCGCTGAATCTCAGAGACCGGTCGTCTTCTCTCCAACTCTTCTCAAAATAGTCATTTTTAAATTACTTCTGCCTCGTGCTCGAGATTTTTCAACAAAGCCTCACTCTTTTGGAACCATTAACCTTTCAGAATCCACGGGCTTTGGATTGTTTCACAGCTTTCATTCCTCGTGGAAACGGATTCATTCTGGGGTTGTTAGCACTCATCCGATGCTGTCCTATGTCATCTTTACCGACTGGTTCTCTAAAATATTATTTAACCGCTGGATCATCTTTCCTTTGCAATAAGGGGCCTTTGATCGATCGTCTCGTATTAAATAAAGGACCGGTTTCCTATGAGCTTTGCTAGTGGCAACTCGTTAATAACATGTAGAAAAGGCATGGGCGCACTGTGCACTGTCTCCGCCCGTCCGGCGGCGGATCATCGGTAATGGGTCGTCAAAACGTTGTATGTATGTATGTATGTATGTATGTATGTATGTATGTATGTATGACCCTAAAGAGACCCATAAAGGGGAAAAGGAAAAATAAATAACGTTTAAATTTATTAAGGAAAAACAAAACAAAACGAAGCATGCTTCCTGATTTGACCTTTCATCTGTTTGTTTGTGAATCGGTGTATACATGATCATATTTTTTTTTTTTTGTCGTTGTCCTATTTTATAATCTTGCCGTTATCCCGTCGCCTATTTCATATACATATATACATACATACATACATACATACATACATACATATATATATATATATATATATATATATATATATATATATATATATATATTGGTTTCTACTTAGGTTTCTACTTATTTTGACTGTTATGTAAATTAGGTATATGTTTATGAGTTTCAGTCTTTTCTTAAGCCTCTTCAGTCGACGTTTCGAGCCTAGGTTAGTCTCATACTTACTCATGACCTAACAGTGAAAAATGAGCTTTTAGTTAAAACATTAAATAGCACACTAAAATAAAAATTAAAATGACACGTGTAAGATGTAATTGGATAGGGTGTAAGTTACAAGTTCCAAAGAATAGATCAGTTTATCATCAATCAGTTACTTCGCAATATTTCATAAAATGTTTATATTGCAATAGCCATGATCAACGAGTAAGAAATCTATTTTTAACAACAGCATTTTTATATAACTGTAGAATGATATTAGATTATTTCTATTATTATTTCATTGAGAATTAATTAAATTTGCATAACACGAACTTAGACCTTGAACATCCGATTTTTTTATTTTGTTTTGTTTACAGTGCGACTTTTTGTACTTCTCTGTAGCTATAATTTCTTTTATATTCCGTTAAAACCAATTTTTCTCTTGGTGTATTATTTTAGGTTTCTCGAATTTGAATGTATGTTGTGTATTTCTAAAATGTGTAGCGATAGCTGTTTGATCTAGTTTATTAGGGTTTTTATTATTGTATCAAAACTATATTTGTGTCGGTACACTCTATGCTGTAAGTATTGTTCCGATGGTCCGAAATAGGATTTACCGCATTTATCTTCACATTGTATTTATTTGTACATTGCTGGACTTATTCATTCTTATTAGGACTTATTTGGTGGTCATAATAATAAATCATACACGGTTAGAAGGACTAATAAAGGAACATAAATTACACTGTCGACGTTTATGGCTTAATCCGAAGGAAAGGGAAAAGGGTCGCCTAGGTATTGGGGATTTCCCCATGAGGGTCATACTTTATCATACCTGCAATGGACATCATAGGTCGCCGCACCTTTCTTAATTTTCAACTTAAAACTTATTTTTCACTTATTTGATTATATAGTATTATTGTCCGAGTCTTTTTTTTTCGAGCATTGAGTGTGTTTTAACTACTTATTACTAAATGGCCATGGTATGGCGTACATTTCACATTAGAACAGAAAGCGTGTTAAAAAAAAACAAAAACAAAAAAAAACCGCTTATCGCGTTTTCTCGGAGGAAAGGGGAAGGTCGCCTTTGGTATTAGGGATTTCCAGAGCAGGGGAAGGCATATAGTTAATATTAGTTTATGATTCGTACCTGGAATGGACATCAAAGGTCGCCGCCCTTTTGTTGTTGACCGCCATATTTTTGTTTATACAGTTCATTCTGCTAATTTCCGCCATCTTAGGTATATCCGCCAGATTTTTTGCAGTAAACAAGATTAACGAATGCTAATTAAAGGGACAACTCAAAGTGTATGTTGGAAAATAAACAATCCACTGGCCGCAGGGGGTTATTCGGATAAGTAGGAGTTACATTACATATATACGTGCGTAAATGTAATGGTGTAGGTTCATGATCTGAGACAAGTATGGCGAGATGATAGTAAATAGAGATATTCGAAACGTAGATGGATAAGATATATGTTGTCAGTTTACACCTCGCTTCCAACATGTGGATTGGATATGATAAGCTATGACACTAGTATTTTTTCGATAGGCAATAATAACAAAAATTTACGTATAATACGGAGTACATTTCACATTAAAATAGAAAGCGTGCTATGTCTATTGGTGGCCCTGAAAAGGGCCGTTGAAATCAGCCTATGAACGATTAACTCGTTACTTAGAGCTAGTGTACTTGGTAACGGCCTTTGTACCTTCGCTGACAGCGTGCTTGGCCAATTCTCCGGGAAGTAGGAGCCTCACCGCGGTCTGGATTTCCCTGCTCGTGATGGTCGACCTCTTGTTGTAGTGGGAGAGGCGTGAGGCTTCGGCAGCGATACGTTCGAAAATATCGTTGACGAAACTGTTCATGATACTCATAGCCTTTGATGAGACTCCAGTATCCGGGTGGACCTGCTTCAGCACCTTGTAGATGTAGATAGCGTAGCTCTCCTTCCTCCTCCGCTTCTTCTTCTTGTCGGATTTGGAGATATTCTTCTGGGCCTTCCCGGCCTTCTTCATGGCTTTACCGCTCGCCTTTGGTGGCATGTTGACTGTATGTCAGCTGAAACCGAAGTGTTTTGAAACGGCATTGAAGGGTCTATTTATATTCGATTCGTTGTCGGCCAAGCGGCCCAATCGTGGTGAAGCGAGCAGCGCAGTCTCGCGGTTGTATCGGTAACCTTGACCAAAGTGCGCATAAACCGTTCCAGAGTGCGTGGCTTTCAGACTTTCATTTCCAGCAAGCGATCAGAAATAAAAAATGGCGGAAATGTGAGTGTGTGTGTGTCTATATATATATATATATATATATATATATATATATATATATATATATATATATATATATATACATATATATATATATATATATATATATATATATATATATATATATATATATATATATATACATATATATATATATATATATATATATACACACGTATGTATGTATGTATGTGCGAGCGTTTTTTAAATTGTTACATTAAAAGGGGGTTGGTTACTTTCCTAATCGATTCGAATGGATTACACCGGTCCGTAGTTTTCGAACGTTTCTAATAACTTCATATATAATAGTTCACTATTATATTTCATTTATTTATCAACAACATCGAGGATTGATATGTTTTCGCAATGCAAATGTCATAAGAACGTATAGCTGTAACTTTAAAGCAATTGTTTCCTCTATCCATGCAGAATACCCAACGAGAGGTTACATTCTGATAGAAAGGATTACGTCTAATTTGGTGGCCCTGAAAAGGGCCGTTGAAAGTACGGCAGGGTGCGGACGGACCTCTTAAGCTCGTTCTCCGCGGATACGGCGAGCAAGCTGGATATCCTTGGGCATGATGGTGACCCTCTTGGCGTGGATTGCGCACAAATTGGTATCCTCGAAGAGACCTACGAGATAAGCTTCGCTGGCCTCCTGGAGGGCCATGACGGCGGAACTCTGGAATCTCAGGTCGGTCTTGAAGTCCTGAGCGATCTCCCTCACCAACCTCTGGAACGGGAGTTTCCTAATAAGCAACTCGGTACTTTTCTGGTACCTCCTGATTTCTCTGAGTGCTACTGTTCCGGGCCTATACCTGTGAGGTTTCTTAACACCTCCGGTGGCTGGTGCACTCTTCCTGGCGGCTTTGGTAGCCAGCTGCTTCCTCGGAGCCTTGCCTCCTGTCGATTTCCTAGCGGTCTGCTTGGTACGAGCCATCTTACAGTAATAAAAATTTTTTTTTTTTTTTTTTTTTTTTTTTTTTTTTTTTTTTTTTTTTTTTTTTTTTTTTTTTTTTTTTTTTTTCGGATCCCTCAGTAAACGAAAACATGAAAACATAAAAAACAAGTAATTAGTAAAGTACTTATAGATATAAATTGTCCTTATTCTACTTAAAAGTAATGGAAGGTGTACTTACTTGAATGAGAATTGAGATTAACCATTTTCAGGTAAAAAATTATCTGAAGGTGAGGGGCCTTCTCTAGTTGAGTAACTTACAGACTAAACTAATTCTAAAACTTATAGTTAAAAGGAAAGTGGTGGGGGGGTGGCAGGAGGATAAAGGAAAAGAAAGGAGGTAGGAGAGGATTTAGGAAATATGAAGGGGGAAATTAGGATGTGATGTTGACGGGGTTTAGGGGCCCCTTCCTACCCTGCCACCTAGCAGGAAGGGGGGATGGGGTTATTGCTCGGAAGAGTGGGTTGTGTGATGCAGGGAGGTTGTCAAAGAATTTCAAGTGACACCTAGTGATGTGAGTCTGTACAGTGTTTAACTGTAGTTCGTTGTGTATGTGTTCCATGTTGCGTCTTTCTAATGTAGTGCCTCTCGTGATCTTCTGTAGGATGCTGTTTTGGTATGTCTGTAGTGACTTCAGGGCTGACGGAAATAGGTAATGAAGGAGTGGGGCTCCGTGTAGTAGTGTGGGTCTGAGGACTGCTTTGTAAAGTAGGATCTTGAGTCTGAGTGACAGCCCCGGTGAGTAGAGTAAGTGTCTGAGTTGATTGGCTGTGGCTCGTGCTATGTGTATTCTGTGTTGTGTGTGAGCTGTGAATGAAAGGTGTGATTCGAGTTTCATGCCTAGGTATGTGAGTTGATTTTTGTTTTGTATTGTTTGTCCGTTTAGTGTTGGTTGTGTTTTAAGTGTTTTCCTGTAAGAGAAAGTGATGGCGTCTGTTTTGTGTGTGTTAATGTGTATGTTTATGTCTTGTAGCTGTTCTGTGATCAGTTGGGCTGCTTGTTGGGCCTTGCGCATGGCGTGATCCGCATTCATGCTAGCAGTGTATATTGCTATGTCATCAGCATAGGCGGCGATTTGCACGTTATCTATTTTTTGCCCCACTATTTGGGCAGTATAAATGTTAAATAATATCGGCGCAAGGACCGAGCCCTGGGGGACCCCACAAGTGACTGGGCGTTTTGTAGAGAGTTCAGTTTTGACACGGACAGAGAAAGTCCGGCCACTGAGGTATGAGCCTATTATATCAACCAATTGGTCTGGGAAGTGGTGAAGCCTGAGTTTTTCTATCAGAATAGAGTGGGATACAGAATCGAATGCTTGAGTGCAGTCGAGGGATATCATTGCTGTAGCGAGGTTTTTGTTTAGGTTGTGAGCTGTATCATGTTGTAATTTCGCTACGTGGTGATAGCAGCTTACTCCGCGAGAGAACCCCGTTTGCTCAGGGGGTATAATGTCATGTGTTTCGCAGTGTTTGCGGATGTGTATTATAACTAATTTCTCATATATTTTTGAGATGTGGTTGAGGAGGCTGATAGGCCGGTATTCTTCCGGTACAGCTCCTCGTTTTTTGGGTTTTAGGAGTGGAACAACAATAGCATGTTTCCACTCCGTTGGGAAGTATTTAAGGCGTGAGCATGAGTTGTAGATATTTAAGAGAAACATGAGGGGTTTCCTAGGTAATTGTTTGTATAGGACATAAGGGGTGTTGTCCTTTCCAGAAGATTTGTTTCCCTTAGTATTTCTCAGAATTGCAGTCAGTTCTTTATATGTTGAGAATATGATGTTCTCTGAGCTAACGCTCAGAGGGCGGTGTTGGTATGGTGTGTTTGTTCGTGCTGAGTCACGTTCAACGTAATAGTCGGCGAGTATAGTAGCCTGATCTGCGGGAGTGAGAAGCTCATCGCCACGGTGGATTTTGACCGATTTGGTCTTTGTGTTGTGACTCCTGACTAATTTCCAGAAGTTATGAGGATCGTAGTGAGTCCGGCGTAGTTGGTCATGCCATATGGAGGTTTTCCACTGCGACATTAGGGATGTGATTTGTCTGGTCATGTTGTTTATTATGGGTCTGTAAGTAGGATCTTTTGTCCTGTACCAACAGTTCTTTATGTTGTTACGTTGTTTTATGAGAGCGAGTATGTGTTGTGGTGGTTTGCGTAGGTGTATGGGTGTTGGGTTAAATGTAGGTATAGAGGCTGATGCTGCGTCTTGTATGGTGGTGAATAGTGTGTTTATGGCTATGTCAACGTGTTCTATGGTTGTAAGTGGGGTGATGTTTGGTATGTTTGTGTGGACTAGTTTTTTGTACTGTTTCCAGTCAGCTAGTTTGAAGTTGTATTTGTAGTCAGTAGGTGGAGTTGTTGTTGCGTTTCTACCAAGTTCGTAGAGTACGGGAATGTGGTCGTTGTCACTGAAGTCTATTGTGATGCAGTTTGTAAATCTGTGTGCCTGTTGTGTGAGGAGCAGGTCTAGAGTGGAAGTGTATGAAGGGTTCGAGTGGTGTCTGTAAGTGTGAGCGTTGGGGTGTATGATTGTGTATTTTGTTTTTGTTAAGTGGTTGCCTAGTGCGTTGGGTTTCGTACAGTTCCATGTGTGGTGTTTGGCGTTTAGGTCACCTAGGATGATATGTTGTCTGTCAGTTTCGTTTTCTCGAAGTAGTGTTTTGATAGTGTCAAGTTTGGCGTTCGGTTTTCTGTAAATGCAAGTCAGTTTGTAATTATGTTTAAGTCTGACAAGTACTGTGATAGCTGTGTGTTTGTCATCGTTGAGTGTGTTGTTGTTTATTAGTCTGGAGGGGACGTCGTTGCGCACTAATAGTGCTACACCTCCATGCTTAGTTTGTGAGTCAAGTCTGTATATGTAGTAGCCTCTAAAGTATACGTGTGTATGTCCGTTTAGTTTTGTGTCTGTAAGTGCGACAACGGAGGGCCTATAAGAGGCCAGGAGGGTTTCTAGCTCGAGCTTTCGCTTAAATAAAAATTTTGTTTCCGTGCCCCTCCTTTATATAGGTGGAACTGGAAGGGTGGGGGGTTCCACCCGCCAATCATCGTTGGCGACTTTGTTGACTTTTTTTTTTTTTGTTTTACCCTGTACTAAGTCTTTAACAGATAGATACCTAATTTTTTGGACGTCCGTAAATTATGAAACATGCCATTTCTTTATTTTTCAACAATTAATTCGTTTCTCTTACTTCCGGAAGGGTTTTCTCATATTAAGCCAAATTCCGTTAATTGATCTACATTCACTTAAATGGAGAATATTAGCATATCTCGTTTTCAACTTTTAATCAACTCTAATAATTACCATTATCGATCAAGCGATTGGATGTATTGCAATTGTTCGTCGGTGGGTGTAGTAGACAAGTAAATATTTATAGATTTGCAAAACAACTATCGATGATAGCCGTATCGATGATCGAGCAATGACTCTCCATCAAAATTCCGACAATTATTTTATTTTGAAAGGAATAATTCACACTGATAGAAGTGATTAACTTAATTAAGAAAGTCTGTCTAATAATTATTGGTGGCCCTGAAAAGGGCCGTTGAAACTTTCCCCAGGTCGCCAGGTACACACGACGTCGAACTTAACCGCCGAAACCGTACAGAGTACGGCCCTGCCTCTTGAGAGCGTAGACGACATCCATGGCGGTGACGGTCTTCCTCTTGGCGTGTTCGGTGTAGGTGACTGCGTCACGGATAACGTTTTCCAAGAACACCTTCAACACACCTCTGGTCTCCTCATAAATGAGACCCGAAATACGCTTCACACCTCCTCGCCTGGCCAACCTCCTGATGGCGGGTTTGGTGATACCTTGGATGTTGTCTCGGAGTACTTTCCTATGTCTTTTGGCTCCTCCTTTGCCCAGACCCTTTCCACCCTTGCCACGTCCAGTCATCTTTGCAGGTCAGAGAACGATATTCGACTGCTTGGCCAAAATTTTCTACCTCCTTGTTTATATAGCTAGGTCTTTCCTTCCGATTGGTCCAAACACGAGCGGTTGGTATGCCCTCTGGTGGTCCGTTTACGCGACTCATTCAATTTGATAGGTTTGGTGTGTGCGTGAGCGTTTGTGTTTGTTTTATTAGGAGAAATAAAAATGTAGAGCTCCTTTTTCGCCGGGATAAAAAAAAAAAAAAAAAAAAAAAAAAAAAAAAAAAAAAAAAAAAAAAAAAAAAAAAAAAAAAAAAAAAAAAAAAAAAAAAAAAAAAAGGATGGTTTTGGTTCCTTTCATTATTCATGATTTACTGATGATATATTCAAATCACCATCAATCAGCTGAAGATTATATGACGACCGTTTGTATAAAACAAAATTTCGTTTATCTATCGATTCTGAAATTCAATACATTTCTTTGATTATGTATGATGACGTCCTGTAGTGTTTATTTTCCTCGGTTCTATTAACTGCGTTCATTAGAACTGTGCAAGTGAACGAATGCATTGTTCTTCATTATGATGGTTGCCTGTTACGGAACAATTATTATTATTATTATTATTGAGTATGTACACAACATAATTTCCGATCCCGTAACTTTACCCAACCGGATAGTCAAACCTATGATGTTTGATAAATTCTTAATTCCTCTTACTTAACATACCAAGTTTATAAGTATTGCGGTCGAAAGTTCTTCATCCAATTTGTGGCCCTGAAAAGGGCCGTTGAAAAGAGAAGGTCGCGAGGAGCTCGCCGTCTTTTAGGCTTAAGAGCTCTTCTCTGTCTTCTTCGGCAGTAGAACGGCCTGGATGTTGGGAAGTACTCCGCCTTGAGCGATGGTGACTCCCGACAGCAGCTTGTTCAACTCCTCGTCGTTCCTAATAGCGAGCTGGAGGTGACGCGGAATGATCCTGGTTTTCTTATTATCACGAGCGGCGTTGCCGGCCAACTCGAGAACTTCTGCAGCCAGGTACTCCATGACTGCTGCGAGGTATACCGGAGCTCCTGCTCCCACTCTCTCTGCGTAGTTACCTTTCCTGAGAAGACGGTGGATACGACCCACGGGGAACTGGAGCCCTGCCCTAGATGATCGGGTCTTTGCCTTTCCCTTGGCTTTACCACCTTTACCACGTCCGGACATTCTTCTGCTCTATGTGTTCTCTGTCGTTGACGAGAAATATATGCTTTCGAATTTTAATGCCGCTTCGTATATACCCATTTGCAGCTTTGCGCGGACCAATCGCTTTTCGCCGCTGCTCCCCACCCCACAATGTGTATTTACCTCAGACTGCTACCTACCGGACAATACCATCACTCCATTCATCGGAATCACTTTATGTCAGAAGATTTTTAATATTATTTTGTAAGTAATAAGGCAAATAAGAATTGATAAGGGAATATAAATTGCACTATGTACAGAAATTCTGGTATGTTTGGCTTAGGCTTAGGACTTAATCCGCAGAAAAAGGAGGGGGGGGGGGGAGGGGGGACGGTCGCCAAATTAGTACGGATTTCCCTAGTAAATACACTATATAAGTAAAATTCTAGTCGTAAACGTTTTTAACCCGAAGAAAAGGGAAAAAGATCGCCTAGATAGTAGGGATTTCCCTGGTAGTCATAAACGTTTGGTTTATGGCTTAGTCCGCCAAAAGGTCGCCTAGGTAGTCGGGATTTCCCTAGGAGGGCCATATTTTATTATACCTGGAATTGAGATGAAAGGTTGCCGACCCATTCTTTATGTCCGCCATATTTTTGTTTGTATTGCCGCCATCCATCTTAGATGTTATACACTCAGGAATTACGGATTTCATACTCAACAAGTTAGTTAATAGTAAAACGGTCTCTATGCGTCCTAATGAAATAGGTTGACAATTAATTATTAAGGAGGGGGGGGGGTATTAGATGTTATTGTTTGGCGCACGCGTATTATTTTGTCTCATCTAATACTGTAATCCATAAAATCCATGTGTGATCGAAGGGCAACAGTTAGCAAGCTCGGTAGAAAGTATGTGTGCGTATTTTTAGTGGCTCTGAAAAGAGCCGTTTAAAATCACTCCTCCTTGAGGAGGCAGCGGTTAGGGGGAAAACGACCTACTTCTTCTTCGGTGAAGCCTTCTTGGCCGCTGGCTTCTTGGCAGGTGCCTTTTTCGCCGGTGCCTTCTTCGCCTTAGGTGTCGTGGCGGGTTTCGCCTTGGCCACCTTGGGCTTTGGAGTCTTGGCGGCGGTTGGTGGCTTCTTGGTCTTCTTAGCCTTAGGTGCAGCAGCGGCCTTTTTCGTTGCCGCAGGTTTAGCCTTTGGTGCCTTGGATTTTATAGCGACGGACGGCTTAGCTGGGGCCTTCTTTGTAGCCGCTACTTTCTTGCCTTCACCTCCTGCTCCGGCGAGTTTAAAAGAGCCCGATGCCCCTTTACCCTTGGTCTGAACGAGCGAGCCGGAAGCAACGGCGGATACGAGGTACTTTTTGATAAAGTGCGACTTTTTCTCCGCATCGATCTTGTACGTCGAGCTGATATATTTCTTGATAGCCTGGGTAGATGATCCACCTCTCTCTTTGAGAGACTTGATCGCAGCTGTCACCATCTGAGAAACGGGTGGATGAGTAGGCGCGGTCTTGGGTTTCTTGGCGCCGGCTGCTGCAGCGGCCTTACCCTTCTTCGCCTTGGGCGTCGCCGGGGTTGTCGGAGCAGCGGCTTCTGTTGCAGTTTCAGTCATTTTCACAATAGGTTCGCTAGTGTACCTTTTTTCGCAGCGTGTTTCGTTTCGCTTTTGTAAAGCAGGACGGACCGTAACGGAGACACCACACTTCTTATTCCCAGAATTATTTCTCCCTTGGATTGTTTTGTGTTCAATTTGTATCTGTAAACTCCCCTCTGCTTTTCCGTAGACCCATTTAACGACGTACGATTTTCGGTGCCATTTCTCCTTACTTTCCTCCTCACATACGTGCGGCCAGGCGTTCTCCAAAAACTCGGACCTAGTCTTAAACGACCGCTGAATCTCAGAGACCGGTCGTCTTCTCTCCAACTCTTCTCAAAATAGTCATTTTTAAATTACTTCTGCCTCGTGCTCGAGATTTTTCAACAAAGCCTCACTCTTTTGGAACCATTAACCTTTCAGAATCCACGGGCTTTGGATTGTTTCACAGCTTTCATTCCTCGTGGAAACGGATTCATTCTGGGGTTGTTAGCACTCATCCGATGCTGTCCTATGTCATCTTTACCGACTGGTTCTCTAAAATATTATTTAACCGCTGGATCATCTTTCCTTTGCAATAAGGGGCCTTTGATCGATCGTCTCGTATTAAATAAAGGACCGGTTTCCTATGAGCTTTGCTAGTGGCAACTCGTTAATAACATGTAGAAAAGGCATGGGCGCACTGTGCACTGTCTCCGCCCGTCCGGCGGCGGATCATCGGTAATGGGTCGTCAAAACGTTGTATGTATGTATGTATGTATGTATGTATGTATGTATGTATGTATGACCCTAAAGAGACCCATAAAGGGGAAAAGGAAAAATAAATAACGTTTAAATTTATTAAGGAAAAACAAAACAAAACGAAGCATGCTTCCTGATTTGACCTTTCATCTGTTTGTTTGTGAATCGGTGTATACATGATCATATTTTTTTTTTTTTGTCGTTGTCCTATTTTATAATCTTGCCGTTATCCCGTCGCCTATTTCATATACATATATACATACATACATACATACATACATACATACATATATATATATATATATATATATATATATATATATATATATATATTGGTTTCTACTTAGGTTTCTACTTATTTTGACTGTTATGTAAATTAGGTATATGTTTATGAGTTTCAGTCTTTTCTTAAGCCTCTTCAGTCGACGTTTCGAGCCTAGGTTAGTCTCATACTTACTCATGACCTAACAGTGAAAAATGAGCTTTTAGTTAAAACATTAAATAGCACACTAAAATAAAAATTAAAATGACACGTGTAAGATGTAATTGGATAGGGTGTAAGTTACAAGTTCCAAAGAATAGATCAGTTTATCATCAATCAGTTACTTCGCAATATTTCATAAAATGTTTATATTGCAATAGCCATGATCAACGAGTAAGAAATCTATTTTTAACAACAGCATTTTTATATAACTGTAGAATGATATTAGATTATTTCTATTATTATTTCATTGAGAATTAATTAAATTTGCATAACACGAACTTAGACCTTGAACATCCGATTTTTTTATTTTGTTTTGTTTACAGTGCGACTTTTTGTACTTCTCTGTAGCTATAATTTCTTTTATATTCCGTTAAAACCAATTTTTCTCTTGGTGTATTATTTTAGGTTTCTCGAATTTGAATGTATGTTGTGTATTTCTAAAATGTGTAGCGATAGCTGTTTGATCTAGTTTATTAGGGTTTTTATTATTGTATCAAAACTATATTTGTGTCGGTACACTCTATGCTGTAAGTATTGTTCCGATGGTCCGAAATAGGATTTACCGCATTTATCTTCACATTGTATTTATTTGTACATTGCTGGACTTATTCATTCTTATTAGGACTTATTTGGTGGTCATAATAATAAATCATACACGGTTAGAAGGACTAATAAAGGAACATAAATTACACTGTCGACGTTTATGGCTTAATCCGAAGGAAAGGGAAAAGGGTCGCCTAGGTATTGGGGATTTCCCCATGAGGGTCATACTTTATCATACCTGCAATGGACATCATAGGTCGCCGCACCTTTCTTAATTTTCAACTTAAAACTTATTTTTCACTTATTTGATTATATAGTATTATTGTCCGAGTCTTTTTTTTTCGAGCATTGAGTGTGTTTTAACTACTTATTACTAAATGGCCATGGTATGGCGTACATTTCACATTAGAACAGAAAGCGTGTTAAAAAAAAACAAAAACAAAAAAAAACCGCTTATCGCGTTTTCTCGGAGGAAAGGGGAAGGTCGCCTTTGGTATTAGGGATTTCCAGAGCAGGGGAAGGCATATAGTTAATATTAGTTTATGATTCGTACCTGGAATGGACATCAAAGGTCGCCGCCCTTTTGTTGTTGACCGCCATATTTTTGTTTATACAGTTCATTCTGCTAATTTCCGCCATCTTAGGTATATCCGCCAGATTTTTTGCAGTAAACAAGATTAACGAATGCTAATTAAAGGGACAACTCAAAGTGTATGTTGGAAAATAAACAATCCACTGGCCGCAGGGGGTTATTCGGATAAGTAGGAGTTACATTACATATATACGTGCGTAAATGTAATGGTGTAGGTTCATGATCTGAGACAAGTATGGCGAGATGATAGTAAATAGAGATATTCGAAACGTAGATGGATAAGATATATGTTGTCAGTTTACACCTCGCTTCCAACATGTGGATTGGATATGATAAGCTATGACACTAGTATTTTTTCGATAGGCAATAATAACAAAAATTTACGTATAATACGGAGTACATTTCACATTAAAATAGAAAGCGTGCTATGTCTATTGGTGGCCCTGAAAAGGGCCGTTGAAATCAGCCTATGAACGATCAACTCGTTACTTAGAGCTAGTGTACTTGGTAACGGCCTTTGTACCTTCGCTGACAGCGTGCTTGGCCAATTCTCCGGGAAGTAGGAGCCTCACCGCGGTCTGGATTTCCCTGCTCGTGATGGTCGACCTCTTGTTGTAGTGGGAGAGGCGTGAGGCTTCGGCAGCGATACGTTCGAAAATATCGTTGACGAAACTGTTCATGATACTCATAGCCTTTGATGAGACTCCAGTATCCGGGTGGACCTGCTTCAGCACCTTGTAGATGTAGATAGCGTAGCTCTCCTTCCTCCTCCGCTTCTTCTTCTTGTCGGATTTGGAGATATTCTTCTGGGCCTTCCCGGCCTTCTTCATGGCTTTACCGCTCGCCTTTGGTGGCATGTTGACTGTATGTCAGCTGAAACCGAAGTGTTTTGAAACGGCATTGAAGGGTCTATTTATATTCGATTCGTTGTCGGCCAAGCGGCCCAATCGTGGTGAAGCGAGCAGCGCAGTCTCGCGGTTGTATCGGTAACCTTGACCAAAGTGCGCATAAACCGTTCCAGAGTGCGTGGCTTTCAGACTTTCATTTCCAGCAAGCGATCAGAAATAAAAAATGGCGGAAATGTGAGTGTGTGTGTGTCTATATATATATATATATATATATATATATATATATATATATATATATATATATATATATATATATATACATATATATATATATATATATATATATATATATATATATATATATATATATATATATATATACATATATATATATATATATATATATACACACGTATGTATGTATGTATGTGCGAGCGTTTTTTAAATTGTTACATTAAAAGGGGGTTGGTTACTTTCCTAATCGATTCGAATGGATTACACCGGTCCGTAGTTTTCGAACGTTTCTAATAACTTCATATATAATAGTTCACTATTATATTTCATTTATTTATCAACAACATCGAGGATTGATATGTTTTCGCAATGCAAATGTCATAAGAACGTATAGCTGTAACTTTAAAGCAATTGTTTCCTCTATCCATGCAGAATACCCAACGAGAGGTTACATTCTGATAGAAAGGATTACGTCTAATTTGGTGGCCCTGAAAAGGGCCGTTGAAAGTACGGCAGGGTGCGGACGGACCTCTTAAGCTCGTTCTCCGCGGATACGGCGAGCAAGCTGGATATCCTTGGGCATGATGGTGACCCTCTTGGCGTGGATTGCGCACAAATTGGTATCCTCGAAGAGACCTACGAGATAAGCTTCGCTGGCCTCCTGGAGGGCCATGACGGCGGAACTCTGGAATCTCAGGTCGGTCTTGAAGTCCTGAGCGATCTCCCTCACCAACCTCTGGAACGGGAGTTTCCTAATAAGCAACTCGGTACTTTTCTGGTACCTCCTGATTTCTCTGAGTGCTACTGTTCCGGGCCTATACCTGTGAGGTTTCTTAACACCTCCGGTGGCTGGTGCACTCTTCCTGGCGGCTTTGGTAGCCAGCTGCTTCCTCGGAGCCTTGCCTCCTGTCGATTTCCTAGCGGTCTGCTTGGTACGAGCCATCTTACAGTAATAAAAATTTTGTTTCCGTGCCCCTCCTTTATATAGGTGGAACTGGAAGGGTGGGGGGTTCCACCCGCCAATCATCGTTGGCGACTTTGTTGACTTTTTTTTTTTGTTTTACCCTGTACTAAGTCTTTAACAGATAGATACCTAATTTTTTGGACGTCCGTAAATTATGAAACATGCCATTTCTTTATTTTTCAACAATTAATTCGTTTCTCTTACTTCCGGAAGGGTTTTCTCATATTAAGCCAAATTCCGTTAATTGATCTACATTCACTTAAATGGAGAATATTAGCATATCTCGTTTTCAACTTTTAATCAACTCTAATAATTACCATTATCGATCAAGCGATTGGATGTATTGCAATTGTTCGTCGGTGGGTGTAGTAGACAAGTAAATATTTATAGATTTGCAAAACAACTATCGATGATAGCCGTATCGATGATCGAGCAATGACTCTCCATCAAAATTCCGACAATTATTTTATTTTGAAAGGAATAATTCACACTGATAGAAGTGATTAACTTAATTAAGAAAGTCTGTCTAATAATTATTGGTGGCCCTGAAAAGGGCCGTTGAAACTTTCCCCAGGTCGCCAGGTACACACGACGTCGAACTTAACCGCCGAAACCGTACAGAGTACGGCCCTGCCTCTTGAGAGCGTAGACGACATCCATGGCGGTGACGGTCTTCCTCTTGGCGTGTTCGGTGTAGGTGACTGCGTCACGGATAACGTTTTCCAAGAACACCTTCAACACACCTCTGGTCTCCTCATAAATGAGACCCGAAATACGCTTCACACCTCCTCGCCTGGCCAACCTCCTGATGGCGGGTTTGGTGATACCTTGGATGTTGTCTCGGAGTACTTTCCTATGTCTTTTGGCTCCTCCTTTGCCCAGACCCTTTCCACCCTTGCCACGTCCAGTCATCTTTGCAGGTCAGAGAACGATATTCGACTGCTTGGCCAAAATTTTCTACCTCCTTGTTTATATAGCTAGGTCTTTCCTTCCGATTGGTCCAAACACGAGCGGTTGGTATGCCCTCTGGTGGTCCGTTTACGCGACTCATTCAATTTGATAGGTTTGGTGTGTGCGTGAGCGTTTGTGTTTGTTTTATTAGGAGAAATAAAAATGTAGAGCTCCTTTTTCGCCGGGATAAAAAAAAAAAAAAAAAAAAAAAAAAAAAAAAAAAAAAAAAAAAAAAAAAAGGATGGTTTTGGTTCCTTTCATTATTCATGATTTACTGATGATATATTCAAATCACCATCAATCAGCTGAAGATTATATGACGACCGTTTGTATAAAACAAAATTTCGTTTATCTATCGATTCTGAAATTCAATACATTTCTTTGATTATGTATGATGACGTCCTGTAGTGTTTATTTTCCTCGGTTCTATTAACTGCGTTCATTAGAACTGTGCAAGTGAACGAATGCATTGTTCTTCATTATGATGGTTGCCTGTTACGGAACAATTATTATTATTATTATTATTGAGTATGTACACAACATAATTTCCGATCCCGTAACTTTACCCAACCGGATAGTCAAACCTATGATGTTTGATAAATTCTTAATTCCTCTTACTTAACATACCAAGTTTATAAGTATTGCGGTCGAAAGTTCTTCATCCAATTTGTGGCCCTGAAAAGGGCCGTTGAAAAGAGAAGGTCGCGAGGAGCTCGCCGTCTTTTAGGCTTAAGAGCTCTTCTCTGTCTTCTTCGGCAGTAGAACGGCCTGGATGTTGGGAAGTACTCCGCCTTGAGCGATGGTGACTCCCGACAGCAGCTTGTTCAACTCCTCGTCGTTCCTAATAGCGAGCTGGAGGTGACGCGGAATGATCCTGGTTTTCTTATTATCACGAGCGGCGTTGCCGGCCAACTCGAGAACTTCTGCAGCCAGGTACTCCATGACTGCTGCGAGGTATACCGGAGCTCCTGCTCCCACTCTCTCTGCGTAGTTACCTTTCCTGAGAAGACGGTGGATACGACCCACGGGGAACTGGAGCCCTGCCCTAGATGATCGGGTCTTTGCCTTTCCCTTGGCTTTACCACCTTTACCACGTCCGGACATTCTTCTGCTCTATGTGTTCTCTGTCGTTGACGAGAAATATATGCTTTCGAATTTTAATGCCGCTTCGTATATACCCATTTGCAGCTTTGCGCGGACCAATCGCTTTTCGCCGCTGCTCCCCACCCCACAATGTGTATTTACCTCAGACTGCTACCTACCGGACAATACCATCACTCCATTCATCGGAATCACTTTATGTCAGAAGATTTTTAATATTATTTTGTAAGTAATAAGGCAAATAAGAATTGATAAGGGAATATAAATTGCACTATGTACAGAAATTCTGGTATGTTTGGCTTAGGCTTAGGACTTAATCCGCAGAAAAAGGAGGGGGGGGGGGAGGGGGGACGGTCGCCAAATTAGTACGGATTTCCCTAGTAAATACACTATATAAGTAAAATTCTAGTCGTAAACGTTTTTAACCCGAAGAAAAGGGAAAAAGATCGCCTAGATAGTAGGGATTTCCCTGGTAGTCATAAACGTTTGGTTTATGGCTTAGTCCGCCAAAAGGTCGCCTAGGTAGTCGGGATTTCCCTAGGAGGGCCATATTTTATTATACCTGGAATTGAGATGAAAGGTTGCCGACCCATTCTTTATGTCCGCCATATTTTTGTTTGTATTGCCGCCATCCATCTTAGATGTTATACACTCAGGAATTACGGATTTCATACTCAACAAGTTAGTTAATAGTAAAACGGTCTCTATGCGTCCTAATGAAATAGGTTGACAATTAATTATTAAGGAGGGGGGGGGGTATTAGATGTTATTGTTTGGCGCACGCGTATTATTTTGTCTCATCTAATACTGTAATCCATAAAATCCATGTGTGATCGAAGGGCAACAGTTAGCAAGCTCGGTAGAAAGTATGTGTGCGTATTTTTAGTGGCTCTGAAAAGAGCCGTTTAAAATCACTCCTCCTTGAGGAGGCAGCGGTTAGGGGGAAAACGACCTACTTCTTCTTCGGTGAAGCCTTCTTGGCCGCTGGCTTCTTGGCAGGTGCCTTTTTCGCCGGTGCCTTCTTCGCCTTAGGTGTCGTGGCGGGTTTCGCCTTGGCCACCTTGGGCTTTGGAGTCTTGGCGGCGGTTGGTGGCTTCTTGGTCTTCTTAGCCTTAGGTGCAGCAGCGGCCTTTTTCGTTGCCGCAGGTTTAGCCTTTGGTGCCTTGGATTTTATAGCGACGGACGGCTTAGCTGGGGCCTTCTTTGTAGCCGCTACTTTCTTGCCTTCACCTCCTGCTCCGGCGAGTTTAAAAGAGCCCGATGCCCCTTTACCCTTGGTCTGAACGAGCGAGCCGGAAGCAACGGCGGATACGAGGTACTTTTTGATAAAGTGCGACTTTTTCTCCGCATCGATCTTGTACGTCGAGCTGATATATTTCTTGATAGCCTGGGTAGATGATCCACCTCTCTCTTTGAGAGACTTGATCGCAGCTGTCACCATCTGAGAAACGGGTGGATGAGTAGGCGCGGTCTTGGGTTTCTTGGCGCCGGCTGCTGCAGCGGCCTTACCCTTCTTCGCCTTGGGCGTCGCCGGGGTTGTCGGAGCAGCGGCTTCTGTTGCAGTTTCAGTCATTTTCACAATAGGTTCGCTAGTGTACCTTTTTTCGCAGCGTGTTTCGTTTCGCTTTTGTAAAGCAGGACGGACCGTAACGGAGACACCACACTTCTTATTCCCAGAATTATTTCTCCCTTGGATTGTTTTGTGTTCAATTTGTATCTGTAAACTCCCCTCTGCTTTTCCGTAGACCCATTTAACGACGTACGATTTTCGGTGCCATTTCTCCTTACTTTCCTCCTCACATACGTGCGGCCAGGCGTTCTCCAAAAACTCGGACCTAGTCTTAAACGACCGCTGAATCTCAGAGACCGGTCGTCTTCTCTCCAACTCTTCTCAAAATAGTCATTTTTAAATTACTTCTGCCTCGTGCTCGAGATTTTTCAACAAAGCCTCACTCTTTTGGAACCATTAACCTTTCAGAATCCACGGGCTTTGGATTGTTTCACAGCTTTCATTCCTCGTGGAAACGGATTCATTCTGGGGTTGTTAGCACTCATCCGATGCTGTCCTATGTCATCTTTACCGACTGGTTCTCTAAAATATTATTTAACCGCTGGATCATCTTTCCTTTGCAATAAGGGGCCTTTGATCGATCGTCTCGTATTAAATAAAGGACCGGTTTCCTATGAGCTTTGCTAGTGGCAACTCGTTAATAACATGTAGAAAAGGCATGGGCGCACTGTGCACTGTCTCCGCCCGTCCGGCGGCGGATCATCGGTAATGGGTCGTCAAAACGTTGTATGTATGTATGTATGTATGTATGTATGTATGTATGTATGTATGACCCTAAAGAGACCCATAAAGGGGAAAAGGAAAAATAAATAACGTTTAAATTTATTAAGGAAAAACAAAACAAAACGAAGCATGCTTCCTGATTTGACCTTTCATCTGTTTGTTTGTGAATCGGTGTATACATGATCATATTTTTTTTTTTTTGTCGTTGTCCTATTTTATAATCTTGCCGTTATCCCGTCGCCTATTTCATATACATATATACATACATACATACATACATACATACATACATATATATATATATATATATATATATATATATATATATATATATATATATTGGTTTCTACTTAGGTTTCTACTTATTTTGACTGTTATGTAAATTAGGTATATGTTTATGAGTTTCAGTCTTTTCTTAAGCCTCTTCAGTCGACGTTTCGAGCCTAGGTTAGTCTCATACTTACTCATGACCTAACAGTGAAAAATGAGCTTTTAGTTAAAACATTAAATAGCACACTAAAATAAAAATTAAAATGACACGTGTAAGATGTAATTGGATAGGGTGTAAGTTACAAGTTCCAAAGAATAGATCAGTTTATCATCAATCAGTTACTTCGCAATATTTCATAAAATGTTTATATTGCAATAGCCATGATCAACGAGTAAGAAATCTATTTTTAACAACAGCATTTTTATATAACTGTAGAATGATATTAGATTATTTCTATTATTATTTCATTGAGAATTAATTAAATTTGCATAACACGAACTTAGACCTTGAACATCCGATTTTTTTATTTTGTTTTGTTTACAGTGCGACTTTTTGTACTTCTCTGTAGCTATAATTTCTTTTATATTCCGTTAAAACCAATTTTTCTCTTGGTGTATTATTTTAGGTTTCTCGAATTTGAATGTATGTTGTGTATTTCTAAAATGTGTAGCGATAGCTGTTTGATCTAGTTTATTAGGGTTTTTATTATTGTATCAAAACTATATTTGTGTCGGTACACTCTATGCTGTAAGTATTGTTCCGATGGTCCGAAATAGGATTTACCGCATTTATCTTCACATTGTATTTATTTGTACATTGCTGGACTTATTCATTCTTATTAGGACTTATTTGGTGGTCATAATAATAAATCATACACGGTTAGAAGGACTAATAAAGGAACATAAATTACACTGTCGACGTTTATGGCTTAATCCGAAGGAAAGGGAAAAGGGTCGCCTAGGTATTGGGGATTTCCCCATGAGGGTCATACTTTATCATACCTGCAATGGACATCATAGGTCGCCGCACCTTTCTTAATTTTCAACTTAAAACTTATTTTTCACTTATTTGATTATATAGTATTATTGTCCGAGTCTTTTTTTTTCGAGCATTGAGTGTGTTTTAACTACTTATTACTAAATGGCCATGGTATGGCGTACATTTCACATTAGAACAGAAAGCGTGTTAAAAAAAAACAAAAACAAAAAAAAACCGCTTATCGCGTTTTCTCGGAGGAAAGGGGAAGGTCGCCTTTGGTATTAGGGATTTCCAGAGCAGGGGAAGGCATATAGTTAATATTAGTTTATGATTCGTACCTGGAATGGACATCAAAGGTCGCCGCCCTTTTGTTGTTGACCGCCATATTTTTGTTTATACAGTTCATTCTGCTAATTTCCGCCATCTTAGGTATATCCGCCAGATTTTTTGCAGTAAACAAGATTAACGAATGCTAATTAAAGGGACAACTCAAAGTGTATGTTGGAAAATAAACAATCCACTGGCCGCAGGGGGTTATTCGGATAAGTAGGAGTTACATTACATATATACGTGCGTAAATGTAATGGTGTAGGTTCATGATCTGAGACAAGTATGGCGAGATGATAGTAAATAGAGATATTCGAAACGTAGATGGATAAGATATATGTTGTCAGTTTACACCTCGCTTCCAACATGTGGATTGGATATGATAAGCTATGACACTAGTATTTTTTCGATAGGCAATAATAACAAAAATTTACGTATAATACGGAGTACATTTCACATTAAAATAGAAAGCGTGCTATGTCTATTGGTGGCCCTGAAAAGGGCCGTTGAAATCAGCCTATGAACGATTAACTCGTTACTTAGAGCTAGTGTACTTGGTAACGGCCTTTGTACCTTCGCTGACAGCGTGCTTGGCCAATTCTCCGGGAAGTAGGAGCCTCACCGCGGTCTGGATTTCCCTGCTCGTGATGGTCGACCTCTTGTTGTAGTGGGAGAGGCGTGAGGCTTCGGCAGCGATACGTTCGAAAATATCGTTGACGAAACTGTTCATGATACTCATAGCCTTTGATGAGACTCCAGTATCCGGGTGGACCTGCTTCAGCACCTTGTAGATGTAGATAGCGTAGCTCTCCTTCCTCCTCCGCTTCTTCTTCTTGTCGGATTTGGAGATATTCTTCTGGGCCTTCCCGGCCTTCTTCATGGCTTTACCGCTCGCCTTTGGTGGCATGTTGACTGTATGTCAGCTGAAACCGAAGTGTTTTGAAACGGCATTGAAGGGTCTATTTATATTCGATTCGTTGTCGGCCAAGCGGCCCAATCGTGGTGAAGCGAGCAGCGCAGTCTCGCGGTTGTATCGGTAACCTTGACCAAAGTGCGCATAAACCGTTCCAGAGTGCGTGGCTTTCAGACTTTCATTTCCAGCAAGCGATCAGAAATAAAAAATGGCGGAAATGTGAGTGTGTGTGTGTCTATATATATATATATATATATATATATATATATATATATATATATATATACATATATATATATATATATATATATATATATATATATATATATATATATATATATATATATATATATATATACATATATATATATATATATATATATACACACGTATGTATGTATGTATGTGCGAGCGTTTTTTAAATTGTTACATTAAAAGGGGGTTGGTTACTTTCCTAATCGATTCGAATGGATTACACCGGTCCGTAGTTTTCGAACGTTTCTAATAACTTCATATATAATAGTTCACTATTATATTTCATTTATTTATCAACAACATCGAGGATTGATATGTTTTCGCAATGCAAATGTCATAAGAACGTATAGCTGTAACTTTAAAGCAATTGTTTCCTCTATCCATGCAGAATACCCAACGAGAGGTTACATTCTGATAGAAAGGATTACGTCTAATTTGGTGGCCCTGAAAAGGGCCGTTGAAAGTACGGCAGGGTGCGGACGGACCTCTTAAGCTCGTTCTCCGCGGATACGGCGAGCAAGCTGGATATCCTTGGGCATGATGGTGACCCTCTTGGCGTGGATTGCGCACAAATTGGTATCCTCGAAGAGACCTACGAGATAAGCTTCGCTGGCCTCCTGGAGGGCCATGACGGCGGAACTCTGGAATCTCAGGTCGGTCTTGAAGTCCTGAGCGATCTCCCTCACCAACCTCTGGAACGGGAGTTTCCTAATAAGCAACTCGGTACTTTTCTGGTACCTCCTGATTTCTCTGAGTGCTACTGTTCCGGGCCTATACCTGTGAGGTTTCTTAACACCTCCGGTGGCTGGTGCACTCTTCCTGGCGGCTTTGGTAGCCAGCTGCTTCCTCGGAGCCTTGCCTCCTGTCGATTTCCTAGCGGTCTGCTTGGTACGAGCCATCTTACAGTAATAAAAATTTTGTTTCCGTGCCCCTCCTTTATATAGGTGGAACTGGAAGGGTGGGGGGTTCCACCCGCCAATCATCGTTGGCGACTTTGTTGACTTTTTTTTTTTTTGTTTTACCCTGTACTAAGTCTTTAACAGATAGATACCTAATTTTTTGGACGTCCGTAAATTATGAAACATGCCATTTCTTTATTTTTCAACAATTAATTCGTTTCTCTTACTTCCGGAAGGGTTTTCTCATATTAAGCCAAATTCCGTTAATTGATCTACATTCACTTAAATGGAGAATATTAGCATATCTCGTTTTCAACTTTTAATCAACTCTAATAATTACCATTATCGATCAAGCGATTGGATGTATTGCAATTGTTCGTCGGTGGGTGTAGTAGACAAGTAAATATTTATAGATTTGCAAAACAACTATCGATGATAGCCGTATCGATGATCGAGCAATGACTCTCCATCAAAATTCCGACAATTATTTTATTTTGAAAGGAATAATTCACACTGATAGAAGTGATTAACTTAATTAAGAAAGTCTGTCTAATAATTATTGGTGGCCCTGAAAAGGGCCGTTGAAACTTTCCCCAGGTCGCCAGGTACACACGACGTCGAACTTAACCGCCGAAACCGTACAGAGTACGGCCCTGCCTCTTGAGAGCGTAGACGACATCCATGGCGGTGACGGTCTTCCTCTTGGCGTGTTCGGTGTAGGTGACTGCGTCACGGATAACGTTTTCCAAGAACACCTTCAACACACCTCTGGTCTCCTCATAAATGAGACCCGAAATACGCTTCACACCTCCTCGCCTGGCCAACCTCCTGATGGCGGGTTTGGTGATACCTTGGATGTTGTCTCGGAGTACTTTCCTATGTCTTTTGGCTCCTCCTTTGCCCAGACCCTTTCCACCCTTGCCACGTCCAGTCATCTTTGCAGGTCAGAGAACGATATTCGACTGCTTGGCCAAAATTTTCTACCTCCTTGTTTATATAGCTAGGTCTTTCCTTCCGATTGGTCCAAACACGAGCGGTTGGTATGCCCTCTGGTGGTCCGTTTACGCGACTCATTCAATTTGATAGGTTTGGTGTGTGCGTGAGCGTTTGTGTTTGTTTTATTAGGAGAAATAAAAATGTAGAGCTCCTTTTTCGCCGGGATAAAAAAAAAAAAAAAAAAAAAAAAAAAAAAAAAAAAAAAAAAAAAAAAAAGGATGGTTTTGGTTCCTTTCATTATTCATGATTTACTGATGATATATTCAAATCACCATCAATCAGCTGAAGATTATATGACGACCGTTTGTATAAAACAAAATTTCGTTTATCTATCGAT
>CM073765.1:17997174-18354632 GCA_037127475.1 Arma custos | reverse complement strand
AATAAGGAAGGCATCTTAACATTAATAATAACAATAATAATACTAAATTACTAAAATAAACTAAATCCAAAAATAATTAATAAATAAACTCCAATTATATTGTGTTTCTAAATGACACAGCATACTTAATAAATAAATGCTTCAGACTTATATGCTGCTGTTTGTAATCTGTGAAATATTCATTACGAATTATAAAAATATTTTTATAGGAATGAAATGATTTCGTTAGGGGCAAAAACAAAACAAAAAGAGAGAGAAAAACGAAGTTAGGACTGCCCTAAAACTGATTTTGAAATCTGATCGAGGGTGTTATAAATTATTGACAGGGAAGGCCCGATGGAGTTTGGACTCCTGGCTTTTTTGCATGGCTCTCGTGGGACCAGGCGTCCGAAAAAACTCCGTCCACACCTTTTTACCGTCCTCCAAAAAAAAAAAAAAAAAAGAAAGAAAAAATACAGGATTAATGTTAGCTCTCCAGTAATCCATAAATACCTAGTCATGTTTTGAAGTACCAGTTAAAACACAATTAATTAGTACTTTTCCGTTAGTTATAAGTAACTACATACAACTATCCTTTTTTTATTAATGAAATTAGATTATTAGGGGATAAAATATTTTTCTAATATTTAATAAAATGTTAGAAATATAGTAAAATAATTAGCCATGAAAATAATAATTGTAAAATAAATAAATTATAATTATGTCAGCAGTAAAATAAATAGTCAAGTGAGTAATGAATACGTAATAAAAATTATTTATGTATCAGTTAAACACTATTAGTTAGTCCATTCTTTCAGAAATTATTAGTGATTACATTTTTTAAATTAATGATCATAGAAATTCCAATAAAAAATGCTTATTAAAATGCTATAAACGAATTTTTTTGGGAGTATTGGGCTACTGAGGACCACTTCGTTTCAACTGCCTTTTTTGTATTTCTTCTTGATATTCACTCATTATTCCCTCATTCGTCGCTGGTGCTTTGTTTTTTCGTTTTTTATTGTTTTTTATAAACGTCTATAAATACTCATATTCATAAACTAACAATAATTTTTAGAATTTTAATCGAAAAGCTTATTACATTAAAATGTACCCCTTATTAAAAATTACTTTTATTTATTCTTACGAACTCATTCTTATAAAGATATAAAAACTATTACAACAATTACTTAAATAATAAAACCTTCTTCTTCTTCTTCCTCCTCCTTGGTGCCTTTCAGCGTGAAGGGGAATAATAAAATCGAAATTATAAAAACATCTTATCTCTGCTAAACATGAATTCCTTATTAACACATCTAATTAACTATAAAAAGTAATTTTAAAATAAATTAACATTCGCGTGTAAAACATAATACAAAAGGTTTCAGTAGCTTCTGGTTTCGACCGTGTCGCTATATTTTCGCCAACTGTGTACGCTATATTTTTGCTGCTGGTTTCATCAGGGCTTTAATTGAGACTAAAGATGTTCCGCTGCCCCGCGGCCTTATCAAAGCCGCTCGGTTCCACTCGGGTTCGCTCATCGGGTCCTTCCGTAAGTCAATTTATTCGTGTCCGGGGACGGAGTCTACTCTTCCATGAATGCGATTTGGTGGTTTCCGATTGGTCGGGCTTTGATCTTGTCTCTACTTGGTTAATATGTTTTTTCTTCTTATCCTCTGATATGTTCGGTAGCCATAACTTAAATTGTATCCGCCTTCTCTGTTAAAATTTTTAGGGTGCATAACTATTTCGATCGCAGAGTATAGTTTTTATTAAGAAAGTCACATCCTTTGTTACAACCAACTATTCGTTTACTTTGGCAATCTTAGCTTGCAGTTTAATATTAAAACAAAATCATATTTTTTGTGGATATATCATAGTAAATGAAGGATTTAATTTAATTTTTCATCTTCTAAACTATTTATATACTATCCATATTTCAGAAAACATTTAGGCGGAATAATTAATGTAGAAGTCGGATTCGTTCAATAAAATGGTAAACATATTATAAATGTATAAATATTTAATCATCATGAGCATAATCATAAATTTGACATTATTATTATGTATAGCTATAAATTACCTTTGATTCAATTAGAAGTTCTGTCCAAGATATTATAAATCTGAAAAAAAATATTTAATTAGTTTTATTGAGCTATACTATAATCAAAAATGTTAACAAGCATTAGATATTCAATTACTAATAAAATTCATCAACATTTCCGAAATTTTATTTATTTATTATAATACAGCTGGGAAACTCCAGAAAATAAAGCCTTATGTCTCAGAAATAATGGAAACCAGTCAATGTTTCGCCACGTCAATGTTTTTTTGCACCGAATATTCTATGTAACACCTTTTTTTAGAAAAAAATAAGACCTTTTTCATCCTTCAGCGCTAGCGGCCACGTTTCACATCCGTAAATAAGAGCTGGAAGGATGATGGTTTTATAAATTCTGATTCTTAGATTTCGGGGCAAAAGACGCGAGCTTAGTAATGTCGAGACCGAATAATAACAAGCATTTCCAGCCTTTATTTCCTCTCGAATTTAATTTTTTTTTAGTAACCCTCGGACTCCCAACGGTAACTGACTTCATCACACGGAGGCATATCAAATTTTTGATAGCCTCCAACACTGCACGAACCCACTATTCAACGCAGTTACACCAACAGAACGACCTCAGCGCTTGCAAAAACTTGTACAAACACTCAACATGGACTGAGTAAACTACTAACTCTAATCAGAAAGAACTAGTGAGCCCCATCTCTAGAACCCAACTCTTACCATCTAATTAATATCAAGGAAATCATATCCACATTCCTCTCTTAAAATGCCCCTGGTGCTGTAAAAGAGATCCCGTATATCCTTGCTATTTTATTTTCAACAAAATTATAAAAGCGAAGGGGCTTGGAAGAAAGAATACCCCTCCCCCCCCAAAACAAAAACAATCTTATTCTGCTACTAACCATATACTTAGTCTTAGCACGAATAATTTACTATTCATATTAAAATTCAATGTTTGAAGTATGAATACTTTATTTTATCTATATGCCCTTTATTATCTACATCGAAATAATTTAAACTGTTTAAGTGAAACACGAAAAGATGAAGGGTCAAATTTCGCTTCCTTGTTTGTTTGTTTGTTCATTTAACGTCACTTTATGCTGCTATGGCTAATCGGACGATGCTACAGTGGGAGCTCTAAATTTTGCCTATCCAGGTTTAATTAGGATAGGGATTTTTAACGAGTACCTGACATCGTACAGACTCGGGACCCCCGTTTAACGTCCCTTCCAAAGGACGGCGCAACTAAGGATTTTTTACTCCCTTAAAAAAAGCCTAGGGCCACCTGCCGGGCTACGAACCCGCGATCTTGGGTTTAGTAGTTTGTTACGCTAAACACTAGACCACAGGTGACCTTAATTTCGCTTCCTTATTTCTGTTTTAGTTTGTATCGGACGGTTTGTGGCGAGAAGCGCTAGATGAACACTTTATATCAACTATTGAAACAACAACGTGCCATCTGGGGTACTTGATATTGCCTACGTAGTTTGTATTAGTTTAGGCCTCGTTCAATTTGCATCCCAGCCTCGATGGCTAAAACTTGCTTCGGAGTTTGATATGGGAAAAGCCAACTCATAATTGAGCTGTCTAGCAATAAATTTAAATATATATAGGAAAATTTTTAGTCAATTTAAAAAAAAATGTCTTAGAATTTCAATCATTATTTATATTAAACTTGCTGGCGCTGTAGAATTTTATCCTGTTCAAACTATCAAATCCGAAGATTATAAAATTTTTAAATATATTGTAATTATTTGAAACATTTCGATTAAAATATATGTAAAAAAAAATCTATTAAAATATGTGATATGATGACATCAGTAATCAATTTAACCAAGGAAACCACGATAATAACACAATAAATCGTTAATAGTTCATAACTTATATTAAATAAATTATGACCATAGGAGATGATGCATACTTCAAATAACTAAATTAATAAAAAGTTACGAGTTAACTAATACAAAATTACAAGTTATTAATTAAGTAAATTATTGCGAAATTTCACAAATTAATGTGAAAGAAACCGCTATAATTTGAAAGGAAGTTAAAAATTATATAATAAAATGAAAAACGTTTATTGTTGATAAACACTGCACCCATTTTCCTTAAATTTTGTGTGAACTTAGAGAATAGTTTATATTAACGATCCGAACCGACAGGTAATGTTTCTTAATTAGTTAACTTTTTTATGTTTGTTGACTTATTATTTGTTGATTAGTTAAAATATTATTTTTAACCTATTAGATAAATTTTTTTAATTAGTTAACTTATTATTTTTTTATTGTTTTTTTTATTGAGTTTTATCTGTTGATATAGATATAGAAAAATAGGGCAATACGTTAAGCGCGGGAAAAAAAATTATAATTTTATAAAATTATTATTTTTTTAGAAGAGTTTAAATAATCAGTTAGATTAAATAATTAAATAGTTAAAATATTTGTTAAGTTATCATTTCTTAATTAGTTAACATATTATTTTGAAACCTATTAGGCAACGGGTTTTAATTAATTAACTCATTATTTTTTTGTTTATCTTATTGATTCGGAACTGCTGATGTAGATATAGAAAAATAGGTCGATACGTTTAGCCAGAGAAACTAAATTACTATTTCTAAATTTTATTATTAATTTTTGGAATGGTTTAGATTCGCAATCTGAACCGACAGTTAATCTTAATCAATCTTCTTAATCAGTTAACTTATTATTTTGTAAACTTATTAATGTTTCTTAATTAGTTAACTGAAGTACATGATTTTGATACATGTAACCATAAATTGGCATTAACTATACAAACCTTTGATTTTGATAATGTTGATAACAGGCCGAATTCAAAACCTCTGCTTTATAAAGATATAAGCATAATTTTATATTAAATATCTAAACCGGATTAAGAGCTTAAATCGGAAACTGGCCCGAGCGTGTATTTGTAATGGGTTTTAAATTAATGCATAATCACTAAATATTCCTAAATTCACATGCACTTCGCAGAACAGTATCAGATTGGTAGAGTTAATCCAGGTTTTGTGGTTATGGAAGGATCCACCATTGCCACGAACAGATCAATAGTACGGGCGATCCATTGAGCCGACGTTTTAGTGGAAGATAGCAGAGCCAGGCTTCTCTCATCTCTGCATTAATTAGTTATATCATAGCAGTGGGGTCGCGGAGATCAGCCACTATAAGTGAGATATATGGGAGTTCTCAAGTCAAGGGCTGTTCGGAATAAATTGTTCCATACGATTATAGAAGCGTAGATTCACTTTAGGACTTTAGTAGATTCACTTTTAAGTGGAATATGTGCGTTCTCACAGTGTGTACAGTGGTGAGTTGATATGCTGAAGATCTTGTGTTTAAATCTGGCGTGACAGATAACTATATAATCTAAAACAACAATACATGAACCTACCTGAGGCTCTCCCAGTCGATACAAAGTAGATAACCTTAATTGAGAATAAAGCCTAGCGTTTGATTGTCATTCAAACAAAACGCCTCCCTGCAATATCGTGGCTCAAAAAACAGTAGAATCTCTACCTTGTTCTGAACCCAAGAACTTTCATGGATTAAAGCGGATAGGTTTTTTTTTTTTGTGTGGTAGTAACTCTTCACTAACTATTCTTAAATATTTTTTTGTAATGAAAAAATAAGAATGCCACTGTCAAGGAGGAAGTCAAGTTTGAAAATGATAAAAACTGATTGTTAAATATTTTTCTGAGGTAAAAGATGATAATAGAAAGATCATATTTTAAGAATATTTTAGAGGAGCGAGTGTTGTTAGAATAAGGAATATTTATTGATTGGTAGAAAGATCTGTAATCCACTGATTTTATAGAGGTCAATGAAGTCACTTGTTATAGTCACTTAATAATAATAAAATTTATGGCTATGATATTATTGACGCAGAAATACTCAAGAATGACTGGGAAACCCGGCATGAAATATTTATGTGTGACTCGATATGACTATGTACCTTCTTTGGCGAATCACTGCACAGCGCTAGATAAGCAAGACAATCTCCACTTGCAATTTTTACAACAAGCTATCCGGTCTAAAACTTTATTCATGTTAATTATTCTTGATGTTGATGAATCTTTAGAATGCATCAAAAACCTTAAACCGTCAAAAGGTCTTACGTTTTAAAATGCGTAAAATCCAAAATATAATTTTAAGAAATTAATTCATTGGACACCTCGACTTTTCATCAAACTAAATTTGAGTAGAACTGAAACGAAAGTAACGCTCTCATCAAACCGTTTTTTTGTTTTTTATTATTTCGTAGCAACGATTATGTAGCAATTATGTGAATTGCATATAATTTAATATGCGCATTTGATAATTTGGTAATTGATACTAAATTAGGGCTCTATTGAACCATCCAATACATCTTGTTTCCAATCCTTACAATCCAAAATCCTTCGTAAAATCCTCAATGCTCCTTATTTTGTCACAAAAAAAACTCATCCATCATGATCTTAATATCACATCTGTTGCTGATCTGGCCCAAAATAGATACGAGTATTTGGTATCGTACCGATCATTCCATTACAAGCTCCATACACTTGAATCCGCTAGACTCTCAACCTTCCCCCCCCCCGTACTATTCCTGATAACCTTCCGATGCGTCTGAACAGAAGATGGCCTCGAGACCTTCTACTATAGAACTTTATTGGAGTGCTACTGATGGGTAGTTTCTTCACAAGTGTTTTTTTCTCCCAATTAAGGGCGCCCATTTTATTGAGGCTGGGTGAGGCCCAAGGGGATCTGTTGACCCCGCAGGGACCGTACGTGGCTGTTAACACATTTAATATTTTATCTGCAATGGCCGGATTTGAATCCGGAACGTTCAGTATACATTGCAGTCGATCAAATGGAATCTGCGATGTATTTTAAATTTTTTTATCATTAATACTGATCATTGTTAACATAATTTTTATTATTCATTATTTATTTGTTATTAAATACGTTTCGGCATTTATCATTTAAAATTAGTGAAAAAGCAAGCTGGAATATGAAAAATACACATAAAATAAATATTTTGTCACTGGTCATTAAAGATTGGCCTTTCCCAAATATATATTTCATTAATGAGCAAAGAAATACATTTTTTTTTATTTGCATAGATGACTCAAATTGTAAATAGAATAAAATTATATACTGAATTCCTGCCAGTCGAGTTTAATCAAGGGATGAAATTAAATTCACTCGTGACAGAAATTCGTATTTATTTGAGTATAATTTATTTTTTTAAAGTAAATATTTTATTATTGATTTAACTGATGAAACTGGTTTCAGTTTTCCTGTTTACCTATCTTCATGTCGTTCACTTATTGTTTTCGTTTTTCTGTCAAATAAAAACAATAATTTAAGAACTCATGATTCACTAATTCTCCTATTGAAATATAAAGCAATCGCTCAATAATATTCTCAAAAAAAAGAATAATTAAAATATTTTTCAACCCCATTTCAGTGATTTAATTTTACTTGTATTATTAAATTAGCATTTATTATTACATTACATACATTTAAGAGTACATTTAAAATTATAATGATTTCGATTACTAAAGAAAAAAATAGAGTTTTTTCCAGAACCTGGATTGATTCTTCGGAGACACACCCAGTTCCTATAAATGGAGGGGGGGAACCTGGCGGTTAAGCGTGATGTGAGCCTAATCACCTCCCTCAACAACCGTTCCGCAAAATATCATTACAGTTTACCGTTTTTTTTATATTCCTAGTTATTTAATATGATAATAATGTGGGATCTCCCTAAAACTGAGATCGAAGCAGTTAAATTTTTTCAAGAAAAACGGATATTGCCTCGAAAGCAATGTGAGAAGGGACACAACTTGGCTTCCATCACTATACCGTTAACCACTCCTACAATTTTATAAACCCTGAAATAATATTTTGTATGTTGCATACAAATATATATTATATTTGTATACAAAATACAACAAACAACTTTATATTTGTATACAAAAATATATTATATTAAATGTTACATATACCAACCAATTCAATATTTCTAATCGGTATAAATAAGTAAATATTGAATTGGTTGGTTAAATTATTTATATTTCTT
Source organism: Arma custos (assembly GCA_037127475.1). Taxonomy (NCBI): domain Eukaryota; kingdom Metazoa; phylum Arthropoda; class Insecta; order Hemiptera; family Pentatomidae; genus Arma; species Arma custos. The sequence continues at coordinate 18,346,507 of CM073765.1, read as the reverse complement.
AAATCAATCTATTTGATACTTCAAGTAACGTACTACATTCGGTTTGTTACTTTGCTGTATATTTATACACACCCTTTATCATGTATACATTATATGGGCAATGAATTAATTCGATAAGACCGTTAAGGAATAAAAAAAAAAAGGAAAGTTTGTACCAGAATAATTTTAATACATTTCAAGTACACGCTTACGTCTGATCAATTTTAACTAAAACCTGTAAATATTATATTATAGCTAAATCGAGAGTTTTACATCTTATTTAAATACACATTTCGATCAATATCTATCATAAAGAGCATGAATTATATTGTTCTTAGTTTGGTAATGTGGAAGATGTATCTATTCAACTTTTTCATATCCCAATAAATAAACCCTTCAAAGATAAAACATTGGGACGAACTCTCGTATTTTCTCTAACTAGGTCAGGAAGTACTTAAGAGTCATCCCTAGTAATTACCGACCTATCTTACCCAACTTATGAATGTTCTGACTTTATAAAGCAGGTTCGGTATAACCTAAAAGGTTTCGAACCTGCAATGGTTCTGCCTCGACACAATCATCTTTGAATAGTAATTTATACCAAAAATATTCTAATGAAAGCATTTCTATTTTATTCTAAAAAAAAGTAAATATAAACAAATAAATATGAGAACTGAAATATCAAAAGCATCAAGCATGACTAAATTTTCGTTATGTGTTGGATCTTTACCGTTACAACATCTGAAGGGTCTTGTGTTCATTACATGGTAGAGACTGTACTTTTTCTTGGACAACGGTTGGGTATGGAGGTGATTTGTCTGAGATCACGCTCAACAGCCAGATTTCAACCCAGAACCTTTGGTATAACAACTCGGCACACTACACACTGAGCTAAGGCGCTCCTCAAGTGTTAAATAAATCGCTAAATAATTCTTTTAGACGTATTTATTATGAAAAAAAAAATGAAAAAATTGTAATAAATTAAAATAGGCAGTCACCAGGACTGCTAGCAGAAGTGAAAACTGAATAATTTGAAATAACTGTGGCATTTTTTGAATTTTTAAGTCAATTATAGTCATGTTTTAAATTTTGAAATTTGTAAATTTAAATTATTCAAATTAGTCTGGTTTTCACATATATTGACACTCCGAATTCTATACATTTTCAAGTATCATATAGTTATACCAGTGTAATTAGTATACATTTCATAATACAATACATTTAACTATTATGTACATATAAAATATTTTAGGGGAAACAAAAAGTTCAGCAATTTATTGATGTTTTAAGTTATTATTAGTTTCAATTGCACACTAAAAAACGACTTTTTAAATAAATATAGTTATTATTATATCAATGGAGTTTTATCTTTTAAACTAAAGTTAATTAAACGAAATTGTATAACTCATATACAAGCCGCTAGGTGTCACTAGTCTCGAGCTTGTTGCTGACGCGAAGCCACAAGTTTACCCTCTACTTAAAGTTGCTAAACACAGGCAAAGAAGCAGTTTTCACTCAAATAATATAAATCTAATAACAAATATAAATGCCACTTATTTACTATTATTATAGTCAATTGTTATAAAATAAAACTAAAGAAAAATATAAGAGAAAGGAGTAGAAGAATTAGGTTGTCATAAACCAGCGACTTTATATCGAAGCTTTTAGTAGAGTAATGCAATCCGTTGGCATCCTCTGGCACGTATTGCCTTTCAAAATATATTTTATATTATTCTTCTCTACTACATCATTGTAAGCTAAGATGTGTAGTACTAAGAAGAAATATCTGCTGATGAATGTTTTTATTATGGATAGAAAGTTTTATTATAATTATTAAAAATCGCAATATTACTGTACAAATAGAAGTTAAGATGCCGTTTTCTAATATAATCAATTGACAATAACTTAGGAATAAACTGCCTAATCATATTTTGGTGGTAGAAGAAAAGCATGATCAATATATACTACCCAATCCCTGAGGAAGTTTACAGTATGGCCAGCAAAACGTCGGCAAAGAATTTGACTACACGGTCGAAAACAAAAGGAACACCTGGATGGATTGAAAATAATGGGCGTGGCAATTTAAGAGAGTATAAGAAAAATATTATTTTGGTTATATCATTTCACGATATTTTAATTAATAATTATACAACACGAAATTTTAATAACCGGGCGGCTGTTTGACATTCTGAAAATCAACAACGATTTACGATAAAATTAAGAAGGGCAAACTTCGTTGTTTTGAAAAGAGTTGCTTCCAGTAGGCTGATGAGTCTAACATACCATAGAACTCACTTCTACATAATATCCTCCATACCTCTTCCCTATCCTCATTTAAACCAATCCTTTTCCAAAATATCCTTCATTCTCGAATAAATGCCCTCTATTAAGTTATAATTATTAGCTCAGAATATCAGAAAAATGATTTTATTAATTGTATTTACTTATAACTTTTACTAACTATTAATTACTAATCCTAATACCATATAATTTTATAATATTTATTATTTTTTTATAAGGAATTGAACTATTTATATCATACATTAATCTGAATATACAAATATGATTAAAATACGGTGTTAAATGATTAAAAGATACACAAGAATTGATGATTAAATATGGGTCAGGAATCGCTTATTATACATGTTATGTATTCATTTTAGAAATTGACTGAATCTCAAAAACATGACAAACTTTATATTGCTATTTGAAGTCCGATATATATATTGATACATGACGCAACTTTCGCCTAATGAACGAGTCAGTTTTTTAAGAAGAATATAGTCGTTCCTTAATAATAGGCCTGGAAGCGGGGACCGGATGATATAATCTTTCCTAGAGAATAATGAGAATTCAATGTCGAAATCTTACATCATTGAAGAGTTTAAGTAAAATGCCACTTGACGTCGGCATTCTTGCCTATCCCTTACTTATAGTAAACAAGTCAATCTATCTCCAGCTGTCGAACATGAATCTCTAGTTCAAACATTCAATCAAGAACAATCATCGCTTTCTATCTCAGACCTTCATATATGAACATCACTGCGGAAGGATCACCTCTTCTATTAAATGCAAGTACTAAACAATAATTACTAAATTGTACTGTATTATTAGTACTAAGCAATTTGTTTATTTTATTGTTTTTAATTGGTGTTAATAATAAATTAGTGTTAGTGAAATGTATTTTGCATTATCTATTGATTTCCTGATGTTGATCCATATTTAAATTTAAATAAATGGTTAAAGGTTTAGCAATAGTTAATAAAAGTTATTAATCCAATCAATGTAAGATATTCAATTTAGCTTAAATAAATTATTCCAGGTCTAATCAGTGAATATAGATGATTAAAATCTGCCCATTTAAACCCGTAAACACCCTAAACAAGCGAAAGTAATTAGCATCAATAAAAAAAATAAATGTTTATCACGGGTAGGAATGGAATAATATATATATAATTTTTATATGATTGTGCTTGGTTTTAATATACTTTAAAAGACGCAGTAATTCAGAAACATAGATCTCTGTCCTCTAATAATTTTAATTTTTCTTCAAGAAATAAAAAGTTTTGAGTACATAATTAAAAGAGTAATTAGCATTCACTGTTTTTTTTTCTTCTTAAACCAGTCTAAAACGTGACAAGGTAATTAGCGAAACCTTATCATGAAAAAAAAGGAGAAAGAAAGGAAAAAATCTACAACTGAATATCTCTCTGGTACTAATTTAAAGTTTAAAACTTAAATTAATCTTGAGAAAATTTCCATTTGGCTCAGATTAGGAATGGTGGGGGGGGGGGGGCGCGCTCTAGGAAGACATGACCGGATCTCACATTTAACAATCTAATTTGTCAATCTCTAAGGAAATCTCTCCCTTTGTGCCTTCTTTCCTTTATTAAAGTGAAAAACAAGCTAAACTGGGGATAATATTTCATCCCATTTTCAGCGGAGGTTTGCTTTGTAGCCTCATTATTCACTCCTCTTTATCCATTATAACAAATGTAAATGTGTAAGAGAAGACACCTATTTACGAGTTGAGAAAAAAGATGAAAATTTATGTTGTATTAAATTAGTGCGAGAAAATTGTTTCATATTTCCAGTGTCTGATTTATATGTTAATTCTTAATGTATCTATTATTTATTTCATTTAACTATTTCACATACAATATTTCAAAATTATGAATGTAAATAAAATATTTAAAATATTGAAGAAGTTCAGCAAGTTATTGATATTTTAAGTTTTTATTAGCATCCATTCTATAACTATAAAACGACTTTTTAGATAAATATAATTATTCTTATATCAATTGAGTAGTAACTCATAGAGACGCCCTGTGTATACTACATACCGTACCACATACTAGGTGTCGCTAGTCTCGAGCTTGTTGCTGACGCGAAGCCACAAGTTTACCCTCTATTAAAAGTTGCTAAACACAGTCACAGCAGTTTTCACTTAACAAATATAAATCTAATAACAAAATAAATGTCACTTGTTGACTATTGTTATTAAATAAAACTCGAGAAAAATATAAGGGAATGGAGTAGAAGAATTAGGTTGTCATAAACCAGCGACTTTATATCGAAGCTTTTAGTAGAGTAATGCAATCCGTTGGCATCCTCTGGCGCGCTGTATTGCCTTTCAAGATATATTTTAGATTATTCTTCTCTACTACATCATTGTAAGCTAAGATATAAATGATTATATTTTGACAATTCTGAATATTTATAACTATATTCTTTTAAGAGATACTTAAATATAATGTATATAGTAGAGGTATATTTTCACACTGTATTGTAAACATGGGTACTATAGATAATGAGAAAATTTTAAGCAATAAATAAAAAATCTTGATATTAATATTTCACAGTATTATTATTAGTTGGACACAACAACACGTTGACATGTCCACGCTCATCAAAGTGATCATATATATATATATATATATATATCCTGATTCTATTGCTTCCATCTTCCTTCAACTTATCGGAGAACCCGGCGGTCGAAGACAAGCAAATTCCGTTATGCATCTTTTGCTATTTTCCTCGTTTCTGTGTAAGGACTGGGCGATTCACAGTTTTGTATAGGATGATTTTTGTTTTCCTAACTATAACTCTACTTGCTAGGTGTTATCCGAAATAGTATCGGTTTGCGGAAAATATTCTTCTCCTGGTTTCCACTCTAATTGCGTTGGTGCACGAGACTTGGGTTCCAAGATAAGTGAATTCTGTGACCCACATTTAACACACGTGCCAAATTTTTCATGGACAAAAATTAAACTCAAGGAAATATATCATATTGCATATAGCTGAATACATTGTAAAGTATTGTGACGGATCGATAATTTGAAAAACAATTCTTTTTCTTTTTTTTTTCTAAAACAAATTTTACTTTTAAGTGTTTTACCCACTCCACTTCTAGGCATACTTCTCTTTTTATTAAGTTCCCAGTTCGTACGGATGAAGTTGAAGTATCCTTTGATATTGGTTTGCTTTGAGTTTGGACTATAAACTTTTGTTTTATTTTACGATGAAACTCTTTGTTTCTTTTTTGTTTTATGTAGCAAACCAAAACCAATCTAATAAATTTTATTCACAATAGACTTCTTTTTCGGATACAATTGATTAATTATACCCGCCCACGCACTAACTTTTATTCAATCAGCGGCGAATTCTTAAACAATCTCAAAAGATTCTTAATATTCATTTATACAAAATTAAAGCCTAATAAATTCATGGGAAGTTCTTATTGAGTGGATTTCTCTAACATGTTGGGGGATGATGATAATAAGAAAAAATAAATTACTACTAAAAAAAAAAAATCTAAAATAAACACCAGTTTTGTGTTCAAAACATGGTAGAAAGTATACTGTTTCTAGATAACAGTTGTGGAAGGAGTTGATTTGTCGAGATCATACTCAACCATCAGGTTTTTTAATGAACTAAGAGTACCAACTTTATAGAGTCTACTTAAGCTTCAGGAAGGTCTTTAGATTCCAAAGGTTCCATCGTTCGCTGTTAACAGATCAAATAATTTTTTGCTTCAGCAGGATTCGAACCCGGGATGACCGACGCAGCTCAGCGCTGTACCCACTTAGCTCTCACGATTAAAAAATGCATAATTATAAAGAGTTTAATGATTAATATTTCAATCTGTTTACAGTGTTAAGTGATGAAAACATTAACCGGTTTGCCAATCTTTTCAAAGTATTTCAAATGGTAACCTTAAAATATACCTGAACCTGTAACCATTATGACCCGTGAACGAGTCTGGTGTTCAGTACATGGTAGAGACTGTACTGTTTCATGGACTACGGTTCTGCAAGGAGGTGACTTGTACTAGGTCACGCTCAACCGCTGAGGCACTATCTTCTTAAAATGTAGTGAACATGAAAAAAATGGAATTAACAGCTCAAATTATGATTTTATATATCGTAACACAAAACCTTTCACTATTGATCATCCCGACAGCCAAATTAAGTCAAGATATATTTTTTAGTAAATTTTATGTAATTTCGATTTGATATAAATTTAATGAACTTAAATTTTAAATGATCTCTTCCTGTTCAAAAAAAAGGAATTGAATAGGCACTCATGAGGAATGTCGACAGAAATAAAAACTCTGGACTAACTATAAAGATTATATATAAATATATAGAGTATTTACATATATTTTATTTTTATCTTCAGCCTTATTATCATCGTTTAGTCACTGACAACACACATATCATTTATACTTTCATCTATTTTATAAAACAAGGCCTTTAACTATAACAAATAATTTTTTTTTTGGGGGGAGGGCGAAAAGTTGACCAGTTATTTATGCATTAATTTATTATTAGTAACAATTGGACAACTATTATACGATATTTTAGATAAATATAATTATTCTTATATCAATGGAATTGTAACCATTAAACTAAATTTGATTAAAAGAAAGTTTATAACTCATGCACAGGACGCTGGTGTTAGTGCACAGTGTCAGCAGCCTCAAGCATGTTGCTGACGGGAACCCACAAATTTATCCCCTACCAAAAGTCGCTAAACGCGGTCAATTTAACACATCTTAAATTTATAGCCTTTTAATGAGACATAAAGGCAGGAGCAACATAAACTTACCATTTGCTCTTGAAGTGTAGAATTGTGTTTCGCGGTGTTTACAACCTACACAATAAGCATGGTATTGATTTTAAGTCATATGAATATAGATGTGATATTTCATATATCTTCGAATTATTTTTGGTTGAGCAGTAAATAAATGTATGGATGCAACAGTGGATGCTAGAAATTAATTCACGCATTTTAAAAATATTCATGGCTTAAATCAGGGTCCGATAAATAAGAGATAATCAAAATGGAATGTTTTGTTACGATGGCAATTGCAATTTCAGTAGCACAGAATGACAAAAAAACCTTACCTTCAATGAACCGTCCTATACGAAACTAAATTAGATGATGAATTCGTTTGAGGTAATTAATTTTGGAATGTTGTCAGTGTTTTCGATTCATAAAGAGGAATTTCATTAGCGAACAAATCAAAACAACAAATAATTCGCCGTGTGTAAATGCATATCAGCTAAACAGCCGCTGCATTCGGAATAATAAAACAAGATGAATGTATTTAAATGTAAAATACAACAACACAATGTTTTTCTACCACGGTATGTAAATTACATTCCCACTTATGAGAATAATTAATGGAAGGAGAGAGGGAGAAGGGAATTAACATTTTTTACTTCCTCTATATATATATAAATGCGACTGGTGCGGTTACCATGGTAACATCTGTGAGAGAAGAACCGGGGAGGTTATTCCTACTTGTGTGTTGTTATTTAGTTAAAATAAAACAGTTTTGTCTCTCAGTCCAACAACATTACAAGCCCATCATAATCTCCGCGACGCTATCACTTGAATAATATTAACCGGGTTCATGCTTCGCAATTCCGCGTTGTGTAATCTCCTAAATTCTCCAGTGGTATCATCCTTTTTTGGACGGAATATTCTGTGCAACGCCTTATTTTTGAATACCTTAAGACGTTTATCCCTCAGCGTTTGCGGTCACGTTTCACTTTTGTAAAGAATGTTGGAAGGATGATGGTTTTATAAATTCTGATTTTTAGATTTCGGGCCGAAGGACGCGATCTTAGTAATGATAATACCGAATAATAACAAGCATTTCCCGCTGTTAATCGGGTCTTTATTTCCTTGTATTTCGTTTTTCCTAGTTACCATAAGCCCCAAGTACTTAAACTTCTCCATGTCATCAAACTTTTTCTCTCCTAAAATAATTTCACTTAAGTCTCCCCCTTTACTGCTACTAACTATATCCTTAGTCTTATCCGAATTTACTTCCTCATATTTTTAAACGTTAATTGTCTTTAATTATTAATAACTGTTATCTGTGCCTTTTTTTTACATACCTAACATCTACAGATATTAGGGTTTTTGACTTATATAATCCAATAGATATAAAAGGAATAAGTTTGAATATTAGTTTAAGCACTTAGAGTCAATGATAACTAAACAAAACGAAACTCAAGAGGAAATTTGGATGAGGCTAAGCACAGGAAATCCTTGTCATTTATCGTTCTCGACATATAGTAAATACGATGGAGCCGATTTCCCATAATTTAAAAACAAAATATAATACCTACCATTCTTCCAACTGTTATAACTTTATTGATGTGAACGTCAAAGAGTGAACAACGTTTTATAGCAGTAGAAAATAGGAGTTGAATATTCGGATCGAAAGAGAACGGGAACAGTTGAGATTACGCAAGGCGGAAACGCAGACCATGCATCTGATTAGTCTAATGGAAGTGAAAGTGTCGGGACTATTAAGATAGTCTTGTAAAGTTGTTGGACTTGGTAAGGAACGAATTCCTATAATTGAATAAGTGCAGAGCCAACTGGTAAACGTCTGGGAAAGACTGTGGAGTATGTAGAATTATTAGGGATTGGGATAGCTCAGTCTATGGAGCGCGGAGTTGCAATAACGAAGGTTCCGGGTTCAAATCCCGCTGCGGAAGTTAAACTTATCGCTATCAGCTCCGCAGGTTATCGCTTCCGATAACTACTGCAAGGGTTTTCACCAATAGATGGAGTGATTCACCAGGAAGTTTTAGATATATGATTTGTCGAGATTTTGAGTAAATGGGTTGGAATATCGATGGGTTTCACCCAAGACGCTGCCTAATCCCGTTCAATTATCTAACGTGCAAGATAATAAATTAGTGTAGAAAGAAATTTTTGGTTTTGTGGCTTGGTTACGAAGGATGATGGGTTTTTTGTTGTCTTAGTTGAAGACATGATACTACGTATCATTATTAATATGTTATTTTTCAAATATTAATAAAAGCCAAATGCGGTTAAGAGAGAAAAAAAAAGTATTTGGTTTTGTTTTTATTTTAATAATTTCTATATAATAATGTACATTAGCTGAGATGGGAAGAAAATCAAGACTCCCAAAGAAGCCTAACCAATGATATGATGGTCCTTAGTGGCCGGTAAGTGATAAAAAAATACATTACACAGACAAATTATGTAGACATAATATGCCTTATTACCCGAGTAAAGCTGGGGTGGGTCGCTAGTAGATGATATGTTTGTTGAAACGTTCATTTCTAGAGGAAATGATTACCGAAGTATAGACATTTCCCACAATTACATTCTCTATTATATGCTAAAGCTGATAATTTGTATTGTTCTCTATATAGTCACTATCATGAACTCAAAATCTTTCTTCGGTCTTTGTAGTGAGATTCATGGTTTTTATTATTATTAAATATACCAACTATCATTCTCGTAGTTTATTTAAATGTATCAACTAAAAGCAACTTAGTTCGAGCTTCTTTATTTTAGATACAGGTACTTGAAATTTCAAGTTCCTAGCGAAGGACGCATTCGGATGCAAAGGCTTTCCTTCACAGGATTTCACCTTTTCTCGTCCTGAAAGGCTTAACTTGTTGCAGAACTTCGCCAGCCTCTCTCACTAAAACCATTGCCTCTTTCTTTTGTAAGTGTAATCAACGGATTAGTGAGTTTGTATGGAATCCCAAAGTTTAATTGGAAAGTTTGGCAATTTACAGGCACTTGCTGGACTAATGAGTTGATCAATTTAGTCTGAGGGAAAGAAGTTTTATAGCTATTTTGGGAATCTCAGTAGAGAATATGTTGAGATTACTTACTAATTTTCTTCTGTCCTTTTTTTATAATTAAAAAAATACATGAAATTTATTTTTATTAATTGTTATTTTGATCGTGATTATTTTTATTGTTGGAAGAGAATAGATTTGTTCTTGCGTCTGCATCTCCGGTGCAGTGCTCTCAACCAATGAGCTACCAGGAGTTGTATCCAAGTTAGACAAATATGTTCTCTTCACCTATCGTATATCCCCGTGTTCTCGAGATGATTAAACGGGGAAGAATATCCATTGAACTAATTCAATGAAATAAATTAATTTTTATGGTGATTATTTTTAATTTTTTTTGGTTTGAAGAGAAATAACAAATAATAAAAATAAATTATAAATAATATTTTTACGTAAATAATTAAGTAATGGTCAATGAATATTCTTCCCAGTGTAACGCTACCTCTCTACTAATCATCAAAACTGTATCAACCTAGTTTCAGAGCTTGTCTGCCAGAAGACACTCGTGTCACTCGTAGTGTCCTAATGATATTTCAAGCTCACTAATAGTTTTTCCGTTTTTTTTTTTTTAAATTTTGGTTTTTAATAATGACACTTTAGAAATGCTAGTACGCTATTTTACAAAAATTAATAATCTAATAGACCTAAGTAAAATTAAATTATACAAATGTTGGCAAACCTATATAGTGGATGGTCCGCCAGCTGTTGCGGCACTAAACTGTGACATTAGAGAGATAACTCGGCGGAAGTTCAATTTATAATTATCATCTACATCATTTAGGCAATTAAAGAGGCCATTACCCTGAACAGAGTATTTTAATTATTGAATTTATGACTAGTGTGTGATAGGCAACATGCATTAATTTTTATAGGAAACGTAGAGAGAATTGTTTTATCTAACTAAACACATAAGGGAACAGTGATTATTTGCGGCAGGCTTTTATATAGGATTATGGATAATTTCTCCCCCAAATACATGGAGTATATTGTTTTTTTTAAATCTAATCAACCTTTTTAATGAAGACGAGCAATTAAAATAAAGACGATTATTAAAAGAAAGATATGTTGAATAACATTTGTTGACGTTATATATATAAATATATATGATGAAGAAAATGGTGGAGGTAAAAAAAATCTCTTATATAGGAAGAACAGTTTATTTGTAAGCCGACGTTTCGACCCACATTTCAGGTCTTCTTCAGGGCTATTGTGTGATGCTATACTTGAAAATAGACTGAATGCACTTGAATCATACTTGTATTATTGAAAAATATTCTGTTTTCAATTGTGATCCTACTACAATAGTCCTGAAGAAGACCTAGAATGTGGGTCGAAAAGTTGGCTTCCAAATAAACTGTCCTCCCTATATAAGAGAATTTTTTTACCCGGACCATTTTCTTCCCCTGAAGGAAAAATATATATATTTTTATAATAATACTCATATAAAAAAAAACATGAATAAAATACGTACATAACAAATAGAAATACAAAGATAAACAAATTAATTTTTTTTAAATTGTATACAGCTGGATTAAAAAAAATAAGTTTATTAAATTAAAAAACAACAACAACATCATGAATAAACTATTATTCTCTGTCCTGAATAGTTCGCGAGCAGAATATAGTGGTTAGCATAACAAGAATCTCGCAGGTTCATAGCCCGACTAGTTGCCCTATGATTTTTTAGAAGGGAGTAAAATGGTCCTTCGGAAGGTGCATAAAACGGGGGTCCTGAACCTATATAATGACAGGTACTCATTAAAAATCCCTCTCCTAATGAAACTTGGATAGGAAAAATATGGAGCTCCCATTTGTAGCATCGTCCGATTAGCCATAGCAACATAAAGTTAAGTAAACTAACTTAACCTCACACTCTCACTGTCTCTCTCTCTCTCTCTCTCTCTCTCTCTCTCTCTCTATATATATATATATATATATATATATATATATATATATATATATATATATATATATATATATGCGTCAATATTATAATACTTCAGCAATCATGAAGTGACCAAACTGGGAGGAGCACAAAACACACTAATATAAATACAAAACTCCATGTTCCTGCTGTTAGAACCTTTTTTATATCTTTTTGTTAAAGAAGTACTAATTTATTGATGTATATGACATACAGTACTAGTCAAAGTGAATACATTGGTTCAATGATGATAATCACATATTTTACTTGGTACTAAGAAATAATGCATAACTAAATTTGTCTCAAGTTTTTTTGTTTTTTTTTTATATCAAATGAATTCCAAAAAATAAATTAACCCAAATAGGAAATAACCTCTTGAAATTACAAAAAAAAAAATTGATTTGACTAAATTGTTCGAGAAATAGCGGCGATTTAACATCAGGATCAGAAAATTTATTCAGAGGAATCGAGGAGGTGGGGGGCTTGAAGAAGGCTCTTGATTACAAATTATCTAAGGCTGATCCAGCTACCTCGCTCATTGTACAAACGAAAGGCGGCCGGGTTTCCAGAGATCCGAAATTAATTGTAATTAAGTTGGGGAATTGGATCCGTGCTCTCGACTCATTGATTGGAAAACTGCTCTGGAAGGGGAGGGTCCTTTCTGATATTCAATCGTTCCAATCCCCAGGAGCAATCTGCCGTCATTACCTGTCTTCTGTGTTCGATGGGGTTTCGGCGATGGCGGTGTATTTCCGGCTCCATTGGGGGTGAAAGAGGAATCGAGGGATAGGATGTGTGTCTGTAATGGTATACATATACATTCCCATTTTTTCTCGAAGAAAACACCCGAGGTAAATAAAGGTTTCAGAGAAATATATATATCTCAATAACCGGCTAAATGTCTTTTCTGTAGAATGTCCTATTTTTTTTTCTTTTTTGTTTTCACTGGATTAGGTTGGCAATAGTGTAAGGGCGCGGTTTAATGATACAAAAAATTGATCTGCAGACTCTCCTGGGGCTTAAGCCGGTCTCCTTAATAAATAAAAATCAAATATTCTGATACTTAGGGTCGACAAACGGTTAACCTGGAATCATCATACAAGACTGAAAAGACAAGAAACCGCTCGACGTTTCAGGTTACTTCAACACATACTAGACAAACGCTCTAAGCTCCCAATTACAAAAGACTCATCTACATGACCATCATACGACCTATTTGGACTTACGGAGTAGAGCTTTGGGGCTCCACTAAGCCATCGAATTCCTCTCGTATACAATCCTTACAATCCGAAATCCTTCGTAAAATCCTCAATGCTCCCTATTTTGTTAAGAATAAAGTCATCCATAACGACCTTAATGTCCCTTTTATTGCTGATTTGGCCCGAACCCGGTATCCATCCTTTCATAACAAACTTCATTACCACTCAAACCCTCTAGTTTCAAACCTAGCTTCCTCTTCAATACCCGATTAACCTCCCAGGCGTCTGAAAAGAAGATGGCCACGTGAACTTCTTAGTTGAACTTTGATTTGAGTACTATCAGTGGTTAGTTTCTCTACTTGTCATTATGTATCACGTATCCTATTTACTTGTTGTATTATTGTTATACAGTTGTAGATATCAATAAATAATTTTTTAAAAAATATTCTGGAAATATAACAGCTACTCTCTTTTGGAAACTAACACCATCCATCCCAATTCAAAATCTAATACGTGGAAAGGGGATCATATTTAGTTGATGAGAGACCGATTTTTTGTTTTAATCTTCAATTGTGAACATTACCGGCGATCTTTACGAAATATTAACTACAATCCCACCGTTGTCCAAGAAATGTATAGTATATCTATAACACCTGAACCACTACATCCCATGAAGGGTCTTGTGTTCAGGACGTGCTAAAGACTGTAGCTTTTCAATGACAAAGATTGTGTAGGGAGATAAATTACAATAATTTATAATTTATTTAATAAATTATACCGATATAAGAGTAGAAGTGTACTCCTTCGCGTAGAACCAAAACAATCGAGCGTTCTTTTCCAGCCCACTTTACCACAGGATGGAACTCCCTCCCACCTATTATCTGCCACGCTTTTTCCGTATCCTTTTTCAAAGTCATGTTTTTTCAAAATATCTCCAATTACCCAAATTATGCTATTTTGCAGCTAGTTCTAAAGTCACTTTTCGGGCAATATGTCACATTTTAAGGTATTATTTGTTGTTATTCCTTCTCTTCAGTCATTTGTGTTTTTCACGACGACATTATTTTTGTTTCATTTATTATTTTGGAAAGACCTAGACCCAGAGTAAAACAGTTTTTCTTTTCTATTCAATTATTTTTATTGATACCGGCCATGTAACAATTAAAGTTGTGACGCTGTCGTGCTTATTACTGTTAAAATAGGATCATACAATCAAATAAACATCTATTCATTTATTTAAAAAAAATAAAATAAAGTCTTACAAAGTTTTCTGTAAAGCCCCAGAGCTTTTTATTCCCTAAGCGCTCATTCCGAATCAGCATTGACACGAAATGAGCTCGCCATCAAAGCGTGTCTCAGTCGACTTTTTTCCGAACCAATTAAAAGGCTTTTAGCCTTTACACATTCTTCTAATGATTTTCACAGCTCCACCTCCCCCGGGTGAACGTAAAACTTAAACTTTATGAGTATCTTATAACACTTATTAAATCGTGAAAATAAGCCATTAAAACGGAGCGGTAAATACAAGACGATTAATTTTAACACTTTAACGACTTCAGCATGGTACTTGTAATAAACTTTTCAGATAACAAAGTTAGCCTTTATGTATCACATTTAATATTTACGTCCCTTACTACACCATATAAACAATAGAGAGTTCAGGGGCCACTTAATTAAATACACATTTACTTTATATCAGTAAGTTTAATATCAATCAATGTCAGTTTAAGAAGAATTTACACACACACACACATATATATATATATATATATATATATATATATATATATATATATATATATATATATATATATATATTACATTATTCTTTTCCACTTGAGGGGTTCACCAAAAGTGACGTTACTTCGAAACCATGGTTTCCATATTTTATTTATGTATTGCAACGACATACTGCTCAGACTTGATTGATCTTCCCACCGAAGTACACCCGAGTTCTAAGTCCAAAGTGACAAAACGATCTAAATCTATGGATTATGGCATTTTTGAATCAGTAGGGGCACGTGTGCCTATACGACTTGTTTTCGATGACCCGAGGAGGTCTCATATGTCCCACCTCTGTGTGACGAGTTAATGTGACTCTGCCCCTCCATCCGTAGATTTTATTTCCTAGGTCCTTTCTTATACCAAACCATGAACTCACAACATCCCTCTGATATCTATAGCTCTAATTCAAATCCTATATCCAACCCCAGGGCACAAGATCTCCCCTTTCCGACCTTTATCTACCTCGTTCCTACAGGACCAAACTATTTGAGCCCGTTCCACCACACTTTGGAACTCACCTAATATTCGTCATGGATCTTTCTTATCCACTTTCAAATCCATGCTTTTCCTGCATCTCCTAAATTCCCAAAGCTCTTCAATCAGTTATAATCAGTAGCTCATATTCATTAGAAATAATGGATGAGTTACTGTAAGTTACTGTATCTTCTGCCCACGGCTTCGATCACGTGGAATTTGGTCTGTCACATAAAGTTTCATGACTGGTCTTTTTAAATGAATCATTATTTTTTTGAAACTATTGACTTACTCGTACATCCGAAATT
This sequence comes from Arma custos, assembly GCA_037127475.1. NCBI lineage: Eukaryota > Metazoa > Arthropoda > Insecta > Hemiptera > Pentatomidae > Arma > Arma custos. Next base: position 18,330,696 of record CM073765.1, on the reverse strand, counting down.
TCAGATGCCTAACTTCAAAACTGACGGATTCCATACAATATTTGAACCCCTATTATATTAAGGGGGAACCCTGGGGAATTGTAGTGCTATGTTATTATAGTGTATATATATATATATATATATATATATATAATTGCAAAATAGAACAAAACAATTGAAAATCCAGTTCCGAAATATTGATATTTTTTTGGATAAAAGTGCTATTTCAATATATCATTAATATACATAATTTGTTATCCCTACTCAGCATATTTTTGCTCTTTATTTACTGAATAAAATTAAATGTCAACAAAAAATTAAATAATATCATTCTCATGATTATATTTAATCAACGATTCATTTAAATAATAATTAAAATCTTCATTTGATCAGGTTGTGAAGTGATCAAAAGGTAAAATATTAAAGTAATAATAATGAATCTGAAATTAATTTTACTTTTTATCCAACCTCCGTGAGAAGGTTTTGCCTCAAATATTATTCACGACCATTTTTTGTAACATTCAAAAATATTTTTATTATTTAAATAAGTAAACTTAACTTCACTATTTAAGAATGCTTATATAATGGCGATGAAATGCAAAAATTCAGATGACTTATTGTAGACATAACGGTTCGGTTTGGAAGCCTTTAGCAGATAGGAACCAAACACAGTGGAATTCAAATTTCCATCAGTTTGTTCCGCTCCGGGTTTGCATAAATCATACAAAACTGTTATCCCTCCCTTGAATTTTCCACCCTGTCCGCTTAAATTTAGGTTTAGGATTCATCTTGTCATGGAGAATATCTACTTTTATAGGAAGGAAAAAAAAGTGAACACGATAATGGGTGTGTATGGTCAATTACAGGGACAGATCCTATTCTTATTCCTATAAGCGTGTAATTAGAGGATAGTTGCAAATTAATTTATAAAATAATAACATTATTAAATAAAATGTTTATGTATGTCGGATTTTATGGGAATAAGGAGAATTAAATTTTATGGCTACTTGTTAAGAATGAAACCCATGAGACTGACGAACCAGATTTTTAGGTATTTGAAAGAAAAGCTACCTGGTTCGGAGAGGTAGAAAAAGATTTACAAGAGATGGAGGTTACCTAAGAGGATGTTTTCCAATGCAACCGTCTCGAGATGAAAGTGAATGCTCACGTGGGTTTTCAACAAAAACCAAAGCTGAAACGGAAGCGAAAAAGACGAAAGGAAGAAGGGAGCAGCACCGGCGGCGAAGACTGGGCAAAATTCTAGAAAATATAAAAATAAAGAAAGTTGAAATGAAGTGGTCCTTAGTTGGCCAATACGAAAAAAGTTTATATTTTAAGTATTTTTATTAAAGTAAATCTATAACGTTAAGACCGTGGAAAAAATCCAACGAAAAGCCCTTAAGTCTCCAAACTAAAACAGAAATAGTAACTATCTGTCCAATATTTCGCCCATTCAGGGATCCTCAGGGTAGAAAGAGAATAACAGCAAAACAAAACATGAATAATATACCCAAGAAACATCCCACCACCTCGAAGGCTCAAATGCAACTAATGGATCATAAGGAAGGTAGTTTAATTTTCAATATTAGCGATGGTGCTCAATAATAAATCTAAAGTCTCAGTGAATAAGATGTTGAGTTGAATTTGTTTTAAAGTGAGTTTATTTTACTTAAGGGAGTGGAATCGGGTTATTTTCCTTGTGAACAAACTAATGAACCAATCAACCTCATATTGTAATGAGCCATGATTCCTATGATAAATGCCTCCAATAGCTCCATATTCATTTTCTTAGGGACCGATTCACCAGATTTTTTCCCACCGAGCTACTCTTGAGTTCAAGGGCAGTGACAAATCGGACAAGAAGCATGGTTGATGGCTGTACGGGGCCAGCAAGCGCCCGAGGTGCTATATTTCTTTCCCCGAAGCGTGTATCCATGTATGATGCCTCCGAATGGCTAATTGTGTAGTAAAGTAATTTAGGTTCTTGAGATAGTGGGTAGTTTTTGGATACATTTATAGTTATAGATCAAACAATTATGCGTACTAGTTAATTACAAAACATATTTATGTATAATTTATCGTGCGACGATTCTAACATGTTTATTATTTATTTGTAACGAAACAGCTTCTAATTCCGTTATATATTTTGTCTGTCAAATTGTCTGTTTTGTTGCTAATATTGTACATATATTATGTTTTTTTTCTCTATATTTTATAATTTCATATTTGTTTGTGTTATTGAATAATTTTAACAAAAAACGCTATAATCATAGGAAATAAAATACTTATCAAACCTTGTTTTTTTTTTTTTTTAATTATAAACTAGTACATGAATTATTGTTCATATTGAGTTAAAATATAAATTTTTGACTTACCAAACGAGATCAATTCAGTTACCAAGCGGGAAACATACCTAGAACATAAATAGAATGTTAACCTTATTACAAAACATATAAAATATGTACAAAACAACAATTATTTTATCTTTAATTATACAAAATGTAACCTTTTATTATTTTATTTAGTACAAACCGAATCATGATAAATTAAAAGAAAGAATTTATCGTTATACGTTTATGCTTTTTTTTTTTAATTTAGTCCCATAAAAATAAAATACTATTCCCTTTTGTAAACAAAAACAAGCATATATTATTCTTTATTAATGTATACATATAAAGAAGACAATAGAATATATATAAATATATTCATATAAAAAAAAAAAATATATATATATATATACAATGTACAATGTATAAAATATTATTTTCTTTTATCCTGACTAGACCTTAGTTATAAAGGATTTATAGATACGACATAATCTATAAATCCTTTATAACTAAGCGGAAATGAAAAAATTTTGTTGAAGACAAGAAATGAAGTTTAATATTTTATAGCCCATATAAAACTCCTGAATGTTTAGCTTTGCTAAACTACAGTTGCCTTTCATTCATGAATTCAACAAATAAAAATAATAGTAAATTATGCTAAACTTTTAAATTTTGCGATTTAAAAAAAAAAGTATTAAATAATGTAACTAATGATATACTTTAATACAATTTTGTATTTAATACTTAAAGTTATTTTTTAACTAATTATCATGATTTGATTTATAATCTTTTCCGAGCCAACTATCAATAGTTTAACAGGTGTATAATGTAGCCACATGAACAACAAACATCGCATATTTCTTTATCATTATAGAAATTTTAACTGTCCAATATATACGAAGGTATTCACAAACGGAAAGTTCAATTAAAACCGTTCATTCACACCTACTGGAATTTTTGGGTTTTTTTTTTCCCAATGGAGGTGTACGCCTGGCATACCTAAAAGAGGAAACTTCGGGATACCTCACCAGTATTTGCCAACTAGGCTCATTTTTAAATACCTGCTGAAACCGTTCCCAATTTTTAAAACTAGTTACATACATAAAATAAATCACGAGTTATGATTTACTTGAAAAAATTGATCGATTTGAAAGAGGGTAATGTCGACATTGCTTTGTCATAATTAGTAAAATATCCTAACATGTATAAATGACAAATATACTTCTGCTTATTTGATTTTTTTTTAAATAGATTTACGTACCTGTTATAGGCATAAAGCATGGAAACATATTTGGATTATTTGGAAAAAAATTTCCAAGGGCGTAACTCAGAATCTTTTAGACCTACAGGCCTAATTCAAACACCTGACCGCTGGCCTAATGGGTTACATTCATGAAACGTTATTGGTCGTAGAAATTAATAGATTATCCTACTATTATTATAAATTCGAAAGCTTGTATGTTTGTCTCTCTTTCACGCAAAAACTACAGAACGGATTTAAATGAAACATTACAGTAATATAAGTTATACTTCAGAATAACACATGGGCTACAGCAAATGCGGATTTATTAGGAAGGACAGGGGGGCACGTGCTCCCTCCCCCCGACAGATTTTTAGGGAATGTTGAGAATCCACTATAGTAAATAATTAAAGGCAAATCACATGCTAATAGTTGTTAAAATAACAGAAAGAACATGAGTGAAACTATTGTTTTGATATCCTACTATCCTACTAATATTATTAATGCGAAAGTTTGTATGTTTGTTTGTTGTTTATTCACGCAAAAAATACTGAAAGAATTTGGATGAAATTTATTGAGTAAAATAGGTTATCCAACATAATAACATAGGCTACAGCAAGAACAGATTTATTTTGGCACGTACCACCCAGACAGTTTTTCGTGTTCCGTGGATAATCCATTACTGTTAAATTCAAGGCAAATCAGTAACAAATTGAAATTTGCAGATACTTTATTTGTATAATTTAAGAAAGAAATTTGGATAATGCCACCCCCCAGGGTTCCCTCCTTAATATAATAGGGGTTCAAAGATTGTATGGAATCCGTCAGTTTTGAAGTTAGACATCTGAAATTTTGGGTGTACAAGTAACTTATAGTAAAACAAAAATTAAATTATTTATTTAATTTTTGCGTGATCTGTCACGAAACTTTTTGGGCAGACCAAATTCCACGCGAGCGAAGCAGCGGGCAAAAGCCAGTTTTCTTATAAATTTAAAAATTAATAAGATTGAAAATGGGATATGTGCCAAATTGCATTCTTATAAATTCTGAAATAAATATTTTTATTATTATTAATGATTATTTTAAAAATTAGTAGTAATATTTAATTATAAGACTGTTAAGCAGACTTGACCCATATTCAATGTATATATAATTTATTTTGGTATAATTTAATTTATATTAATATAGCTGAATAAAAGCTCAAAAATTCAAACCAAAAAGCCTTAATTCTCTAAACTAAAAAGAAATATTCGTTTATTTGTATTCAATTGAGGCATCTTCAACATGGAAAGGATATTATATGAAAGGAAGAAATGACGAATAAAGCACATCATAGCCTCAAAATGCAGCAAGACACTAGCATCCCAGGAGAAAACATCCCGTCACCTCCAAGGCCCAATACTAATTACCGAATTGTATGGAAGGTTACCACACCCTAGCTGGAAAAAGTTAGATAAAAACAGCTGGAAAAGTACTAAATAGCAAATGAAAAATCCACTCAGCAAACTTCAAGAAGTACAAATGAAAAATAATAATAATTTCCAATTATTTAGAGATAGGAGATTAAAAACGATATAAAAAGGAAAGTAAAAATGCAGGAGAAAAAGGACATTATTCACAACCTAGTGGATATGAGGTTATTTCACAAAACATATTAATATAAATTAGTTGAGCAAAAGCTCAAAAAAAAACATAAAATAATACTAAAGACATTAGTGGAAAATTTCTTCTATAAAACCTTAAGTCTCTAAACGAAAAGAGAAAGTGAAATACTAGACGACATTTTTTTTTTTTTTTTTAATATTTATTTATTGATATCTACAACTGTATTACAATAATACAACAAGTAAATAGGCTAAGTGATATATAATGACATGATAATGACAAGTAGAAAAACTACCCACTGGTAGTACTCAAATCAAAGTTCAAGTATGGAGGTCACGTGGCCATCGTCTTTTCAGACGCCTCGGAGGATTATCGGGAATTGAAGAGGAAGCTAGGTTTGAAACTAGAGGGTTTGAGTGGTAATGAAGTTTGTTATGAAAGGATAGATACCGGGTTTGGGCCAAATCAGCAACAAAAGGGACATTAAGGTCGTTATGGATGAGTTTATTCTTAACAAAATAAGGAGCATTGAGGATTTTACGAAGGATTTTGGACTGTAAGGATTGGATACGAGAGGAATTCGATGGCTTAGTGGAGCCCCAAAGCTCTACTCCGTAAGTCCAAATAGGTCGTATGATGGTCATATAGATGAGTCTTTTGTAGTTAATTGGGAGCTTAGAGCGTTTGTCTAGTAAGTGTTCTAGTAAGTAGCCTGAAACGTCGTGCGGTTTCTTGTCTTTTCAGTCTTGTATGAGGATTCCAGGTTAATCGTTTGTCAACGTGCAACCCTAAGTATCGGATCTGTTCTACAGACACCAGAGGGATATTATTAAAGGATACTGTAGTGCAGGAAGTCATTGGTTTACGACGTAAGGTAAAAGTGATTTGATGCGATTTTTGAGAATTTATTTTAATTCTCTAGTTTTGACACCATTCTTCAAGATCAGTGATATGGGATTGGAGGCTTTGGGATGCAATAACTGGATTAGTGTTGACTGATAATACACATGTATCATCAGTATACGTGGTAAGGATAGTATTAGGATGAGTTGGGATGTCAGCTGTATAAACTGTATAAAGGATTGGACCAAGGATACTACCTTGAGGAGACGACATTTTAAAAATTTACTAAATCAGCTAAAAAAAAATGGCGTTGGGTACAAGCCTTGGCTCCGAATTCGAAAACAGCTATGCAAGATTTTTGTTAACAGCTGCGAATTGTCTTTTTTGCGAATTGACGAGATTTGGCTACCCTCCTGGGGCTCACCCAGCCTTTATAAAGTAAGGTCTCTTGATTGAGGGGACTTAATGGTTGAGCCTGATTTCATCTTGTCTACATTTTTACTTGAAAACCTACCCTTCATGGGTTGTAGTATCATATACACCTCCTACTGTGGTGAATAAACATCGAACAAGATTGCAATATAGGTCATGTTTTTATGAAAATCTATTTCACCGAATATTTAAAGCTGATATAAATCATTCGACTATCAATAGCTATGGTTGCATACAATCACAAGGAATTGTAAAAACGATTCCTTCTGCCATAATCTATACGGCCCTATTTCGGACAGTCACTTCTGTGTTTCTGATTTATTCGGGGAATTACAACTGTGGGGAATTCATAACTTCAATTTGGGAACCAATAACAAGCGGGAAGGTTGGCCGGGAGAGCTCAGCACAAATCCCGGCGGAACAAACTGACTGCCCGATTACATTATGTAAATCAATTTGGCTCTCTTCGATGAATATTCCAACTGACGACATTTAATGCCCGCCCTAGGCCCAACAACAACGAGTTAACTTGATCGAATTGACTAGATCTCACCTCCCGAGGAATTTCATAAGGAAGAACCAGGTTTACAATCTCGCTTGTTCAATTTATTGTGTATGAATAAATATATCTTTATCTTTAATACTAATAATAGTTATATGGCTTAGCGAAACAGAAGGCTCGATTCCCATACACCAATCTCTGCTCACAAACCCCCGTCCACGGAACACCACCTAGACCATTTTTGTTTTTAAATCCCTTGGGAAACATTAAACAAATAAATTAAATTACCAAACATACTTAATGCCAATTTTTTTGTTGATAAAAAAAAGCCTTATTCTACTAGTTAACATTAATTATATATATTAATTATCTGATCCTTATTCCAGGTCAAAAAATAATCTCATGTTGAGGGTATTTCGCTTATTGTATACTCTTACTAATTAAACTTATACTAATAACTTAAAGCTAAAATAAATCTAAACTAGTGGCCAGGAGGTGTGGGAATTTCGAAAAAGGGTAGAAGGGAGTTAGGGGGGAAAAGGGGGGGATTAGTTATGAAGTGATGCGGGATTAAAGGGACACTTCCAACCCTTCCACCTAGAAGGGGGGATGGGGTCATGGCTTGGAAGAGTGGGTTGTGGGATGCAGGAAGGCTGTCAAAAAACTTCCGGTGACACCTTGTGATGTGTGTTTGTATAGTGTTCAGCTGTAGTTCGTTATGAATGTGTTTCATGTTAAGTCTTTCTAATGTTGTTCCTCTGCTCTTCCAACTATGCCTCGATCTACCCTTCAGACGCCCAGTAGGCATAGCGCTTATTAACATCATTCGTTCCTTATCAAGCCTATTAACAGTACATGCCCATCATAATGTTCGCGTTGCTATCACTTGAATAATATTTACTGGATCCGCATGGTCCACAATTCCGCGTTAAGTAATCTCCAACATTTCCCAGTGATCTTATCCGTTTTTGGACCGAAAAATTCTACGTGAATAAGAAAACTTGACTTTATATATATGAGGAATAAAATCCGGGTACAGTTCGAATAAATAATTTCTTGAAAATTATAAACTATTTATTAGAAAATGACGTTTCGAACCTTAAAGTGACTTTATGGCTTTCTTTTCTTCTTCTTTTCGAAGCCTTAATAAAGAAAAAGAAGAAGACCTGCATTGTGTGTGGAAATGTAGGTTTCTAATAAATAATTAATTACTATTCAAGAAATTATTTATTCGGCTTCTAAGTCACTCAGACTGAAAAGGAAAGCAACTCACAACTCTTCTTGATTGATATTGTGTATATAATAATCAACGAGAGTTACTTCAATTAATACTTTTCGTTTGATTTGGTAAAACTTTTATTATGTATTTATTTTATAAATTATACAACGGACCTTTTTTAGAGGATATTTTAATTTTGCCAAAAATGTCAAAGATTATTTAGTTGGTTTATTATTTAGATTAACGCCTTCACTTAGCGTCAGTTCAATATTTTAACGGATAAAATATCACTTTAGAATTGGAATTTCTTATTTAAAAACCGCCATAACATATAATTCACTTTATCGAAAATTCCAGGATTGTGTGCGCTATATAGGTAGCAGAAATGTGGTTGAACCTCTATAAGTTTCATTCAAAGATAGTAAAAATAAAAAGTTCTATTTATTTGTCATTAAATCCGTTAAAATAGTAAATAAATACCAGACTTTCGTCATTTTAGTGCCTACAGGGTTTTATACCTCCATAATATTCTAGCCCATACAGAAGAATTTATTCCTTTATTTTATTTCCATCGTCCAAATGCTGTGCCACAGAAGGTAGCGTGCTGAGGTCATTTCATGTATTTATAAACTACGATTTCATTCCACGACCCACAGGAGCAAAAGGGAATTCCAAAGTATCTAAGAGTGGGAGTAGGTCCAATAGCAACTTTAACTTCTCGATGCAAAGGTAGAAAAAGGAGATCGAAGAATTTAAGTTAAACACAAACAGAAATTAGTAATAATTACTCGGTAAAATTTAATGAAGGACTAAATTTATAGTATTAATATAAATCGTCCTCCAAACTATGAATAAATTTAAACCTGTACTATTACAACACATGAAAGTTCTGGCGTTCACGGTAGAGATTGTACTGTTTCTAGAACAACAGTTGTGCAGGAGGAAATTTGACCGAGATCATGCTTTGCCAGGTTTTCTCCCTAATTTTGGGAATTAACTTGGAAAAAAATAGCTTGGTAATATATCTCAATAAAACAATGTGACAGCATGTTTGAGAATAACATAGGTCGTAATGGGTAATTCTAGATCGGTTATTTCAAATGGCATAGTTTCATGTATTATGTGACAAGGATAATGTAATCTTTACATGTAGAGTCGAAGATCAAGTTCTGGAACAAGTGGAGAACTTCAAATACCTGGGAGCGCACCAAAACGAAAACGGGCACATCGATTTGAAAGAAAAATCGAAGGTGGGAAGAAAACTTGAGAAAGGATTTCGAGAAGAGGGGACTCCATTGGAGTAGAAGAGAGTTGGTGGAACACCGGCAGAGCTGGAGAAGGCTGTACAAAGTTCCTCCTCGCACTGCATAGGTGGTTCATGAAGATAGAATATGATGATGAAATGAGAAGGAGCAGCAAATTAAGCTACATCGTAATTACAAAATAGGAGCATATTGTCTAGGTTGAATATTCTAGGTTGTAGATTTATTTATTTATTTGTTGGAACGAATGGCATCAGGGATAAAGAAATGGTTAAGTAAAAGAAATCGTTTTGCTTTTTAATATACACACGGCTCATCTCTTATGGGTCATAACGTTTATTCAAGAAAAATACAATTGTGATAAATTAACAAATTAATTGAGAGATCTCTGCTGACATCATACTATAGTGGTCGTAAAATATAATTTAATCTGCTTCGTTTTAACTGAAAATGCTGTCAGAGAAAGATTGTGAGGTCGTTCGAATTTGTTAAGCGAAATTAAATGTTTTATTATTATAGGGAATGTCCCGTTTTGTAATTAGCTTTTTTAAGACCATCAAAGCATAAAATGACTCGATTATAGGCTTTTAATGACTTTTTTTTAATTTAAATTTATATCGCACCGGATGGTAGTGTATAGAAACCAGAGCAGGCTTCTGTAAACAGAATAAGGAAGTAATTAAACAAAATCAAGAAATAAATGAATTGTAAATTGGGACTCAACTGCTAAAACGAGGTATGATAAAATAATTTAAAAAAAAGAATGTTATTTATTTTCCAATAATTATGTTATGCCTTTATTTCCTGTAGTTAATATAGAGGGTGTTTATTTAAAAAAAAAACTGTGAAACAAATATTATTCAGACAAAATAGTGGAGCTTATTTTTGCTCAAGTTTATCTTAGACTATATCCAAGGCTTAGATTAGAAGTAAAAAAACATGTTCATACTAATGTGGGTTCAAGAGATATATAACCTCGTCGGTTAGACACAATTTTTGAAAATAAGCATGTATATAATATATATATAAGTAATAAGTCTACGTTGCGTTACTTTCAGAATATAATACATCTTCACCTTTTCTATTAAGTCAGACAAATCTCTATTTCTTAAATTATGAATTTATCTTGAATTATCTCACATTAGAGCAGACCTATTTTCTACATTCATTATTTATTTTTTTATTACTATATGTTATTTAATATTTTCTATAGAGCTACGCATTGCCAACCTGTCCGGACCTTAGGTCAACTTTAGCTTAAGGACATTGCCAACCTTAGGTCCGGAGTACGAATAACGATGTAGGAAATAAATTATTTAAAAACTGTCATGGGCGAACCATGTGGGGTCTCCAGATACTCTAGGGGCTCAATTAGTCTTGTTAAAGTAGGAAATCTCAATTAATTGTGGGAATATCTTTCATCTTTCAAAACCACTGGCTTAGAAATAGTACGTTCTCTAATCATATCCTGAACTCAAGAAGCTTTCTAGGTTTCAATGGTATTGATAAATATCAGCAGTAAATAATACCATAGTGTTTTAGTTATACGGTTAAGTAAATAATTGCACAAAGACAAAAATATGGTGTGTATGAGAATTAAATAAATATAAAACTGATTAAACATTTAAATAGTACTTTAAATAGAAAAAATAGTTTCAAATAATGTAAGAAAAAAAAACTTTACCGCTACAACCCCTGAATCTGGGTCAAGTGCATGAGACTGCTAGATGCTAGAGACTGTTGGTAAGACACCAGTTGTGCATGGAGGTATTTGTCCAAGATCATGTGAAAGGCTTTGCGTCAGAATGCATCTTTCGTTGGAAACATTAAATTTCAAATCCCTGTTTCTAGAAATATGAATCTTGAGCTTTGATGACGATTTGATGATTATATGATGATGTTATGATGATTTAAGCCAATGATTTGAATAAACTACAAAAATGATATATGATATATGTGATAGTATCTGTTGGGTATAAATTGTTGTTTTTTAATTTTATTTTCATAAAATTAATATTCCCCCATATATATGAATGACCAGCCTGGGCATTCGTACTTTGTCACATGGGTCACGTCAGCGACCAGTGAGTCAGTGGCGAGAGCGGGCGAAGTGCGGGCGGGGCGGAAGTAGAACACTGTAACGCTCATGCCTCTCTGCCATGTACCATGGGAGGGCATTTCTCTCTCGCTACTTCCGTCCTCATCCTCTTCTCGGTTCACTTTGGCACCTTGTCGCATTTTTACGCACCAGGGTCGAGAAGACACACTTCGCCAGCGCTGACTCACCCATAGTATGACAATGGCTGTATGTATGTAACTGTATCTTTTGTATTTTATTTTTCTGTAATTAAAGTCTTTTATTTTCTTTTGTATATTTTTATTATTATAGCACCATTTATTCAATTGAGCTTAGTATCACATCTATATAATATATATAGTATTAGTCACCATTTACTACATACAAGATTTACTCTCATATTTAAGAATAAGCTAATGATTCGGATCAGCTAGAAACGGGGACGGAGATTTGCGATTTTGTATTCAAAATTGCCGCTCTCCTCTTCAGTATCATTAATAAAAACATTTACCACTATAACCTATAAAGAGTCTTGCGTTCTTTACATGCTAGGGTCTGCACTGTATATACTGGGGTTATGTACTGCACTGTATATACTGGGGTTATGTACTGCACAGTATATACTGGGGTTATGTACTGCACTGTATATACTGGGGTTATGTACTGCACTGTATACACTGGGGTTATGTACTGCACTGTATATACTGGGGTTATGTACTTCATTGTATATAATGGGTGTATTTACTACACTGTATATACTGGGATTATATACTGCACTGTATAAACTGGGGTTATGTACTGCACTGTATATACTGGGATTATGTAGGAACAACGGTTATGTACGAAGGTGATTTGTCCGAGATCTCATTCAAACGCAAGGATTTCCCTGCAACTAAGGTTAACTACTTTAGTACTTTACTTAGGGTCTGTTAGGGTCGGTAGGTTTTTCAGATCCTTCAGTCCGTTCGTGGTTCTTAAAACATTAATAATCTATGTGCCACAGAAAGATTTGAGCCTGGGAGCTGTCAAAAATGTTTATGGAACTATTTAAATAGAGAAGCACTCACCAGAATTAAAGGACCATTTTATTTTATTTAGAAGTAAATCGCGTCGGAAAAAAAACTTGAATAAATTTAGATTTGTAAGATAAGTGGGTAAATATTCTGAAAATTTTGAAGAGGATTTTATTAAATTAGTCGTGGACAAGTGGCGAGATTGAAAGAACTCAGAAAGTCATTCGCCGGACATAAACATAAAAACTATGTAAATGTCTGGAAGCAAAGAAATTGGCCAACATCGTAAGCAATCTCAACTATTTTACATTTAAATTAGAGCCAACCGCTCCCCCAGTATCATATTGCACTAAGCTCTACCAGTTTATATGGTAATTAGATTTCATCCTTTTTTTTACCATCTTTTTATGTGCCAACATCGACGCTATTCATTTTTTGTTTAATCGCTTAAAGTCCTGAGAGAAAAAATAAGTATTCCAGGACCATAATAAAATTTAGTCTAGATTATCCTAAAATATAGAACATTAATTCATTGCTTTTAATCTAGCTTCAGGAATGTTTTAGATTTATCTTATTACATGAAAACTTTCATAATTTTATATTTTAAAATTTAAATAAAATACAGCTTATAAAAGATTTTGATCGTTGGTACATAAAAGTTGTTTGTTTTCTCGCTAAGTGTTGAGTTATGCTTAAAAGAAAAACAAAATACTGTCACAGAATAAAAAAATTCTTTCCCATTTTACGACTAGAATAAATTTGTCTCGTGTTTGTCCGTAGTCAAATTCCTGTATCACTATAGTTGCTAATACTTATTAAGGGTGCAATTGAATTTTATATCTACAGCTCGGTAAGTAAGTCAGTTTTCTTTCAAATTGAGTTCTTGTACGTAGGGAGGAGGAATCGTGTTATTTTAGTAGTGAATTGCGAGCTCAGTCAGGGATTGGCTTGAGATGGAGTTATTGTTTATATTACAACTTTTTTAAGTATTAACATTTAAAGTGGAAAACTACGAAAATGACACGATTACGCCTTCTTCAATATAGTTATTTCTCTGGTCTTGACTTAACCACTTATTCACCGGGGCTCCAGGTGTAAGACTTATAATAATGCATGAACAATTCAATCCATAGAAATCTTCTTTTATATATAAATCGGGACTAAGACTCTAAAGCTGTTTCAATTTTGCTGAAAAGATCCAAAACATTCTTCTTTTACAAAAAAGTTGTCTGGTTTTATGAAGCCTCGATGCAAGTGAAACTTGTTTTCGGTTTGTAGGCAGTAACTAAAAAAAATTGGAAAATTATTCGATTTAGGGTATTAAAATTGCATTTTTAATCTTAAATTAGTTATTGAAAATGGGAATGATAATGGGAAATCAATAGGAGACAATATATTCAATTATAAAATTTAATTTCTATTTGCGTATTAAAATTAAAAAATAAGAGCAATATTATAAAAGAGGGATATTCACAATAAAGTTTTTGTTTATGATTATATATTGATGTATTTTATAACATTGATGTATTTTATCATTATACAAACTTTAGCCTACCTCTTGACTTATGTCCGGGTTGGTCCATTCGGTGGTAGAATCCGAGAAATAGAACAAGATAATAATAATCAAAATAATGTCTTTATTTATTCTGGGACAAGTCCCTTTAGAATAACAATACAGGTGTTGTAGACTATTAGGTCTTAGAGTGTAAAATTAATTAAATATATTATTATATATCAAAATTAAAATTGTTTGTTTGTTTGTTCATTTAACGTCACTTTATGCTGCTACGGCTAATCAGAAGATGCTACAGTGGGAGCTCTAAATTTTGCCTATCCAGGTTTAATTAGGATAGGGATTTTTAACGAGTACCTGACATCGTACAGGCTCGGGACCCCCGTTTAACGTCCCTTCCGAAGGACGGCGTAACTAAGGATTTTTTACTCCCTTACAATAATCCTAGGGCCACCTGTCGGGCTTCGAACCCGCGATTTTGGGTTTAGTAGCTTGTTACGCTAACCACTAGACCACAGGTGACCGTCAAAATTAAAATTAATACACACTGATAAAAGGATTTGATAGTCTTTGTAGAGTTTTGATATTAGTAAACCAATCGTTTTTATTAATTTTATTTTATTTAAAGTTAATGAACCTTTAAAAATATACGTTGAAGTAAATAAATGCATTTACATTAATACACAGATCGAAACACCTAATACCGCGGAACACTTAATAAGTGAGAATATAAATGCTACACGGTCAGCTGACTGGGCGCCGTCATATTGGCCTAGGCTGTCCTGTCATGCGCTTTACACCTTCCCCCTTCTCCAGCTGTAACACGAAATGCTGATAGATGGGCCAACAATTTTGGGGCGATAGAATAAAAGTTTCACTTTAAAAATACTGTACTTTTAGTTTTTGTATCTCACCTTCTAGATAAAAAACGCAAGTGAATAAATTCATACCTACAAAAACAGAAATATATATAATTATCGAAAGTGTAGTAGTATAAATTAATATAGATGATGATAAACGCCCGGAATTCCCTTAAGTATATCCACATTAAAGAGGATGAGTGAGCCTTAGAAGGGTTGATTCCCGACCATCAGTAAATAATAATAATTTATAATTATAATAAATAATTTACCTGCCATAGATGATCTGGAATCCACCATACTTTTCTTCAATTACAGAGCTCATAGTGGTGGCTATCTTTGTTTTTGAGAACCTACCGTTGTCGCCTGTGTTGTATATACAATTCTACATTAATCGATTAGTTATTCATGAAAATTTATTCAAATGTCAAATTACATCAGTTTTATTCATATTGAAATTCATGTAATGATCGATTTATGCAAAGTTTGATTCACTTATATAAAATGCAATATTAAAAAAAAAATAAATGATTTTAAAAATCCTAAGAAGGGGGGGATTGAGTTCAGTACCTAGTTTTGTCTGTACTGTTTCTGAGAAAATGGATACTGGATTTAACTTTCAGCGTACCCAAAGCAAAGGGATCGGGTGAGCTCCTGGAGGATCTCCAGATCCCATACTATCGATTCTGTAAAACTGTATTTTTATTTTACTCTTTAATGTTATGTATTTACATTAATACTTATTATGTAATGTATGTAATACATGTAAATACACAGTTATGTATGTTTATGTTATTATACTCATTTTAACAGAGTGTTCATTAGTAAATTGGGGCTGTTTATTTCTAAATCCACGGTTGTGTAAACAGTACATTTTTTTATTAGGTCATCTAAAATAGTATATTAATTATTTATTGAATCCAGAAAGCATTATACATTTTCAGTCGAGACATAATAGACGATTTTGCTCTTGCATGATCCACTTCTTTTATTCCTATTAACATTTCCGATTGAACGAAATGGTTGGCGATTCCGAACTTCGCAAACCGGCAGAAATTGAAAGTTGGGCATTTGTTATGCCTAGCTGCCATTCTATTGGCCGATATCCTCCAATAGCTGGGACTAATGAAAACTGGTAATAAGAGACTACCATTGATTGGTGGAACCACTTGTTTGCAGAGCACCACATCTGTCCGCCCATTCGCCCTTTTCCCTTCGTTAAGGATCCAATTTATTAGGGCTGCTGAATAAAAAAAAAACAGTCAGCAAACGAACGCGGAATGCGCAGAGATGCGAGGGAACAATTTACCTTACAGGATCAGCTGTAATCAACATCTGATTGTAAATTTATTATTATTATTATTGCAATGCATCTACCATATAAGTTGTCAATTTTCGGAACTGAAAAAATATTTTTTTTCATAGTTTTTTTTTATTGATGCAAAGAAAAAATATGTTTCAAAACTCTTGTGAAGTTGATTTGTCAACTTGATCGGTTATCAGGCTCCAATTAAGATTTTATGGTGGAGAAAATGGTACGAGTGGAGGTTGAGATAATCGATATGGGTTTGAGTGATGGTAAAGTTTGATATAACTGTTAAAAATAAAATACGACTTAAAAATACACTGTTTATGATTTTGTTGATGATAATTACAAGGAAACGAAGATGTTGAATAGCCTTATAAATGATAGGTGGAAGAAAAAGTTTCGTATTAGGATAAAAAAAAATATTAAGAAAAAACATATTGGAACCGAACATTTCGAAACACAATGTATAAATAGTATAATAAAAATGCAACTATGGCCCATGAAGAGTCATGGGTTCGGAACATGTCATTACACGAAAACTGTTACTATGCCAATGGTTGGGAAGGATTTGGTTAAGGTTACTGTATGGAGATGGTTGAACCCAACAAGGCCTGCTAAGTACCACAGCATCGGCCCATGGCAGGTAACATATTAATTAAACCAAAAAAAAAGTTTGATATACATGAATAAATGTAGTGATAAAATTAAAATAGAACAGTTGAAAGTACATATTATAAATGTGTGGTAATAAAACTTGAATGCTAATTACTAAATAAATATTACTGCAGTATTAACCATTATCATTAATTATCTTTTATATTAACTACACTAACTTCTAACTTCTTTTCTTATTATTAATTTAGTATATTTACCTAAGTATTTTAATATTAATATACTCTTAATATTAATCATCACTGTAATTAATATATCCTTCTAATTAATTCTCATATTCCTATACCTTTTTAACTAAGGAATATATTTGCTTAGTTCGTTAAAAAGAAACGAAATAATTGTTTAAAAGAACTGACAATTATTTGGTAAACTTTTGTATGAAACCGTACAAAATTCGCAGCACAAACTTTCACATTATCAATAATTACGTGATATTTAATAATATATAAATATAAATATATTGAAATTTATAATATCCTGAATACCCATCTGAAGTCCAACTAATAATAAGTATAATAAAATGACAGGAATTCAAATCAACATTCCTCAAGTGCCACAGCGCATTCGGGCCTGTCAAGCGACTGTCAATAATTCTAGTTCTATAGCCAGTATATTAAAATCCTACTCAGCCTGACCTAATAATCAAGAAACTTATTCAGGAATAAAGATGTATCGTTAAATAATTGGTGCAACATTTATATATATATCTGTATTTTTTTCAGACAAATTTTCTCCTAAATGAGTTTTCTATACTTAGGGAAGCGAGATCAAGTTATTTTCCTAGTAAATATAGGACTATGCCAGTTTGCCACGAAAAGGAGGTATTGCTCATATTATCACTCCATTTCAAGCCAAAATCTACGAGAGCGACAATATTCCCTTTCCCTCAGTACAGTTTACTCTCTCAAGACTTACGCACTTATTCCTTAGGACTATAGTTATCTGGACAATCATTGTACTTTGACGACCATTCATATATTTTTTGGAACAATATCCACTTGTGGTGGCTCAGCTTGCTCCTACTGAGATTGTCTCATCTATCTTCTTATAAATAATCCTGTAGACAAGGGTTACCGTTACTAATGTACATATTTTTTTTCGGTTGGCAATATAGATCATGTTGATCATTGGCCGAGCGATGTTGATATATTACAGACATATATTGTTTGGGATCATCCAACCTCGCGTTGCTGTAAACCATGGTTTATATGTTGTAGCGCTAGACTCCCTATAGCTCCACAACCAGACCCAGACCCCTTTGAGTTTATTCCATCAATGTTCTTTCCACCGATGCACATCCGGTTTCAATGACAAATCAGTGTAAATCCATTTATTTGGGCTCTTTGGTATCAGTAGCATATAAAGTCCTATAATTCATTCTTGTAAGCAAACCGTCCCGTATCAAACATCCAAACGGGCCGTAGAATTCTCGTGATCCCCACAGGAATTATAAGCTATAGGCGCCTTCACTTTTACGCCCGGTCGTTGTAAGTTGACTCCAGTAGACGAACGGAAATATCATAGTCGTTATGCGTTGATTTTAGATAAGGCTAATCGATCTCCTACTCACGATCTCACCATCAAGAGTGTATGTAGGTAATTCTTATGTTGCCAGATTGAATTATGAGTTAATCTTTGCATCAAATTCACTGTAGTTTTAAATATCTGAAATTATAAAAATAGAATAAAATGCTTTGCACAGAAGCAACAATTGTTATGATCGACAACTCAAAAAGATGCTAATGAAAAAAACATCAGGCAAGATTTTTAAACCTTTCCACTTCATGTATATTTAAAAATGTAAATTAACATTTTAACCGAATTTTTAATTTCATATTACTTTCTTTACCGATTTTTTTATTTACAGACGTGAATAAATAAAAAGTTCCCTTCAATATTAGCTGAGGAAATAAGTAGGAGTTAGATGATTCACTGAAGAAAAAAGCTTTTACGTTATTTTACCAACAAACAATTCCATTAATGTTGCTGGCGAATGAAAGAGGTAGGGAACATTTCTGGGACCTCTGTTTCCACCCAAAAAAAAAAACAGAGGGACTACAAAAACAACAGACATAGGATTGTTATTTTTTCTCAACCCTACATACATTTATCCCAACTCTTTAACCCTATTTCCAATTTAATTCCCATCCTTTTACTCGCTTCTTTTAGCGTCCGATCCGAAATATTTGCCGTACATTGCTGACATGGATTTTGAAAAAAAAAGGATTGGAAGCGTATCAATGTTTTAAATTAATTTTTTAGGGTGTTCCTATTTAATTTTTACTTCTTTTATGTTGATTGATAGCTTGATGTAAGCTTTATAAGTAGATTTTATTATGATCAAAAAACAATAAAATTGAAAAAAAAATACATTAAAAATAAAATAAAAACGTAAGGCATGCCTCCAGCATAGCGTGCAGGAAAACTGCCTTCAAGAAATCTTTAATATATTTAAATTTTATATATTCAATTCTACTATAATTAACCAAAATATTGTGTTTTGTGAGATTTTTAAGTCTTTTAAACAATAATAAATATATCAATAGTTAAACTGTTTGTCTGAAGTAATTAAAAAACTAAAAAAAAACAACTGTATCACTACAACCATGAAGGGTTTGAGTTCAGCACAAGGTGGAGACTATACTGTTTCTTGGTCAATGTTTATTAAGGGAGGGGATTAATCCTAGATCGTGTTCAAGCGCCATTTTTTTCTCTCGATTAAGGAGACTCACTTTATAGAGCCTGAGTGGGTTTCCAGATCCCACAGGATCCATATTCGAATATTAATAGTATAGCACAGTTCATCACGATGACTTAGCGCTCTACCACTGAACTGCCTCGCTCCCTAGATTATTTAAATACATATTATTAAATAATTTCATAACCTCTTTTCCAAAATCTCCTTAACTTTGTATTCTTTATAAATAATGTCTATGCTTAATGTACAGCATTAGGACCATGTTTAAGTTGATAAGATACCATCCCTTTTTATGAGATATGGTACATTCTTGCTCTAGTAATAGTGGACTGTAAATAACTTATAAACAGAGTAGAAATAAATAGTGCTGCATTCTTCCCTCACTACTTACCTCACTTCATTCACTTTTTGCCCTCAGCATGACTACTTTATTCTTATTATATTACATTTGCATTCTCTTGGAGTTATTAATTCGACCCGGCTTCACATGTACTTCATTTTGGACTTTAGAACTCGCTCTTTTATTTTAAAGCCTGGTGCGTTGGTAAAAACTGGTTTCCTGAGTGATGGAGTCGACTCCGGAAGCTTCAGGATCCGCCTGTGATTCAGGGGAGGAGACGTTGAAGGGGACTTCAGACAAGGGTTGATGTCCCGAGGGTGGCGCTATCTTGTGTCCCCAAGACTTGGCTCCCATTGAAATGTCTCTCCCCACCCTTCCATTTACTCTGTCATTTAATACTTTAATATTCCTATTATTTATTCAATTTCCTATTTATAACTAACAGTTTGTGGGAAAATTTAATTTGGAGAAATTAAAAAGAAAAAAACGCACATTACAGTGACAGTTAATAGAGACCTACCTCCCCCTCCCACAAAAACATGGCGTAGCCAGATTAGAAAAAAAATCGCTAAACTTTTAAAAGTTGATACCTACAGAAATAAACAACGTAGATGCAGAACAAAAATTAGAATAGCAGGAAGGTAGATACTGTAGGTATTCTAGCCTCTCTATTGACAGACGCACTAACCTAATCATGACCTGGGCTAGAATATTTTAGCGAATTAAGTTGTCATATTTGCTGATAGTTCCCTAGGGATTCTTTTCTACTTTTTAGCGAATTTTGTAACTGGTAGGGTGAAATGACATACTTTAGTCCAAATTATTTGAGCTAAAAACTTGTGTTTTTGGCATTGCGGGTTCGTAGCCCTGCAGGTGGCTTTAGGGATTTTTAAAGGGAGTAGAAAATCCTTGATTATATCGTCCTTCGGAAGAGACATTAAACGTGGATCCCAAGCCTGTACGATGTCAAGTATTCGTTAAAAATACCTATCCTAATTAAACCTGGATAGGCAAAATATAGAGCTCCTAATTTCGCCTTTATTATTCTGCCGTTTAGTCATAGCAGCATAAAGTGACGTTATATGAGCAAACAGACACATGCTTTGTACCTTTTTTTTGTGCTTTTGCTTTTTGTGCTGAAGGCAAATTTATTTTTTGACCCCTGCACAACTGTTTTCTTCCCTATTATATGTATATATGTATGTGTATATTATTTGATAAATGGAGGTAAGGAGGTAAACTTCGTGGCGAACTGCTAAGTCAAAAGGACACCGATATTTGTACCTGGCATGAGTAATCACTTTATAACTTGTTGATAATTGAAATCTTTGATTCTATATTTTGCTAATATCACTGATCTTTAAGAATGCTTTCAAAACTGGCGGATAGAAATAGGTTCCCACTACTCCAGTCAAATAACCTTTACCCTTCCTAAGAAGTCAATGACTTCCTGTCCTCCAATGTCCTTTAATAATATTCCACTGGCTCCTATGGAACAAATCCAATGCTTAGGATTACATCCCGACTAATGTTTAACTTGGAATCCTCGTACTAGACTGCTCGCCGTTTTAGGCAACTGAAACACTCACTAGACAAATGCTCTAAGCACCCAATTAATTACAAAAGGCTTATATACATGACTACTGTAAGGTCTATTTGGACTTACGGAATAGAGCTCCACAAAGCCATTGAATTCCTTTCGTATCCAATCCATACAATCCAAATTCCTTCATAAAATCCTCAATGCTCCTTACGTTGTTACAAATAATATCATCCATAATGACTTTATAATTTATTTTATTTTATTTTTTTATTAATTGTTATAATTTTAAATATTTTCATTTTGAAGAGAATCCTGGCCCTGGGCATATCTTTTCTCTTCAAAATAAAAATATTCATAACGACTTAAATGTACTATTTATTGCTGATTGGCCACAAATCCTACCAATATCAATCTTTTCACGACAAACATTATTCCCACCCTAACCCACTAGTTTCAAACCTAGCTACTTCTTCGATTTCCGATAATCATCCGAGGCATGTTGACCTCAAGATGGCCTCAGGACCTTATAATTTAAGTTAAATTTTTTTTTAGTACTATCAGTGGGTAGTTTCTCTACTTGTCTTTATCCATACCGTTATGTATCTTTTATACCATTATATTTACTTGTTGTATTGTTATAATACAGTTTTTTAATTTCAATAAATCAATTTTAAAAATATCTACTATCAATCCTAAAGCAAACACCATTGCTGGAAATTGAGAAATACGTATTTTCTCATTCAACACATGATTCATTTTATAACTTATTAATGAATGAGTTTGTATTTTCTCTGTTTTGTTAAATAAAAATTAGAAATTAATAGAATACAAGGATGAAACCGAAGCAAAGGTTTTTTTTTTAAAGAAAGATTTCTCCTTATATTATGAATTGAAATTGAGAGGGAGGCGATGTGGGCCTAATTTAATATTTAATAAAATTATGCCGTTGCTCGGGCCCTCTCATCTTCAGTAACTCTGAATAGAGGCACCTTTGGGGGAAGGCGCACCTCCAGTACAGTAAATTCCAAAGCACTGCTCAATTTCATTCTTCGCCAGCCGAAGAGGCCTTCCAGTACTTAATATTTTCTCTATGAGGCTAATTACCTGAAAAGTTTTCTCCCTCTCAAAGCTAATAGCATTTTTTCGTTGTTAAATAACACTAAGGCTAATTAGAAAGAAGTGCTAAAACAGCTTCCTGAAAAGGAAAGAAAAATTAAGATAAATGGAGAAAAAATGGATAGTTTACTTAAATGGGAGTCAAGCAGGATCAAGAGATGTTAGTTTGCTGATTCCTTAATTTGATTTATACATTTCTATGATTATGTTGGATGTATAGTAGTATACTTATTTACCAGGGTCGCAGATATATAATAATATTCTGTATTATAATACTGAATGGGAGCGACATTAAACATTAACTATGTTGTTTTTTCCTTGGAGGATTGTGAGGGTGTTTGCCACATGTTAATTTATTGTTTAATTGGTTATAAGTATTTCTGAGACAAATGTTGATTATACTGTTAAAATTAATTAAACTACTCCTAAATAAAAGATACTTATATTTATTAACAAAATGATAAAAAGAATACAATGAAGTTACATACAATCAAATTATTAAATAATATAAATTTACAATAACAATATTCTTAATATTTAGTCTAACCTAGGCCTATTTAATTACTAAAATAATATAAGATATTACTACTAAATGACTTAACTGTTTACATAAATTTGTACGAAAACCTTTAAAATTACACTACAATTTACAACTACTAATTAACACTTACAGTTCACTAATCAAAGTTCACCGACCGTAAGATTCTCCAAATAGGACAAACTGCCACACATTAATACACAGAAACGGTTTATTGCACTGACACTCACTTCTCACTAGTTCATCACAGTGCCCTGGTCTACTCTCTGACTGACTAACTCGAGGCAAGGGGGGGGGGGTATTTTAGTAGGCAAGGCCGAATATTCTAGAACACGGAAGTAGGGGGAGACTGTTCTGGGATTGTCGAGAAACTTCTTAATCTCTTCCGACAAAGGGGAGGCGGTTCTAGTATGTTCGAGAAGGTTCTAATCCAATCTTAACTTCTCCCGCCGACGGCCTTAAGACCCTTCCTTCCGTCCTTCTCTCTGTGTCCGTAACAATATCATCTTTTTTTGAATAATTTGACAGTAAATTATTATTAACCTAGTAGGGATCGCCGACACATAGCATAGACTCCTTAGATTTTCTATCGCATAAGAAAAGAGGTTTTTGAAGTTCTTTTGTTATTGTTTATATCCGGTAAAAATAAAAATTTCTGTCATCAAATATTATTCCTAAACCACATATCTACTAAATAAAGACCAATTAAAATTGGTATAGTGGAGATTTTTTTTTCGTTTTTCGTTCAATCTCATTCTAAAATACCATAATAAACTTAATGATTCACCTACAGAATCCATGGAAATCCACTTGGATTTACCTATAACCCTTAAACTGCTAAAGACGGTATATGCCGGCGCAAGGGGACGTACCCTCAGTGCTAAAGACGATATATGCCGTCGCACTGCTTTTCTATCTATTTGCTAAAGCTGACGAGACATTGTAATGTTGGTCATTGTATAGACAAATGCTATGAAGATTTTCATACAAAATGAAATTATAAAGCAATAAGTTTTAGTATTAAAAAAAACGTTAAAAAAGTTTTAACTCCGCCAGTGTCAGTCCATAGCCCGAGTCAAAAAGGAGGATGGAAACAATGAAATACGTTAAAAGATCGTAGTAAAGGGGTGTAATGCAGGATAGAATGCAGGTAAGAAGTACGAGTATGTAGCAGAGGCCGGTAGACGGGTAGCCGGCCCACTTAGCTCTTTGATAGACGTAAAACTGTCACTCGCAGCAGTTAAAGGGTTAAAAATGCTTATTTATAATAATACAATAATTTATAGCACAAAATACACGTGATTTTTTCTCTCCTTGTCCTTTATTATTTTAGCTCTCCACTGGCTTGTTATTATTATTTTGTACAGGTTCTATCCATGGCAGTTTACATGTTAAATAATTATTTATAATTATAATTATTATAATTTATCTGCCTCAGATTTGAATACAGTACCCTTGGCATAGCAACCCCGCTCCCCGATAAATGAATTGTACCAAATACTTTGTAACATGTAGAACAACGCATGAAGGTTTCAATAAATAATATAGAATATACTGCTTCTTAGCCAACTGTTCTACAGATAGATGATTTGGATTTATAAGCCTGAGTGAGCTCCAGGGGGGGGGGGTTAAGATCTATCAGGGTCCATTTATGGTAGTTGATAGATTAATTAATTTGTCTTCCAACCCCAGATCTGAACCCGCAGCAGAACTGCACAGCAACTCTGCCGTAATTTAAACCAGTAAATAACTTGAATTGAAAACTTTCTCACATGTATCAGCTGATAAATAATTAATTTTATTTAACGTAAAGGTTGAATGGTCTGATTCCTTCAGTATAAAGTAATGCTGTAAAAAAATAAAGACAAGGTAGAAACTAGGAAAGGGGATAGCTTTTGTAAATTAGTTCATAAGAAGAGTTGGATTTCTTCCCTTCTTTAATAACAAAGCCCCTCATAGCCTGCTTTAGTTTCTTCTTAAGGCAATTAGGTAATTAACATTAAAAAAACTATTTTATTTTTTCCTTTAATTAATATTAAACTCATGATAAAAGACTATAACGACCCGGCATATTGTGATGAGATATTTTATTAATTCGTGTATTTTTTTCTTTTAATTTATCCTGTTAAACTCAACAATTCACTGATGACTCATTAGAAAAATAAATATAACGCTCATTAACCGCTGTGAAAGAAACATATTAGCTTTCTATTCATGGTATAAAGGTTAAAGACTTATATATTAAATTATAATATATATTATAATATACCTCGTATATTAAGTTTTAATATATCTAATTTTTTCAAAAATTTTATTTAAAAAAGTCAGTAACCACAAATTTTGGGTTAGTGTAGTATTAAAATAGTGGTAGTAAAATCTGAAGAAATATTTTAATACGGTGGAGGAGAGGAACTACTTACTAAATCTTATTATAATAATCTTATTATAATTATAATCTTAGTATCTTATAGTACTTTATTATAGAAGTATATTATTTTTTTTAACGGTAAACACGTTTCAATACTCAAGTTTTTCCTCTATCTGTTTTTCTTTTACATTCAAACAGAAGCTTAACAGTTTATTTGTATTATTACAAATTTGGCCCAGTATGACCTATTCTTAGCCTGCTGATTATGCCTTATTCTTTTGGCGTTAGGCAGTTGGCAGGGATCCCAGCAGTGTTTTTGTCTTTTATTTGACGAGATTTTGTGAAAGCCTCTCACAGTCTTCGTCCATTTTATCTTTAATCTTATCGGGTATGAACATTGACCACTCCGACAATAATATTGATCTTAAATAGGGAACGTCACCGCATTTTATTTCTGCTCTTCTTGCTGCTTACGCCTACATATGAAGTAACCCATAATAGTGTTAATATATTGTTTATTTCCTTTCAAGGCAATACTCAAAAATAAGGTTAATAGGTATAAATGCTATAGTTTTTTTATATTTTAAATTCATTGGCCATATTGAACCTCTTGAGCCGATCTGCATTCGCTTCTCTCAGTTCCTGTCGCAATTTTCTCAATTCGTCGGAAATCGCTATAGGTCATCTGTGAGTCTTTCTGCTCAAAATTTGTAAGTATTGGGAGAGGTATTAATTTTAGATTTGTTCTCTGCATCTGCTGTCTCATGTCCAACTTCTTTGAGGCTGAATTTCATGGATCCATTTACCTCCCTTTTTCTTTTCCAGGTATCTCAGTACTAGTCATAAAATCAGGTTTTCTGGCATTCGTAAGATATGAAAGAAATATAAGATTCTATCATTCTTCATTGCTCTGGTGATTGGGTCAGTTTCTTGATGGACAGTTCTATTTGGGAGGATTCTACAGATTCTTTCCACCCGGTATTTTTTATTTATGCAAGGTCTGATGATTCTTCTTTCAGTTTTGATGAGCTGATAAGTTCTTCTTTTGTTTTTTATTTGGAACAGGAAAAGTTATAAAATAATATAATTGTAAATGAAACAATAACTTAGTAGATTCCATATTCTACAAGTGAAGGAATTTGGGGTGTCATAAACCGGAGTTACTAAATCAATTTAGAAAGGTATTCATGGATTATGATGAAACGATATTTTTTCTTTGAGGGTTTCCTCAGATTGAAGATTCTTCAACAAAAAATGTTCTTTAGTTCATTTTTCCATTTTTTCTATATTGTATATCTTCTCCTCTCAGATCATAGTCATGCAAACTTTCCTCAACTCCTTGCATCCATCTCTTCCGTGGGCTTCCTCACCGTTTCCTCCCTTCAGCATTCTGAGATGACCATACGATTCCAGTCCTCCAATAGCCTTTCTTAGTAGCAAGTATATACTTTTCTTAGAGCAACTTGAGTTTACCTTATCGCCCATGTCTCTGCTCCATATAACAATATGCTTTCAATTACGGACTTGTATACGAGTTCCTTGGTATCTTTCGTCATATTATTACTCCAAAGGACCAAGTTAAGCATACCAATAGCTTTGCGGGTTGTAATGATCCTTTGTTTTATATATTTTCAGATGTTCCATTCTTTTTCATTACAGAGCTGAAATATTATAATTATCCACTTGAGGAATATTGATATTCCCTCCAACAACGAGTTCTTCCTGTTCATATGTGGTCATGTATTCAGTTTGTTTTAAAGGCCCAACTATTATGAGGATGGCTGTTACCTATTCATATTCCTATAAAAACGAAAGATTTATTTTATTTTTTTCCTCTTGATGATCAAAGCGGGAATTTCACAGGATATTGCAATTAATAATTACGATATCGGTTCTTTGACGCTTAATCTAGCCCTCCTTCTGGTTTGGGATCTTGGTAAACCAACGCCTCATAAATTAGAAGGAATTTCGAAGGCACCTTGAGATGGCGGAAACTTTATTGATTGAAGAAACTTCACTTGCAGCTCCTACTAACGTTAATTAAATTGAAGCTCGGGTAGAAGCGAGTAACCCCTTAAAGCAAATATCCAACACCCAACTGACTCCTCCCTAATTTTCAATCTCCCTCGTTTCAGCAGAATGTCACGTTCAGGAATCCCATTGTGCTACTGTTAATAATGTAAAACTAAAATAAAAAATGAAAAGAAGAATTTACAATAGGAATTTACTTTACGAATTACCATTTTTTTTATTTATTTTAACTATACGGAACTTTCAAGTGCCTATATTGAAAAAATAGGCTTTTGGATGACATTGATCTTTTGAAGGAGATACGTATCAAAGGAAATTAATGTCAACTGTTATCTGATTCCCAAACAGATGCTCTCTAATATGTGAGATTTAATAGATCAAAGCCATTAGAAAAGTTAGATAACTTACTGTAAATATTCTTCACTCATAACAATATTTTTTAAAAATTATTATAGGTGCTTTTATTTATTATTTTTCTCTCAGCATAATTGTATTTACTTTAAGTTCTTTTATATAGTTTATATTTATTTTATTGTTATTATTTACACATCAGCATTCTTAATGAACCTGGTCCCAGAATAAAATTATTTTTCTATTCTATTCATTGCTTTTTATTATTCGATCTCCAAATAATATGCTCGAGTCTTCTATCCCGAAATCTCACCCTTCCAACTCTTCTTTATGGATGTAAATTGTCGCTGCTAACGCTGAAGGATGAATAAACGCATTAAGGTATTCAAAAATAAAACTTTGCGTTTTATTCATTATTATTCATTCAAAAAAAGTATGATACCACTGGAGAATTTATGAGATTACACAACGCGGAATCGCGAAACTTACACCCGGATAATATTACCACAATGGACGAAAAACAACTAACAGTACTAATATTCTACTCGACTTTTCAAAAGCTTTCGATTCGCTGAACCATTCAATCCTTGTCTCTAAACTTAAAATTTCTTTCCTTTTCCAACAGTTCCATACTCTAAGTCCAAGCCTTCCTTTCGGATAGGACTCAAGCGATCTCCATCCCAAATCAACATTCTTTCTTCTATCCTCTTTCCTACAGCTGAACACAGGAGTGCACTGTTACCATCATCTGTGCGCCGACGAATTCCAGATCTATTTGTCCTTTCCTCCACCTGAGATTATAGGTGCATATGCCAATACTCAAGGTGACCAAATTTCCCATCGATCAATAAGCTCCCTAAAGTTATTCCACCGTTCCAGATCTTTTAACACTACCTATCCGTAAGCTCCTCACCACTTCTTTCATCTTTCCACACTTTGACTATGGTTGTGTGGCCTATGGTGACCTCTCGAAGAAGCTCGAGGAGAGATTGAGGCGAATTGGCCCACCTCTACGATGAGTTAAAGTGGCTCTACTATCCGTAGACTCAATTTCCTAGGTTCTTACTTATACCAAACTATCAACTCACAACATCCATCTTATATCTATAGTCTCCTACCATCCAAATCCTCTATCCAATCCCAGGGCACAAGATCTCCTTTCCGACCTTTATATCCGTTCCCACAGAACCAAAACTGTTGAGCGCTTCTTTCTCGCTCGTTCTACCTCTCTTTGGAACTCACTACCAAGGTATTTTCAAATACCTTAAGGCGTTGTTCATCCTTCAGCGTTAGCAGCGACATTTCATATCCGTAAAGAAGAGTTGGGTGGGTGGTGGTTTTATTTATTCTGATTTTATCCATCATGCATCTTTTCTATTAATATATTTTTCTATTTATTATTTCATATATTTATATAACTATTTCATTATTAGCCTATTTCTTTTTATTGTATATTTTTCAGCTATTTGTTTTCTTTCTGTATTAATTTTTCTAATTAAAATAAATAATAATCAAAATCTTTTAGTACATTATTTATTTTCAAGTTATTACGTAACTATTTTTTTATTCTAATAATGTAGTCAGATATATATTTATTAAATTGTTTTCATTTTTTGATATTTTTAAGATTAAACCGAGGCTTAATGTAGGTGGGTAGATTGCGATAAGAGTGATCTGGCGGACTTGGGTTTTGGTAGTGATAAGCGGGCAGAGGTTTGTAAGCAGAGATTGGTGGTATCGGCATCGAGCCTTCGAGTTTCCTAAGCCTTTTTATTTATTTAATTATTATTCCAATAAATAAACGATAAATAAATGAAGAAGCCCTTTACATATATTAGAATGTATAATAGACATTTACATATAATAGAAGGGCCAGGTACATATATTCATTAAGTTTTGTACACACCTGTTATTCTTAAGGGACCTAGTCCCAGAATAAAATTATTTTTTATTCTATTCTATTATCAGAAAAAAATGAGTATGGGAAAAGAGTGTTATTTGGGGAAATCTTTTGGCAATCGTTTTATTTGTAAGGCTTTTTAAAGCATTTATTAACCTGGTCCCTGAATAAAATATTTTTTTTGTTCTATTTTAAACTAACTATTTTCAGGAATAATCCTAGAGCGATAAAAGATAATAATTCATCCTGCAGGAAATAACACCCCTTTCTAATAACACCCGACGGTACGATGATAGTTCAAACCATTGCCCTAGGGAACGAGTGAATGAGTAATTCCAGCTCTTCCAGGCCCTGGAGGAGTTGAGGGTGTACTGTTTGGAAAACAGACAGCCTGCTGGAGACAGCACTGGAGTGATTTCGATAAAAGGGAGGCATTTAAAGGCGTCTGGGGGAGATGGATGAGGAGGCTCTGTTCGGGTCGATCCTACTTCTCAGATGAGCTGTTCCAACCTAGCCTTTTTTTATATCTTCATTCCAGTTCTTCACCATCTTAGATCCTAACGAACCACTGTACTTGAGAAGGGTATCGTGCTTAATTAACTTAATAAATTTAGGTAGTTTTTTGTGGAGTATTAATTCCAATGTCGAAAATCAAAGGCTTTTTTGAATTATCTTAAAAAAAATACATATACTATTTAAATATATATAATATTTTTAATAAATTATACATATATATTCATAAATTGATGTTAAGAAAGGCAAAGTGTCGCATATATAAAAGAATTGTGAGATTAATTGTGATTTATGGATGCGAGGTCTGGTCACTGGACAAAAGGATCCTTGAAGTATGGGAAAGAAAAGTCCTGCGTAAACAAACTTTTCAGTCAAAGATACTTACATTTATCACCAAAGGAATATATGTTGATAACGAAACTTATCATACTGACATGAAAATATTAACGGTCGACGAAATTCTTCTAAATTTTTCAAGAAAATCTAAACAGATACTCTAACCCATCAACAAAAAAATGGCAACACTCACCTGAAGGCACAAGATGAAGACTAAAAAGAACGTGGATGAGAGATATATCATCAAGAACATTAAATTAAGTCAAGGAAATGGGTATCGTTCTTCTTCTTGGCTCTTATGTCATATTGTTGTAATTTTTCAGAAAAGCAACCTGCTAACTGTCGATTTATTATACTTGATTTGGACAAACTCTTTGTTTGTCAAGACAAACTTGATGAGGTCAAGACCCCTACTGGATTTTAGAGCTAGTTTTGATTGATTGATTGTTTTTCTAACTTCAAGTATACCCATTGTTTACTGCTTAGACATTGATACCATCATGTTCTTCTAGTTAATTTCAGTTAGGAAAATGAAAAATGCTTCAATTCTACCAGTTTAAGCATATATAGAATATTTGAAACAAACACTTCACACAACAGGATGCCATACAAAGGCTTCAGCAGATCCCTGGTATCATTAAAGAGTACAAGCCTATTACTTCTGCCTCAAGGTGTTCGCTCGTATTATTTTTAACTTGATATTGCTAATTAAAAAGGCAGCAGGAGAAAAAAAACATTATTTCTACAACCTTTGAAATATCTATGGTTCAGTGACCGGTAAGGATGTACCATCTCTTAACCTAAGGTAAAATAAAAAACAAAAGTAATTTTCGTATTTAAGTTTAACCGGTTTTTTCCCATCCTAATTAAGGATACCAACTCCATTGAGATCATATAAAAAAGACGTAAGAAAAAATATAAAATAAGAGAGACACCTTAAGTAATGATATTCGACTTTGCTTCTCTTATTAAGTATGGTAAAAAATTATTTAAAAACATCCCTTCTATTTCATTATATATTATTTTTATAATTACCGTTTTTTTTTATTTTTAAAGTGCCATAGTTCTTTTGTGTTTTAAAAATGTACTCATGATCATTCAATCGTTAATGAGCCATTGAAATAATTTTAAATAAGGTAGACCTTTACACCAATGCTATGTAACTATAAGCCTTGAGATTTGGTATTGCTTTTCGAATTGTTTGTTTTTGCTTAAGTTTTGACTGAAATAAAAAAAAAAAGTGCTATTCTTTATAATATTAGTTAGATAAATGATGTTTTAGAATTTTACATTCTCAACTCCTTCAAGCTCATAGACTTAAGATTTTTCAACTACTTCAAGCTCATAAACTTAGGATTTTTCAACTCCTTCAAGCTCATAGACTTAGGATTTTACATACTAATCTCCTTCAAGCTCATATACTTAGGATTTTTCAACTCCTTCAAGCTCATAGACTTAGGATTTTACATACTAATCTCCTTCAAGCTCATAGACTTAGGATTTTACATACTAATCTCCTTCAAGCTCATAGACTTAGGATTTTACATACTAATCTCCTTCAAGCTCATATACTTAGGATTTTACATATTCAATTCCTTCAAGCTCATAGACCATGGCAACGACACATTTGAACTACTGCATATTATATAAAAACAAAAGAAGAAGAACCAGTACCACTACAACACATGAAGAGTACAGGTTACACTGTAACCCATATATAACCTTCCTATTTAGAAATTATTTTACATATACATATATCATTAAATTATTTAATATTATAATTTTCTTATGTTTCAGGTAAGCTGTAAAGGATGGATTAATTTATTTCGCCTCTCATCCCTGTATTTATTTTCAGGTAAGAGTTTATTCTTCTAATTATCTGTAAAGGAACTTATTTAATCTTCGTGCTTTAATAACCTACATAACTACGCTTTGAAAAAAAAGTAAATGAAAGATTTAAAATAACATTAAGTAAAATATATTTATACTACTTATCCTAACTTTTTGTATGTTTAAGTAATGAATAATTATTTAAAATAATTAATATTTAAATTTAAAATGTGAATGTAAGTTGCCTGATGAAAACTCATGATATTTATTAATTTTAATAATATTTTTATTAAGTTGTGTATGTGTTCTATGTCTTTATACAGTTGTTTATATAGTACACAGAAATTGAGAGAACTTCGATGAACTGTATTTACTTCGACGTCTCAATTGCAAACAATGTTTCCTTTTAAGATGTTATATAATAATAGTTGCGTTTTGTTTTAAAATATCAGATTAGGGGGTTTATGAAACTAATAAATAATATCGTGAAAACGCATTTAAGATTTATGTCTATATAATAAAAAATTATGATTATATCGTATTTGGGAGCATGGTACCTTAGTGGTAGAGGGCCAAATTGATGTGGCAATGGTCCCGGATTCACAGCCAATTGGGAGAGATAAATTATATAATAAGTTAACGACATTGGCTGCATCATGTGGGGATCTGGAGAAGCTCTCGGGGCTCAACCATCTTCTATAAGTGTGTACTCTTAATTGAAGCAAAATGTAGGGGTTTAGTGTAAGTTTCGATAAATCATCTCCCTGCACAACCGTTGTCCTAGTTATAGGACAAACTCTAAATATATATATCTAAGTATATATCTTATTTAAAAGGATCACGGCATGTAGTCTTCCCCCTCTTCCAAAGAGTTTATCTTTGCAGCTGCTCAGAGTTAAGCAATTCCTTCCTCCTTCGCTTCAATTAAATTTTAAACTGAGTTAGGAAGTGAGAGATTGATAAAGCATATTCATTAAATCGTCATATCGAAACTTCCAATCCTGGGATCGAAATATCTCATCTTACAAATGAGATTTCTCTCTCAGTGAGTCACGAATTTCAACTCTCAGCTCTAAAATATTTTGTGATCAACTAAGGAAATCCATTCAAAAGTACTCCTACACCGACCAAAGGCATTGTTTAATGTATTATTCGTTATTTAGTCTTACTAATATTATAAATGTGAATGTTTGTAGTTAGGTTCTGTGTATAGTTTAAGAAAGAAATTCGGATAATTCCACTCCAAGGGTTTCCCTTTAATATAATAGGGGTTCAAAGGTTGTATAGAATCCGTCAGTTTTGAAGTTAGACATCTGAAATTTCGGATGTTCGAGTAACTTATATTGAAAAAAAAATAATTAAATTATTTATTTAAAATGATCTTTTACGAAACTTTACGTGGCAGACCAAATTCCACGCGTGCGAAGCCGCGGGCATAAGCTAGTTTTTTATATATTCTCAAATTCGGTACTTTTATCTTTAGTCAGTTATATTTATAATCGGTAGATTGTTTTTTGTAGACATAAATGTCACGGCCATCTGTGCCATATATATGTATTACATCAATACCCAGGGATTTGGCCAAAGCAATAATTGACATTGCGGAAACATGTCTGATTATAGAGGGATTTAGTAAAACGATCTGTAAGTTAAAATTTACTCCTGAGAAGCGGAAATAAAACTATACCGCTTTACTATTATACTTTACAGAAGAAATAAGAAAGGCTTTCTGGAATAGAACGAATAAATGCTAAAACAACAAAATGAACTCTAAGAAATATTGAAATCAGTCCTTCTCCGTTTTTTATCGATTTCTCCGGGTTTTTTTCAATTTCTCCGTTTTAGAAATTTCTTTACTTTTTAAATTTTCGTTACTAATATAAAAACATAAAATTCAGCTTATAATTATATTACGCTCGAATAATTTATTGGATTCAAATTAGTGGTTTTTATTTTTTTTAAATAATCATAAATAATAATGACAAGTAATATCTAAGAATGTTTTTTCCTGCTCATTTCCCTTGAAAATATCTTCTATTTACATTCCTGAAACTATATCTTCACTTTACAGCCCTCTACTGGTAATTAAGAAAATTAGTGCGTACTAAGACATCCAATTAACTTTATTACTTGAAATTTTAGGACCTGGATGAAGAGAGATATGAAAAGTCTTAAACGTATCTTTAGCTTTAACGACCCCGTACAACCCCTCCCCATACTATCTATTTTATGTGCAGTGATACTTAATATTGCCTCCTTCAATGTACTCACTACTAACACTGAGACAAAGGCACCTAACTTCCCTACACCCTTCTGAAGTTTGCTTATGAATTTCAATTATTGTTAATTAATTTATTATATATATATATATAAAACAATCGTAAACAAAAAAATTCTCTTCATATGATAATAATATTATTACATTATTAGAATTTCTAGAACGAAGAAGATGTTGTAGACAATTTAAAATGCTATCCACATAATAAGAATTTAAGTACGAGCTAAGAGCTATCATTTATTCAAAGACGTTCTACAGATAATATATATATATATATATATATATATATATATATATATATATATATATATATATATATATATATATTATACGATTTTCAAAAAATGGAAGTTTATAATTATTAGGTTATTATATTGTTTAGGCCTGTATGATTAAATTATGTTATATGTTGGCTAATTTTTATAATTATTTATTTCAATATTTTCATTTTATCTTTACAATTTCAATCGTAACAAGTATGTATTATATCCCTAGCTGGTTTTCTCTGTCTCTCATATTCCTTCATGCGTTCAGTGTAGTAAATCTTGGGCTTAACCGAAGTAATAACTTTGTTAAGTAGTTTGTCGCAAAACCTATATTTTGTTAAAAATATTAAACTTACATAGGTTCTTGGAATGAAAGTATTAAGTAGTTTGAATATGTTATTCCATTCGATGTCAGATTTTGTTTTGGTTTATTCATATTTCTTTAAAATCCTTTTAATTAACAAGCTAAAAATAAGAAGGCCGTTGTATATCATAAGGAACTGGCGTTTAAGGGAGGACAAAGAAACTACACTTCATATTGTCCAAAGGTCACGTTAATTCGTTGCAACGGATTGAACATGATTAGTGTGTACTAATGCTTTGCTTAACCTGGTGTACGGAAATTGGGCGCCTAAACAGGCCGACCAAGCGTGACTAACCCCTTGCAGTTGAGATGTCGAAACTGGATGAACGGATTATGCCTGGTTTAAGCGCTTGTACAAGGGTTCTAATTGTTTTCCCAATCGATCAATCGATAAGATAACAATCGAACCATAGCACAACGCGATAGCGCTGCGAAACTTTTCCCCTGGGGGGTTGAAACGGAATGTATAACCTAATCCGAAACCTGCCCTTAAATCTGGAACCACCCTTCGCCACTAACGGGATTATAAACTTTAGACATCTATATTAGAGCCCGAAGCCCGAGCTACATAGATCACCGACTCAAATAATCAAGGGAAATTGCTAAACATTGAAATAACTAATTTGCACCTAGTGCAACATCAATTTCAACTTAGTGGCTACAAGTGTTGAATTTATTACCCCATCTAGTACCGGTGTTAATTTTACCCACTTCCCTCCCCCTCTAGTCGTTGAGAATCTCCTGTATTGCGCAAAAAACGAAACCAGAAAAATAATTAAAACTGTACTTATGTACACGTCGGGGCCTTAAAAAATACCTAAAAAATCCTAGATATTGAGTTCTGGCTTCTTCCGACACCAATCTCCATAATCTTCTGTTGCTGGCTGATACCATCCATCTGTATATTCCTGCTTTATTGACATTTGCTACCGACCGCTTCACGCCCCTTTAGTTGCTTTATCATTTTAGTGACATTGCGTGCCCACCTAAGAATTAATTTTATAATTGTAGTGATATCTATATTATTGAGTTGATCATAGAGATATAAACCTATAACACTACAACCCGTTAAGTGTCACAGGTTCTGTACATGATGAATATACGAGTATACTGCGGTTGTCTTTTCATCTAGAAATGAACTTTTCAACAAACATCTATACTTCGGAATTTTAGGTGAAACATTTATTTATATGATTACGAAAATCTACTCCTTACCCAAAAAACATTCTTCTTTTTCCATACTAATGCTCACTACAAAAACTTGTATTTTACGAAAATATTAAAATGAAATATCAATAAAATAGAGCCAAAAACTCAAAAAGAAACACTATTATTTATTATAATGCAGTTGGGAAAAACCACAATGCAAAGCCTTATGTTTCAAATCCAGTAATACACCCACTTAACAGTCGACATTTCGCCTATTTAGGCATTATCAAGACACAAAAACAAAAAAAAGGGTTATGTGAATCACCTTTTTCTCGAAGAAAAAGGTGCAATTGATTGCACAATTCATATTTAGCGTGTCCTCGCATACATACAGGGAGCCAAGACGACATCTCCATGGATAGTCCAAATAAGAAAATATCTAGAAGAAGCACAGATAAACATATATTGAAAATAGAGAGAGATACAGACAAAAGGTTAACAAGTGAGAAGTTGGTAATGTCAGAGAATGAGAAGCCCAAGAACACCGGGACAGAATGGACGGAGGAACGGAGAAGGATCAACAGAGAAGAAATAAGGTAAGTGTGGGTAAATACTTCAGACAATGAAGTACTTGACTACACCCTAGATGGTCCAAACGCTAATAATAATAGTAATAAAAACAATATCTATATAAAATAGTTTATTAATAGGTGGGGCATGTAGGAGTAATAATGTAACCTATACTTTCAAGTGAAGAATAAGCTTTTTGTGACATTTGTATCATCGTTTCAATGGTTACATTATCACTTTCCAAGAGTCTAAAGAAGAATCATTAACTCAGTATATTCAGGGTTTTTTTATAGTATTTTTATTGCGTGTTACTGATTTCGTGTTTTGTTTAATAAATTTTCATTCGGATGTTTAAACTGAGGTTACATCTTATTTACTAGAACAAGATATGGAATATGGAATCACATAAACTGAATTAATGGTTGTATGAATTTTATGGATTATAAAACATATGTTACAGAAAACTTGTACCTCACTTATAACTTACTTCAATAGGAAGAAAAACTTAAGAAAAACTCAGCTCGAAGAGGCAAGCTGCGGAATAGATACCAAAATTTTGTTTTAGTATTATTTTCTCACAGTTTCTTTATAAGAAGGACTTAATTTGGTTTAAATTAACTTAATCCAGAGTGTGGCTTAAACCACTTTTGAGAATAGCATTTTAATATAAGAACAACATCCTCGCATGTAGCCTTGATAAAAAGCCTACCCGACTAGGCTCCCATTTTGCATATTCATGTTGCATTTAAGATAATGCTTTGGGGTTGCGCTGCTTAACGTGTTTCCAGAAGTTATTATGCAGATAAGATGTTGGGGATAGAAAACTAGCCTAGAGCTTGTAGCTAAGTGCTTCATGTTCCAATTAATTTGAAATTAAGATGTGACGATACTCGATATTCTGCCTAATTGAAATTAATGCACGTTTTTAATACAATCCCTAAAAGATAAATTGCTCTACAGGCACTAGTGGGATATTATTAAAGGATACTGAAGGGCAGGAAGTCATTGGTTTACGACGTAAGGTAAAAGTGATTTGATGCAATTTTTGGGAATTTATTATTATTATTATTATTATTTTACAGTTTTGACACCATTCTTCAAGATCAGTGATATGGGATTGGAGGCTTTGGGATGCATTAACTGGATTGGTGTTGACTGATAATACACATGTATCATCAGCATACGTGGTAAGGATAGTATTAGCACGAGTTGGAATGTCAGCTGTATTTACTGCATAAAGGATTGGGCCAAGGATACTAACTTGAGGAATTTTATAGTTAACAATTATATACCGATTTGATTCATTCTAAGATAAAATTGTTGTATTTAATTATCGAAGAATATAAGATAGTTTCATCTTGGAAGTAGGAATTATGTAATAATTTCTTAAATAACTATTAGAATAGAATAGAAAAGCAATAATAACACTAGAACAGCAATAATGACTTTTAACGGGTTTTTTAACTGCATCATATAAAAATTAACAGATAAGATAAAGTATAATTCGTAAATTAAAATATATTCCAAGAAGCTTTATTATTTTCTCTCTCCTTCGGGAATTGCAATTTATACACACACAAACCCACATGTTTAACCAAAATATTTCTGTGAAGTCTATAGCCAATAATAGTTAATAAATAAAAAGGCTCTTAACTACAGCAGAGTATTACGGAGGCTGTCTCAAAGGAATTTAACTTTACATTACATTAGCAACTATAAATTAAAAACAATTATTTTATCAATGGCTATATTATTTTTAAAATGACATTTAGATGCTTAAGGATTTTCTTGCTCCATTCTTGATCTAATTTTATATCGATTATTTAAGCAACTATCTTATTGTTTACTAATTGTTCACTAGAATTTATAAGTATCCTGAAAAACAATATATATTTATCAAAAACGATCATATCTCGAAATAAACATCTGTTTATTAACAATAGAAGACTGCACAAATACTATTACTTTTTCTTTTTGAGGGAGCTCAGTAGTTAAGTGGTAGAGCGCTGAGTTGCAATTCAAACCTCTCACTAGCAGACTTTTATTTTATCGGTTACTGGCCGAAAATGGATCCTTTGGGACCAAGGATCTTCCTGGGGCTCACCCAGCCAGATCCTTTGGGACCAAGGATCTTCCTGGGGCTCACCCAGCCTCTATAAATTGGGTACTCAAAATGAGTTGACAATCGATGGTTGAGCGTGATCTGACCATCACATGACAAGTCACCACTCTGCACAAACGTTATCCAAGGAACAGTATAGTCTCTACCATGTACTGAACTCCAGAACCATCACGGATTTTAGTAGTAAAGTCATTTTTTTTCTTTTTGGGTCACGTATTCAGTGTGGTTAACTTTTGCAAAGCTCTGTAGATGTGTCTGCAGTTATTAAGAATTTTATACGAGCCTTGTTATGATAGAGGCTATATTCCTTGATGAGGTCATTTATATGAACACTATCCTAAGACCCTGTGTGTACTCAAGCTTTTGTTAGAGTCTGAACACTGCTTGGAAAACTATCATGGTTTTCTTTAAGATTCTTTAAGATTCCTCTGAGCATAAACCCTGCTTTCTATTTCTAAAAGAGAGGCACATCTAGACTGTTCTCGACCTCTTAAAGTTTCTTGTTTCATTGGTTGTAATCTAATGCATAGTACGCAGTCTCCTGATTGGACAGATTTCGTGACACCGTCAAAAACAGAAACTGATATATTTTTTACGTTTACTATATTTGGCTTATTACATTAAATTTAATAGTAGTTAGACAACGTTAAGTCTACTACTTAAGATGTTTTTATGAAAAAAAATAATTTTTAAGTCTCCTTGTAATGTGCAAGGCCGAACGCTGCAGAAAAAACTCAACAGATATTTAAAATTTTAGAAAATCGATAATTATTAATAAGCTTCAAATTAAGTACCCATGCTTATGATCAAGTATTAAACAAAAAAATAAGTGTCCAACTAGATGCTGCATAAATAACAAATTTTTAATTTTATTCGGTTTAATGATTTCGAAATACAAACGTGAATAACAACGCTCTAAAAAAAAAAAAATCACAGTATCCTCAGACAAAACTAAAAAGCTTATTTAAGTTTCAAACTGTGTACTAATGAATCGTACAGGAACAAACTTATTACAACATTCATTCATAATAAAATACTGTTTTTACACACTAATAAAACAACAGAAAGATTGGAATAGTTCAAGAATGCTACAATGAAATCTCTATCAAAAGGAACATCCTTGTAAGGATTTAAATCGTCAAAACTTCCCTCAGTACAAGAACAAAAGATTACTTAAATAAGAGAAACAACAGTTATTTTACTACCTTTAGGGTAAGGAGATTGATACCGAGGAAGGATTTTAGAGGAGTTTATTCCTTTCTAAATTATTCTCTGTACTTGTGGTTTTTAAAATCTGTGTTGAAATGTCTGCTGTTTGTCATATTTTCTCTTGTACATAAGGATATGAATGATGTTTGTCTTGTTGTTTACAGTAGGGTTACTCATATTATTGAGGTAGGGTAAGACAACCCTGGGTTATTACCTTTTATTATTTAAGGCAGAACAATTTCAAACAGGTATATGAAAACTACTAAAATATCAAACGGCAATCTATAGAAAGTTCTTGCTAAAATAATCATTGATACGCCAACTAGAAAGTTATAAGATAATAATTAATCCTGCTATAAAATATAAAGGTAACACGATGTTACCTCAGTCGCACTTTTAACAATAATAAATTCTTTATTTATTCTGGGACAAGTCCCTTTAGAATAACGTAACTGTACATTATCGTGGGCTTTAGAGCCTTAGAGTACAAAAAAAAAAAGTAGAAATTTCAATCTATAAAGCTGATTAAATAATAATAATGTTACAGGCTGCTTGGTATTAAAATGAATTAAACAATTCCTTAATTAAAGATACTAATATTTATTAACAAAACTGATAAGAAGGATTAAATTATATTATTTAATTAAATTAAATAAATTATTAAACTAATATAAATTTATAATGACAATATTCTAAACATTTATTATAACCTAGGCCTATTTAATTATTACAATAATATAAGATATTACTAATTCTAGATAGCTCAACTAGTTACAATAGTTTCTTGAATATTATAAAATTACACTACAATTTATAACTAATTGTTAACACTTACAGTTCACTAGTCCACCGACCGTAAGATTCTCCAAATATGACAAACTGACACACAATAACAAACAGAAACAGTTTATTACACTCGCGAGACTGTCACAGTTCACTGATATACTTATTACACTGGCCGGTTCAACTCTGACACTCACTTATCAAAGATCTTCACCACGCGTGGTCTACTCTCAGACTAAGACTCGCTCGAGGCAAGTATTTAAATAGGCAAGGCCGAACATTCCAGAACACGGAAGGGTGGAGACAATTCTGGAATCTTCTTAATCCAATTCCGACAAAAGGAGACGATCGAGAAGGTCCTAATCCTATTTTAACTTCTCCCGCTGACGGACTTAAGCCGCTAGTCCGTTGCTTCCGTCTTACTCTCTGCGACCGTAACACTAAATAAAAAATAGCTTCTTATGATAATGAAAAAATGAAGATTTCATATTAAAAATAAAAGTAAAAATGAATAAACAAAATAAATAATATTCTAGGGGGCAAAAAAAACAACACTAGACCAAAAAATAAACGATTAATTACATAAATAATATATATTTGTTAATAGATAAATACGTATATGTTCAAATCCCGCTGCTGGCATGACTTTTATTTAGTCTGTTAGCGGCCGGTGATATATGAGATCTAGGACCCTTCTGGGGCTCACCCAGCTACTATAAAGTGGGTACCCAAAATAAGGGGGAAAATCTGGCGGTTGGGCGTGATCTTGGAAAAATCACCTTTCCCCCCCCCCCCCCCCTGGTGAAGCGTTGTCAATGAGACACTCTACATAATGCACTGAACCCAGCTACAAATAATACCTCCTACCTCTTTAGTTTGGCTATTAGGATACCTACTGTGGTTTGTCGGAGAGCGTTCAACTATGACCTGAGTATCCATTATAATTCTATCAGATAGAGAGAACCTTTGCGTGCTGAATATAGATCACATTTTAAAGATAATCTTCTGTTAGTTCAATAATTTAAATGAACCAGTGCATTCTATTTAATATATGGTTATGAATTTAATATTAGGTATTTAGTTATAGGTAGTTTACTTGTGTATTCAGCACTTGTGTAAGAAACCTAATTTTTTAATATTTACAAGTGACAGCTAATTTTTATTTCAAAAAATAAAAAATAAATTAGGGAGTAGATTTGCTCAGTATGCAGAGTTGAAGGTTCCAGGTTCAAATCCGGCTGTGGTAGAGAAATTATTTAATTTGTTAACAATCTTAGCAGACACTCCTCGAACACTATACAGTTGGAAATGATATATGTATATATATATATATATATATATATATATATATATATATATATATGTCTGTGTGTATGTTTTGATAGAATCATAGTATTAAATTATTATTACTAATACCTAATTAAAAAACCTACGGTGGTTTTCTGAATAAATAGAACATGGCTTTAGAGAAATCTTTATTGCCACATACCGATATAGATAGAGCTTAAATATTCTAGAATCCACTTTAAGGACAAATATTGAATCTTTTAAACGGCCTTTAGTGAATGCGAAAGGAGACCGAGAAAGCTCGTACGGGAATGAAACTGGAATTAAGATTCAGAGTGTGGTTTCTAGTTGGCCCTCTTTCCCTCCCATGAGGTATTCTTTCTCTCAACCCTCTTTTTTTCCTTTCTTTTTTATTTTTTTATCTTGGTTCCTTTTTTATCCTCGATTATTATTCCG
Organism: Arma custos; assembly: GCA_037127475.1. Classification (NCBI taxonomy): domain Eukaryota; kingdom Metazoa; phylum Arthropoda; class Insecta; order Hemiptera; family Pentatomidae; genus Arma; species Arma custos. Next base: position 18,287,795 of record CM073765.1, on the reverse strand, counting down.
TGCAAGGAGATCCCTCCCTGATAAATCGCTGGCAGTCGGGACAAGATAAACTTCTAGGCACACGCGGCCTGAAGAACGACGGACGAAAATTTGTGTGAGTTGCCAGTTTACTAACAGCGTTATTACTCTAATTTATTTAAGCTATTACATTTTAGAAATTACTTAAAGCTCTATTTTTAAAAATCTTTATAAGTAAAATTCTCTATTTGGCAATTAAGAGTTAATCTAACATTTTAAAAAGACTTCACATCTTTTGAAAAAGTTCAAAATACACGACTTGAAAACTTCAAGCTTAATTTACTTTGTTAGAAGTGTTGAAAATGGTCGGGGGACGTAATCAATGAATTTTGTAATTAATACTTACTTAAATAAAAAACTTATTTTATTTTTTGTCAACGTGTTGGCATAACTTTCATGTCATCACATGGACTGAGGATACAACAAAATCAGAATAACAGTGTAGAAAATACAGAACTAGAAGAGTGAGGTGAAATATGTACACTCACGACTTGAATTAAAATAATCCAAAAAAGAAGTACTAATTAGACGCTCGGTTCATTTTCAGGTCGTCAATCTTCTTTTCTTTCTACGACTTAGTATATTAATTTATGTATTTTCAATTAAATTTTTAATTGGTATCAGTCGCGTGATATCCATCACGCACTTAATAGAGTCGTCAGACTTTTTTTCATAAAAAATCGCTTTTCTCTGAGAGGCCATTAAAGACAGCTGGGTTGCTGTTACGAAGTTTCTAGGTTCAAATCCGGCTCAGGCTGATAAATTATTTAGTTTGTCAACAGCCACATAACCTCTGTAACATAGCCTAACCTCTGTAATGTGGGAACCAAACCTGATGAAAATCTGGCGTTTGATCGTGATCCTGGACATATCACCTTTCTGTACAACCGTTGACCTAGAACCATTACAGTCTCTACCATGTACTCTTCATGGGTCGTAGTGATGCAGGTTTTTTTTAAAAAATCATATTGTATACATATTAATTTCTTGTTACTAATAACATTGTGATGGCTAATTAAGTTTAAAAAAATCAAAATTAAAGATTATTTATGCTAATTAGACTTTAATGAACTATCATAATATTAAGACAGTTAGCCCTAGATGATTGTTGTTTATTAGAACAGTTTATCCCAACCATGATTATTTCGGCGAGCCATTGTACGTGCACTGCCTAGGTTCGCTTCCAAGGTGGTAATTGTGTCAAGGGCTCTGAGGGTCGGTCTAATATTCTATAAATATATAAATATTCTGAGGGTCGGTCTTAGCCAGCGCAAGAAGCTTTCCTTTAATATCTAAGCTAGAGACAATAGATCCTGTAACTTCCTCATAGCGCACTATGGTTATGTTTGTGATGAATATTATTTAAATAAATTAAACTTTTGTTTTATTACTCATTCAAATATTTAATAAGAGTTTGTTCCTACATGAGTGCATTTTAAACATAAATAATTGTATTTCAGTGCCTGGACAAAGTTGGATAAACTAGAATTAGACGCACTGAAAACCCAGGCCATAGTTCTAGGTTCCAATTCCATCCTTACAGCTATCCACGTCCTCCTAACATTACGATTACAACCTAAACGATTACGCCATCAGTTTCAACACATCTGTCAAAAACTTAGGCATTACTATTGACCAAAACCTTTCCTGGAAACCCCACATCACCCAAATATCTCGATGGTCAATAAGTTCCCTGAAGTTATTCCATCGATCTCGGCATCTCCTTACACAACCTTCCCGTATCTACTCCCACTTTTAATACTGTAGTGTTGTATACGGGAGCCTTTCGAAAATGCTTGACGTTTAAAGCGTATAATGAACTGCTCTGTAAGATTTGTCCTTCGTGCTCCGAGGCGACCTCGCGTGTCCCACCATTATGATGAGTTAAAGTGGCTCTACTCTCCCATTCGTAGACAATATTTCTTCAATGCTTTTCTGTACCAGTCCATTAACTCTCAACACCCTTCATATTTTTACAAATAAAAGTTTCTATTCTATTATGTTTTTCTTTAACCCTAAGTTCTTCTGGAAGAAGAATCTTTCTACAGCTACATTTTCTTATCATTGCGAATTTGCTGAAATTTTCTTTCAAATTGAAAGACTCCAGAACGCCGGAGCTTGGATATAAAGGGTCAATATCCTTCCCATACCCATAAAGTTTGGCCTAAAAGCCTCCATGCTCTATCAGGAATTGCGAAACCCAGTAGTCTAGTAGCGAGAGAACTGTGGTTGACACCCACCTCCTATCCTCCATTAATCAATGGTATCTTCTCTTATTATGAACCGCTATAGGATGTATGTAAAAGAAAGGGACGTTCAGGAAGTTTACAATATTAACATGAGAAAGCAATCCCAACTTCGCACAGCTTATTATTCTGCGAGACTACAACCAGTGATAGAACTTGGGCTCCTCAATAGTTCTCCGCCATTGGACTCTCTCTTGTGCAGCCGTTCTCCAGTCAACTCTGTTTCTCAGCCAAGGAGGCTCCTAGCATCAGTTGCCACCCTATCCATCAAACGTAGATTCGCACCGTACAATGCAGAAATTCACTGAAGGCATTCCTTGGTATCTCTATTTCGCAAATCCTTGAGACATAGACATGGCCCAACAAGCTCAGTCCCACTGTTTATTCCTACTTTTCCTAACATCTCCATGCTTTACAGAGCCAAACATTTTTCTTAAGTTCTTCCTCTTAACTACGGGATCCAATTCATCATCCCTCGCCATAGTCCAAGACAGTGAGGCATAGGATAGATTAGCCTTGGCATAATTCGTAATGACCTTGTTCCTTAAGTACATAAGCAGGCCAAAACAGCACGTGTTGCTGCTTCCTGACCCGGCGTGTGTGAATTCCTTGACCCCTCAAACATGCAGGTCCCGATTGTCACCATTCGATTAAGGGATCCTGTGCATATATCTTTGAACACATAGTTTTTTCCTTGGTTGAAGAAGGGACCACATACCGAGACAAACATTTCTGTCGCTGCTATAAACCTATAATACAAAATAAATTCCTTAGATTTATGATACATAGTATAATAATATAACGTAGACCATTTGTCAATCAAGTGAATGGATATGCTGTAACTGGATATGATTCATTGATTGTCAAGTTCTCTACCGTTTGAGATTCTTGAGCCTTTTGTTTTGGAATCTTCCAAAAATGACTGACTATTTTATTTTATCTTTTTTTTGGAGGGGGCAGAGGGGGAGAGAGTGAATTTTCATCCTGATTAAATAAATAAGAAATATGTTTAAAAACAAACAAAAAATTTGGAATTAAGTTCAACATCAGGATTAAAGTAAGACTACGAAAGCAAAAATTGTCAAGGCTTTGGGTTCGAAGGGGTGGCGTAACTCAGAGGGAATTAAAGGCCGAAGTAGGCAGTTAGTCATTAGAGATTAGCGCGGATAATCCTCGGGGGGGGGGGACCAACTCGAGCACTAGATCACCGCGCGGCTTCACCTTCCGCTATCTTAAGTCCTATTGCTCTTTAACAGCTGTTCGACTTGTTGGGAGTTCGCCTTCAGGCTATTGGATTTTGGTATAATTTAATGGGTCGTTATAGTATTTAGGCTACTCCCCTCCAACAAACATTGGGCAACCGGTAGGGGTTCAGATACCTAGGGCCATTGTTATCGAATCCGGGTGTACTCAGCCGGGGGTTTTCTACTCACATAATATCAATACTGAAAAAATATGTATCATATCAAACTACTTTCCATCACCCGATCCAGTTATGATAGATTTACACACAAAAATATTGTCCTGGTATATAACGATCCCGGAGAGAACCGCACACACAGCTTTGGTTTTTGGATGGTTCTTTCCCAGTACCTACCCATCAAAAGATAATGGGTTTTGCTGTTGTTGTTGTTTTATTTTTAAGGGCAAACAACGACAAATTGTTATTATTGCCCTCACCACGAGGGAAAATACATATTTACATTACCTAAATAATTACAAATATATATTATGGTTGCATTATTACTTAGTAAAAATATTGTTACATTTGAAAATATTAACATACTATACAATATTAGACGTACAACAGAAACATATTACATATAGGAGAAACATCTTAACATATTAAACATATAATAGAAAGATAAATACTTATATAAAGTTATTTATACTAAAATAAAACGTTATACTTATTTCTATATAAACTTTAAAATATAAAATTTATAATATTTATATAAACGTTGTACAAATAATGATACAGATAATGGGTTTTGATTTTGAGATGGGCAGAGTGATGATAGTCATCAAAGGTCGTTTTATTTAAATCTTGGAGAGTTACAAAAGACCATTGCACTTCATTAGTGTGTCTAACCCACAAGGAACATTTTCTCTTTTTTCAATAATTTTAATTCTATTTATAATTCTAATTTAACTGCTAAAAAAAAATAATAAATCACCTCCCGCCACAATCGTTTTTGATTTTCATTGCCAGAAAAAAAATAAGTGATAGGGATGAGACTTGGATCATGAGAGAAATGAGACAAAATCCACGATTGGTTATACCCAACAAAGTGATTATTTATTCATTTTTCGTATGTTAATATTTTAAAATAATCAAAGTTAAATAGATCTAATTTTCTTGTTTTGGAGTTAATCCTTCAGTAGCAATTGAGTTGGATGAAGATTTTTAATTCGGGAACCGCATATCTGATATTCCTAAGTCATTTTTTGAGTTGACCTTTTAGCTAAATGTTTTATGGGAAGTTGAAATCAAAAAAGCTATTAAAAATGTTCTAATGGTTTATTAACCATAAGTAATTACAATACCATCATTACAATAGGAATGCTTTGCTATACCAATAAACAATATTTATTTCTTTAACTCACCTGGAACTTTCAAATACCTCCATTGAAAAATCAGAATTTTTTAGTTAATGATATTGTTTCTTTGAAGGAGAGATATTTTGATCGATATTAAATTATACTATAAATAAATGTTTTGAAGAATTTCTGTTTTTTCTTTTATTTTTTCATCTTTATTTACGGAATTTCAATGTATAATGTACTAAACCCCGACACTAGTTTCACTTTATTTAGTTTATCCTTCTGGAATTGACATTCCTTCTTTGTGTGATATAACCAATTACTTCCATATAAATATTTTTATTTTCGTTGCTAAAATATTCGTATCCGGGTTTCTTATTTTTTGGGGGGAGGGTGGGACGATGAGAGTAGAGCCCGGCAGATCGTCAAAGCGCACACCATCAGCAGCTTTCCCTTCAAATCGGCGGACCTGTTCTAGGCAATTCCCTTCAAAGGGAACTTTTCCCTCCAGGGCCTTTATATATTTTTCTCTCTCTCTCTTCCGTTCCTTTGCCTACAACTACCCCTTCTCTCGGATCACTTCTGAATCGGGCCCAATGTTCGGTCCCTCCTTCGTCCTAAAATTGTACTTTTATGGCTTTCTGGAAGTTATTTATGTATTTTCGGTGTCTTCGCCCCCGTCCCCTTGGCCCGAGATCAGAACCGCAGCAAATGGCTTTCCGATATCGGGAGTTAGCTTGACTTTGAAATGGCGTTGGAATGAGTTCTTTTCTCTACGATTCTTCCGACTATGACACTAACATAAAAGTGTCATAAACATAAGTAACATAAAGAAGTGTTATAAAATATATTAATTAGTCCTGAATAAGAGTTATTCAATGAACAATATACTATGCGGATTATAGTAAAAATATTTTTTTTAAGAAGAAAAACAATTAAATCCAAAATTGTTTTCCACTATCCAGAATATAGAAAACAGAGATCTAATATAATTATTGTATACATAAATAAATAAACTAATGTATTTAGATGAGTAATACATATATATATATATATATATATATATATATATATATATATATATATATACACATACATAAATTCCAAGCAGCTGAAAATGCCATAGGATATCCCTCAGAATTAAACTCAGAATTAAATTGAGTTTGAACATCCTTTGGAATAGTTGCAATTCTTACAGCTGGGAACTAGCATCTAAAAAATATCATACAATACATTTATTGGCCTTCGATAAAATTAAATAAAATGCCAATTTCGTAGAGAGATAGCAGGACTGTTTTATCAAAATTCTTTTAATTAAACTTAACGATATAATTAATTAAATTAACAGTTTGTCATTTATATAAACTAGGTACCTCAGAGTTAAAATAAAACAGTTATTAATATTTGTTTTGTTGATATAATAGCTCTTTATATTTAAGTTAATGTTGATCTTATGTAAAAAATATTTTAATGTATATATTCGTCAAGAAATCAGTATTTTTTATATCGATCTCAAGCATTAAAGGATTTTCTATTACAGTGGTATTTTTTCGTCACTAATATATATATATATTATTTATTTTGTAAAATATGTATTATTATTCTTGTTCATTTTTGTTACTGTTTCTACATTAAATTTACAAAAATTAAATATATTATTATTAATTATTATCATTGATTGATAAGACCAAAGTTTTTCCTGTAATTATTACGATTTTATTTAAGCCGCCTACTTTTGTTTATTACAATGAAATTTCTTGTTATATATCCTTTTTCTTACCACATTTTTTAAAATCTTCATAAATTGTAAACTTTTGTTTTTAATTTCTATATATGTTTATGGACTCAACTATAAATAATAGTTCCTGACTATGCTTCGTGCACTTGTTGTAATCACTTAGGCCATTAACCCAGCTCTAAGATGAATTGGAGACGCGTGTGTCAGTGGAAAACCTGATGAGACCAAATACAGAGCCTGTATCTGAGCTGCCTTTTCCATTAAGAGGGAGGTTTGTAAAAGGATTGCGGCTGACAGGAGAGCAAACCGACTTGCGGTCCTACTGCTGAGTGTGTTAGTGAACGGGTCATCAACCAAAAAATTTCCCCAACCCAAAATTCGTAAGTTACATATGCGTGAACATCTGAAGTACATTGATAATAGTTATTATTATTAATTCGTCCTTAATCGATTCTGATCTTCAAGTAATTTTCTATGTATTTCACGGTTTTAATCTAAATTGCTCAGAAGGTAAATGTGGCGTCATATTCCTCGGACCAGGTTCTATAACGCTATAACGAAATCGTAATATCGTTTCGGTTTGATGAATTTCGACACCTTTATGGCAATATAATTTTTAAAAAATATAGATTCATATCTAATTATACATTCCATTTTAAGGAGTTTTTTGTCATGTGGGAAACACATGCGGGAGAACCCGTGTTGTTCGTATATGGCTGTGTCACGTGCTTAGTGCTGATCAAATCAGTAAGTCACTAGAGCTAGTAGAGTATAGTCAGGGGGAAAGTAGTCGTACTGCGAACAATGCTTATGAAATATAATTCATAAAATCTTATATTACAAAAATATAAGAAGAATATGAAACTCCCTAATTAATCCTCCCAGCAATAATTTTCTTTATTCAATGATTAAGTCATGTATGCGTTAGTACATGGTACAAGACATTACAGTGTAAGAAAATCTGTAATCCTGAAAATCATGATTTGAATGTGACGAATGTATTCAATTATTGTTTTCTCATCCGTTCTAGGGAAGCGAGCAAAGTTAAAATATGATTCAATGTTTCGAAATGGCCGAAAATCGAGTATAAAGCTTCTATACCTACGCACTGGCAAAGTTAATAAAGGCGTTTTATAAATACCTAACTGCGGTATGACATTGAGCATTCATGAGTTAAATAAAGAAATAGGTTTATTTTTTTCACACATTGAGCTTTCCTTCAGCTAAAATTTTCTTTTAATTCATCTTTCTATTTTCTTTTTCTTCCTCAGACTTTACACTTTCCTCCACCTTTTTTCGTGGTCTTCCTGGCAGTTTACTCTCTTTAGTTTTCCAATCGAAAATTGAATTGGGCAATCTTACTTCCCTCATTATTCTGAGATGACCATAATAATGTACTATTCCATAATAAATAATGTATTTTTTTTTTTTTTTTTTTTTATGGACTGCTATTATCGAAAGCCAATCTTCTAAGCTGTTCAAATTTTCAGAATAGCCACTTTGGTTCCCGAACGAGGTTATCATTCTGATAAAGAAAATCATAGAAATAAAATGGAAGCTTATTGCTTAAGGAGGATAAAATAAACTGGAAACCGACAAAGTCGTTCAGTGAATGTTAAATATCGATAATTCTGGCGGGAGAGAAGGCCATTGGCTGCTTGGCATTCATAGCCAGCCCCCACCCCCATCCTGACTTCCCCCTCCAGTTTTATTAAACCACTCGCTGTCTTCAGTTCCTTTCAAGAGCCTATTTCTTCCCACCTCTTTATTCCGACTGTCTCCGACGCTCTCCAAATGCTAATGCACACTTTTAATCTTTGTCTATTCTTTCTCGGGTGAGTTGTCTTGTTTTCGTTCCATCCTACACTCGGTAAACAAGGTAATAGCGAGTAGGGAATCAACAGTAACTGGAATATGATATTCAATAGTGTTATAAAAAAAAAACAGTCTTCTATGATCAATACAAGAAAACTAATTTAAACTTTGGGCAAAAATAAATTAACTTTAAAATAAATATTAAAATTGCTAGACCAGCGGTTTCCTACCTAATCAGAATTGAATAGAAAAGTAATTTTATCCTGGGATTTAGTCCCTTTAGAATAATAAACATGAGCAGAGAACGAAACATAATATATATCTGGTCAGAAGGCCACATAATACAAATCATATAGTATTTATAAAATGCCAAAAAAAGTAAAAAATTAGTACAAATCATGACGATATCTTTATATGATATGATTGCTTTACATAGCGTTCTTTACAAAACAAACAGAAACAAAACAAAAACGACTAAACAATATTGATTATTCAATACTGATTAATTCAAGCAAAATTCTAAACTACTTAGAGAGCATCTTTTGGGGAAAGTAGGAGATGTCGAAAAAGCAACGATTCAAATGATACGGGTGATAGGATGGATTCAGCTCCACACTGAGCGGGCGAGAAAAGAACGCTCGAATCCTTTGGTTCTTTGGGAACGGTATGATGGACGAGGTGATGTGATGGACTGAGGATTTGAATTAGAAGATACTAGATATATGAAGGGTGTTGAGAGTTAATGGATTGGTATAAGAACTGAGGAAATATTGTTTACGAATGGGAGTGAAGATCCTATTCTTGGGCAATTTTGGAAGGAATACATCGAGGACCACTAACTAAATATACCATAAATATATTATAAATACACAATGGCATCAGACCTCTGGGCACATTTGAAGTAAATGTTCAAATAGGTATTACATTTTGGAATTTCATAGGGATCAAATATTATATATATATATATATATATATATATATATATATATATATATATATATATATATATACATATATATATATATATATACATATATATATATGTATGTATGTATTATATATGTTGTTTGTCTCCAAGTAAGTCAATATCTGAATTAAATCTAGAGAGTTTCATTATCAGTTTACTTTTAAAATTCAATTTATTCCAATGTTTATTTTTTTATAAAAAGAAATGTTGAAAAATTTCGTTCTCAAAGATAGGTGGTTCAAAAACCCCATCATTTGTCTGTACAATTTTAGCTATTGTTGGATATTCTTGTCGAACAGTAATCTAAAACGAAAAAACTATCAATCCTTTCATGGCAAACTTTTTTACCACTCAAACCCACTAGTTTCAAATCTAGCTACCTCTTTACTTCACGATAATTCTCAGAATTGTCTTTAAAGAAGATGGCCTCGTGACCTTCTGCATTGAACATGTTATAATGAGTACTTGCAGTGAGTAGTTTATCTACTTGCATTCATCTCATACCATTACTTTATTCATTCTATTTACTTTTACTTTTTATTAACATTAACTTTATTACTTATTAACTAGGTTTTACTATTATAAAACAAAACCGAACCAATTCATAAACACCAGCGAACGAGGGAGGAATAAGTCTATCAGAGCGAAGATTTGGAATAATTCCGAAACTGTTCGAAGTGTGAACTTGTGAATTTTGCATAATATTTTACCATGCATACAATATCATATAAATTTAAAATACTAAAAACTTTAACATTATATATTTTTTGCATTTAGAAAAAAACTAAAGAAAACAAATACGTTATCAAAGCAAAAAATTTATTTTACTGCTACAACCTAATACCTTTCATTGCAGTCGAAGTAAAATTATATCTGAAGATGCAATAAAAACCTGGCTTCTGCACATAAACTAGAGGCAATGTTTCATGTAAAACGTATTGAACGGTTGTATTATATTTTTTTAAGTTATATTTATTCTTACCACTATTGAAAAACCAACTTATATCGTTTAGCTTATTTTAAACAGGAGTGCCCAATAATCTAACCAGTATAACACTCAATAGTATTGGATTCGCTACATGGTGGGGACTGTACTATTTCTAAACCGACCATTATGCAGGGAGATGATGTGTCCAGTGTAACCCAATTATGTGCTCAATATATTCACCACTGGGCTTGGTGAGCGCCAGGAGGAATACCAGATACCACAAAGTCTATTATATTAAGAGACTAAACATTTAATCTGATAAATCCAGTAAATTATTAGTTAAATTTAAATTAAAAGCTACTCCATTCCTCTTAACACCAACCTACATTTATTTAAACAAAATAAAGATTAATGGATTCTTTTCAAATTTGATCCTGAAAGGTCTAAAAATATCCCATTTTTTTAAAAATGAAGTATTCTATTTTAGGTTTCAATTTTCAACTTGAACTCATATTCAAGATTTTTAGGATCACAATGTTTTACTTTACTATATATATTATGTTATTATTATGTTCTCGAGTTTCAGTCCTTCTTTGAACTTAAACTGAAACTCGAGAACTAAAACATAATATTTCCATAACAATATATATAAGTAGAAACCAATGTGTATATATATATATATATATATATATATGTGTGTGTGTGTATGTATTCTATTGTATTCTATTCTATATGTATGTATATAGAATAGAATACAATAGAAAAATTATTTTATTCTGGTACGAGGTCCCTTCAGAATTACAGAGATGAACAAAATTAAATAAATATATATATATCTGACCAAAGGACTACATTATTAGAATAAAACCATATTTACATAATATCTTGAAAGGAAATAACAAGCAGGTATGTTTGCGTTGAGAATCAGAAACTCAGAAGACAAAAATATAATAAAAAAAACAGACGAATTTACAATAAAAAGAAATTGGATTATGAAAAAACAAATGAATAAATAATAGCAACTAATAATATCAAGTTGAATATATCTATAAATTAGTTATTGATTATAGGGCATCTGTTTGGGAATTTAGAAGATGTAGGAAAATTTTGGAATTGAATGAGTTTAAAGAAAACGCATGACGGATATCGGGTGGGAGTGAGTTCCAAAGAGAGATATAACGGGCGAGAAAGGAACCCTCAAAAGTTTTGGTTCTAAGGGAACGGATATAAAGATCGGAAGGGCGAGATCTTGTGCCCTGGGATTGGATAGAGGATTTGAATTGTAGGAGACTATAGATATAAGATGGATGTTGTGTTGTGTTGGCGAACTTATTTGATAGATTTAAGAAGGATATTGGACCCAATTAGAATGGCCTGAGTTTTCGCAGCATTCAACAACAGTTTATTCAAGTTTTTCCAGGCACTGATCCAATCTACGTCACTTCGAATATTGTCAAATGCTCCAAAATTATCTCAGATGGAAGAAAGGACGAATGGATCTGGGAATCGTCGGTGTACAGATGGTGGGAACAGTAGAGGATTGATTTGGGAATGTCGTTAATGTAACTGTTGAAAAGGAGTGGGGAATTACCAGAACCTTGTGCCACTCCTGTGTTCAGCGGTAGGAAAGAGGATAGGTTGATTTGGGATGGAGACTGCTCGAGTCCTATCCGAGAGGAGAGCGTGGACCCAAAGTATGGAACTGATGGAAAAGGAAAGATATACGTGTATAATATTTGTGGTATATATATATCCTGTATATGTATATATATCCTATATATATATACTATTTATATCATGTAGGTAAAAAGGGAAAAACGAACAAAAAATTATGTGTTTTAGCATTGGAATATGAAAACGTTTTTTTTATTTTTTGGTTTACATCACTAATAAAAGTAGTTTTTATTTTGTTCTTTTGTAACAACAATCTAAACTAAATTATGCAAGACTGAATTCTATGTATTTGTGAGCCTTAGAAACTGTTAGTTTCAATTTATTATTATCTATTTATAAAAAAAAGCGTTATTTGTAAGCATTTTACAAAATTTACTCTGAGATGGTATTCACAAATATTTAATTATAAATACTACGAGATTGAATAAAATCAGTATTTGAGTAAATATTTGTTTGTATTTTCATGAGATTACCCACAATATTAATTAGTTTATGGACTCGGTGGAAAATTCATGGCTTGACAAGCAAAGATCAACAAGTATACATAACTTTTTTCCATTAAAAAAAAATCTGTACCATAATAACCGATGAATTCAAAAACAACTTCAACATTAAAAAATTTTCAACTTAAAAAAAAAGATATTACCTGAATGCTTCTTTATGTTTTATTTGATATTCTTAGTGATGGGGGAATATGTTTTATCGTGATGGAAGTAAAAAAAAATATTACTATTGTTGATATTAAAAACATAATGGTTCTTCATTGGAGAATAAAATGTGGTTTCTGAAAATTTGCTTTTCGAATAAAAAAAAATAAAAAATCGAATATATTACAAGGCTATGAAGTTTCTTTGGTTCTACACAAGTTATAGATCTTGCTGTTTCTAAGCAAACAGTTGTGCAGGAAAGTTATTTATTGTATAGGGAAGAACTCAGGTGCCAGGTTTTCCTCCAGTTAATAGGGCTCACTGAGGCTGGGTGGAACCCAGGCAGGTCTGCAAGGTGAAACAGATCCTATCTATAGCTGTCAACAGAAATAATTTATCTGCCGCACGCTGAGCTACTCAGGGCTCTGCGCTATGAGATACCGCAGTGCCTTTTTTTTTTTTTTTCTAAACTCGGCATAGTTTTAACATAACAATTTGCGTTCAGAGAAGGTTGAAAATATAGAGTTCTGGATATTTTTTCTTTATATATACTGATAAAGGGCTTAAAGATATTAAGTAGCTTTAGCTTGAAGTTATTTTATAAACAAAAACAAAGTATATATGTAAATTAAGCTTAAACACGGGCTAGAGAGAGAAGTTTAGTTATATTTTTGCAAGAGCGGGCCCCGCCCTTTGCGAGGTAGAGGTGCCCCAGAATGAACTATCGCCTGTCAGGGGAACGGTCCCTACAATCCGGCTTGACAAATTTCCCAGGGAAAGCAGTGGTTAGTTTAAACATGCCTACTCCTTTTTTTTTTCTAAATATTTCACTCTAGATAATTTAGAAATATACAAACAACATTGTGATTTAAAGCATAAATGTTATAGTTATGTGAGTTATAGTACTAACATAATTATTCCTTCCGCTAGTACTGACAACTGGTCCCACGGACCACCGTATGTAAATTCATATGAATATAAATAAAATAATAAATATAATCATTTATTTTTTTATTGTTATTTCTTGCATTGCCCACAGTCAATGAATATATGATATAAAATTAAATAAATAAATTTTATAATGAATATAAAATTCCAGTTAAAAACAAAATCAAAGAATTTTAGAATAACCCTCAAAAGGTACGGTGGAGTTAAGGCCGACCCCAGTATGCTTTGAAATGCATCCTGCATCCCCCAAAATTATCTCCAATAATACTTTGAGTGCCTGTCCTGTCAATCGTTTTCCAGCTGTGGACGAGAGGATTTCGCTATACAAGTTAAGTTGATTGTCTTTGTTACCCGAATCCCGCGAAAATTTATGTTTGGGGTTGACGAAAACCCCACAATACCATTCATGTACTCCACCGCGTTTTGTAATAGATGTTCCTTTATTTTCCTTTATTTAGTAATTCTCTTATCTATTACTATTAATTCGACTATAAATTTCCATCAGGTAACATAGGGAAAATCACTAGTTATGGACACCCCCACCAGTAATGAACACCCTTTATTTAAAATTCCAACAATAAGAAACACATGCACCTGGAACAGAAGGTTCTGGCTGATGTCCCTCATTCTGAACCACCTCCGAAGACCAGAAGGTGCAATATTTCCCCTCGTAGTGCAGATAAGAAAACTTTTTTTTACTACGAACTACACTATATTCGTTGGAGTCATCTGGAAGCTCTTCAATATTGCATATCTTGTTATGATAATTGAGAATGTTCTATTCATTTATTATTCATGAGACTGGTTTTCGACTACATTATGCTTAGAAAATTTAATATAAATTTTATATTTTGCTTTTTTCATTTTCATTTTTTTATTTTAATAGTTACCTACTTTTACTGCCTATGCTTTATTACTCATTTTTCATTTGCTTGAAGTTATATTGCGTTTTAATGAAAAGTTTGATTTGAAAATGTATTTTTATGAAGAATAAAGTCATGTTACAGTATTAAAATTATATTCTTATTCCTGAGTAGAGAGGCACTGATACCATATCACCTCAAACCTTAAATAAAATTTGAGGTATGTGAGGACCCCACCATCTATATCCTCCCAGCTCACCATACCATTGGAGGGTTAACCCTCAACTACTGAAATAGTTTTTAGTATTGACCACCTTATATTTAATATCCTTTCTAAAATGTATTTAAATCCACAACTACAACTTAATTCAATACATGTTCCATATAGTATTTTTTTAAGCATGTTCTCAAAAGACACCCTTTCCGCAGTAACTCATAAGATACTAATGAATGTTTTAATGATAATCGATATATTATTACATTATATATCTATTTTCAGTGTAAGCATGCCGGATAGCTCAGTGTACAGGAAATACATTGAGCTACTGATATTTAGGTCACGGGTTCAAAACCGGCAGTTAACAGATAAATTATTTAAACCGAACCAGTGGAATCTTGTGACACATGTTCCCTACCAGGCTCTATAAAGTGAGTAGCCTTGATTGGGGATTAACCTGGAGGTTGAGTTTAATCTCAGTCAAATCACCGACAAAATAGTTAACAGAAAAATCATTTATATATTATCATTAAACGAAATCTTGTAATATACTCTAGGAATACAACAAAAGTAGTTTACAATAATGTTTTCCTTCTCGCTTATTCTAGTTTTGTTTTTCCCTTGGGATTTTGTCATCTTCTCGTATATTTTACTTTGGTTGGTCGTGGTTTTGTTAAGAGTGAACTTTAATTATGATTTTTTATAATTGAAGTTCCCTCTTAACCAAACTACAATCAACAACAATAAAATATAGATAATATCAAAAATAAATTAAAACCTCCGTTTCTTATCCTACTCTTAAAATGTACAACGTACAGTAAAAGAGATCTCTTCCAACCTTTCCTGATTGTAATTAGTAACCTTCCAACCCAAAAGGGGCTAAAAAGAAAAAAAAAGTATATTTTCTCACACGATCCAGATGATCCGGAGGCTCTAGGATTTCTCTTTGAAGAAATCTCCTGCAACGTGCGGACGAACTATCAGGTATAGGAAATCCAGAATAGCTGATATTTGATACCCGTATATGCCCGTATTTAATAATAATATATATATATATATATACTGCATTATTAAATACGGGCATAGTATCATGCATAGTATAATGCATATATACTGCATTATTATGTATATATATATATATATATATATATATATATACACACTCGAATATGTTTCATTCGGAATTATTTTTTAATTTAGCATGGAATATTTCCTGTATGCAAAAAAAATCCTACTAATAAAAAAATAATTGTATTTAATTAATACTTTTCCAAATTTCTGGTAGCCTCATGTCGTTACTAAACATAATTTTCTGTTATTTTCCTTCACTTGTTCACCCTTCATCCTTTACTACAACCTCACACAAGTTCTTAATCGGGCGAGATATGTTCCTATTTATTTCCGGTCTCCACTTAAAAGCCATTTAGACCATAGTCCCTTTTCATCCTCATCACGTACCAGAACCACTTTGGCCTCATTGTTTCAAGTGTGTGAAGGGTTTTTTCTATTTCAGATTTAGGACTCTTAAACAAAATAAAACAGAAGTGCCAGTTGAGATTTTGCCAATCGATTGAGCACAAAGACAAAATATACAGATAAAATTAAACCTAAAGAAACCAACCAGAGACAAAGCCCCTCCACCTCGTAAACGTATGCCATCCCACTACTTAATCATAATGAAGGTTAAAGGGAACGATTAAGTAAAACAAACTGGTCATAATATTTAGAGATAATAAATGTAGGACATACACATACGAAGTATACAATATGCATACATATATACATGAAACCAACGAAAAAGAAAAATGTCAAGTAAATGAAAAACTACAAATTGCATAACATAAGGTCCAAATCGAGAACCTGTGTGTAATGAAAATTCAGTAAAAGTTACCTTATAGTTGTGAATATATGCTGTGTATAGTTCGTGTCCTAACATTGTATTAGACTTGTAAAGTACTAAATAATGATTTCTTATTGTCTTTTCATAAATTTCGCCATCTTAAAGTATGTGTTTAGTTTTCTGTCCTTTGTATAGTAAGTATTATTAATTAATTATATGTAACCTGGGTGTTAGTATGCTTTTGTGCTGTTAAAACTTAGTTTGTTTGTTTTATGTAAACTTTTATTAGTTTTTAGTTGTTAAATGTAATAGTAATTTATGTAAGCTCCTCGATGTTACATGATATATAAAATATCACTAATTGGAGGCTATTCTCCACTCGACATCACCTCCATTCTTCGGACTCAGCTCTAACTTTCTGATCCCTCCCGTGTTATTTCCGCTTACTCCTCGGCCAGTTCCGAAGTCGACCCTAAAGTTGCTCGGACAAGAGATCCTCCTGATCGTGGGAAGCTTTTTAACTGCCCTGGCTGTAATAGAGGCTCATTCGTTGCGGGGTTTATTGAAGGCGGTATCGACCCGCCGGCCTCACCTAAGCCAGCCCTTAACGAGCGCCCTTTCCCATTTTCTTTTCCCCAAGCCCCGCCATTTTATTTCCTCCAATGTTTTCTTTCCCTTTCCGGTTTAGCGCTTCTTCCGAGCATTAACCTGCTTTCCTTCTAAAAACACGTACCCTCGCGTGGTCCTGAATAGATTTAGGGACTGGAAATAAATTCCGTATCTTGAAGGATAGGTTCCGATGTTGGCTGAATTTGGTTCTATCCCCGTCCCCTTAAAGTTACAGAAATGAAATTCTAAATATGATTCTTGTAAAAAAATAAGTTTAACATAACATGATAATGTACACAACCTATAATTAAAAGACATGAAATAACTAAACTAAACACATATCGCGCTCCTTCACAACAAAAACGACATAACTCAAAAAGAGGCATTTTTGAGTTAAGCCTTCAGTAGCAAACGTATCGGTTGATATTAATTTAGGAACTACATATGTAATATTCCATTTCATAAATGTATTTTTAATGTTATTTATTTTTTATAATATTTATAGATTTTCTTATGAGGTCACCTGTGGTCTAGTGGTTAGCGTAACAAACTACTAAACCCAAGATCGCGGGTTCGTAGCCCGGCAGGTGGCCCTAGGATTTTTTTAAGGGAGTAAAAAATCCTTAGTTACGCCGTCCTTCGGAAGGGACGTTAAACGGGGGTCCCGAGCCTGTACGATGTCAGGTACTCGATAAAAATCCCTATCCTAATTAAACCTGGATAGGCAAAATTTAGAGCTCCCACTGTAGCATCGCCCGATTAGCCATAGAAGCATAAAGTGACGTTAAATGAACAAACAAACAAACATAGATTTTCTTATAATGCAATTGGGAAAAACCACAATGCAAAGCCTTTTGTTTCAAAAATACACCCACTTACCAGTCGACGTTTCGCCTATTCAGGCATTATTATGACACAAAAACAAAAAAGGGTTATGTGAATCAACAACTCAAGTTGTATGTTGAACGTCTTGGTGGTGGGGTGCTGTCTCATGTTTGGAGCCTGTTTGGACTGTTGATCGTAGGGATGTATTGCACCTTTTTCTTCGAGATGTGATTCACATAACCCTTTTTTGTTTTTGTGTCTTGATAATGTCTGAATAGGCGAAACGTCGACTGGTAAGAGGGTGTATTTTTGAAACATGAGGCTTTGCATTGTGGTTTTTCCCAATTGCATTACAATAAATAATAGTGTTTCTTTTTGAGTTTTTGGCTCTATTTTAGTGATTTATAGATTTTCATTTGCACCTGCGCAATTGCGCATCCAGCAAATTTGATTCAAGTGTTTTTCTCTTTGATTTTTGGTCAATCATCAAACGATACGCGTAAAAATTCATTGCGCTGACCTTCGTGGTGTTTTCCTCACCTAAAATATCATTAACATTAGTGTCATATTGAAATGAAAATTAATACGATATTGATACTCACCGGCCAATGGATTTATCCTTATATCGTTGATATAATATCCATCGTCTACTTGCCAAAACATCAGTGGGTATTGCAATGCATCGCATGAACGCTGTGTTTTGGATATTCGTTGCGATTGCCCCGAGTCCCAACCTGTGAGCACAATATCGCGTGATTCCAGATTTTCGCCAACAACCATAACTGCAACCTCATATATTGTTGGTGCGTTCGTTCCTTAAAGTCATCACTTGGCAAGCGGCCCAAGGCAGTTTTGAATAACCGAACAATAGATGATGTTCATGAAGGAGCTGCTGCAGATCTCGAAGAATTCCTCTTCTCATTGCCGTATGGATTGTTTGGCGCTGATCAAGTTGATTTTCCATATTGCCCATGAAGTAGATTTGGAGGAATTTATGTTGTGCTTCTTCAAGCGGTAGCAACGATCCATTTTGATGGGGAATTTGCCTTTGGATCTGTAGAATCAATGACGAAAGTAGAATCAATGATTTTCTTTAATTTATTTAATCTTAATTCATTTAATTAAATTTAATTTCTTTAATCTTATATTACCTTGAATGTCGGATTAAATCCACGTTCATAAATAATATATGCTCCAAATGAAGTAATTTGAAAGCATCTGTTATATTTTTGAGTGTTCGATAGAAGTGAAAAAATAAAAATAACATAATGAATTTTATTAGTAGCTGATAAACTGTATGAGATACATTACTTGAAACCTAATTTTCTCTTTCCTATTCAAATTAAGGTAGGTAAAGAAATCGTGAGATGTCGGATAATAAATGTATCTTATATCTATCAATAATATAGTGCATATCATATAAAAATATGTTTATATAAAAATCTTAAAGTAATGTACAACAATACAATAGTGAAATCGAAATGCCTAAATGCCAGTGAATGCCTCGTTTTAAGCCATAGATTAGATAAACATGAGATACTTGAAATAAGAATAATGGCAAAGATCTCAGGACCTGTGAAAGCAACAGATGTATGGAAATTATCATCTAATCATGAAATATGCAGGAACATAAAAAAAAATAAGGAAAAGAATAAGAAAAATAAGACTGTTATTAGACGATATATTTTCAGAGTGGATGGTCCCAGATTATCAGTGGAAAGTTCAGCAACAGGATGGATTCAAGAATTAAGGATTTAGAAGGAAAGAAAATAAGGGAAGATGATATTGTAGACAGAAAGAGGTTTAGGAAGAGGATCTTGAGTATGGAGGGATTTCTGAGGAAGGTGAAAAACAAACCTGGGACGAATTGATCCTAGGACAGAAAGAAGCAGCAAAGCTAAAGAACAAAAGGATATTGGAAGGAGCAGAAGAGAATACAGCAGTATAGGGAAATTTAAAATTAGTATCTGCTTGGAACAAATAAGAAGAAATTTTAATAATGTTGAGTAAACTATTTTTAATTATTAATTTTATTTTGATGACGCATATCTCGGACCAATACACAACTGAAAGAATGCAGCTGCAAAAATGCTATGGTTAATCTGAGACTGAAAATGTCCTTCTATACTACGGTATTAATAGTTTTTCAGGTCCGGAGGCGGAGTCTATTCTTCCTGGGATCTGATTGGTTCTGATTGACGGGGCCTCGACGAGAATAGGTACCAACCAGAAACCAGCTACTCGAGGTCCACCCAATCAGAAAGCAGCCAATCATACCATAGGAGGCATTGGCTCCGCTCCGAGCCCGAAATATAGGAGGACATTTTCAGACTAAGATTAAGCCCTGCGGAAGCTATCAGAATGTCTAGCGAAACGATGGCAATGCATTTGACAGCACGATCGAAACTAGAAATACTCGATGAATCGATTCAAAATATTGGCCGTAGCAATTTAAAAGAGCATTTAATATAATTCCAATGCCAGCTAGAGCTAAATTAATTATTAATAGTAGTATCAAGTAACACTTTCATTGAATTATTTAATCTATTTATAACAGTTACCAAATGTGATTGAGGAAGATTATTATTTGATTCATGACAAATTTAATAGTTTAGCTGCAATCTTTAATATGTAGTGCCTACATGAGGTTATCATCATAGGCATATAATATAATTTTCCATTATTATACGGAATTCAAAACCTCCCTTAATAATATAAACTACTTCAAAATATGAGCATTAATAGAATATTCTATAGAAGGGACTACAAAGGTTTGCAGTCGAGTTTGACAGGAGTAGAGAGGGTGACGACGGAGCATCATAATGGGGTATGAGCTCTGTCAGTGTTGCCTTTATTAATTCACACGTCACCGGGAGGGGACCAATCAGAGGCCGGGTTCACTCATGAATTATTAAGCCAGTTCCTAATGGGGTCACTCTGCACCGCCTTTCCTCTGATGGA
This sequence comes from Arma custos, assembly GCA_037127475.1. Classification (NCBI taxonomy): domain Eukaryota; kingdom Metazoa; phylum Arthropoda; class Insecta; order Hemiptera; family Pentatomidae; genus Arma; species Arma custos. The sequence goes on along the minus strand of CM073765.1, from coordinate 18,266,955 downwards.
ACTTCTCCTCATTTCCGCGGTCAACCAACGTTTCCGTAGGATTTCTCAAAATTTAAAAACACATGTGGTTGGTGAAATATTATCTGTCTTAAGCGATAAAAAATTTTATATCAGAATATTTAAAATAATATTACAGTTATTAGAATAAAATTTTTGTATTTTTTTTTTACACCTTTATCTAATTTATTGAACGTTAACATTTGGACGGAATGGCTCAGTGGTAGAGCGCTGAATTGCCGTACGAATAATCCCGTTTTCAAATCCAGCAGATTTTATTTAATCTGTAAACGAATAGATTGGTCCCTTAGGATCTGAGACCCTCTTAGGGCGCACCCAGCCTCTATAGAGAGTATCAAAAATAGGGGGAAAATTTAGTGGTTGAACAGAACTAGACATACCACATCCCTGCCCAACCGGTGTCCAAAGAAACCGTAGTCTCAGCCCAAGACCCTTGGTGGGTGGCATTTGTACAATGTTTTTTAACATCTATTGCGCTATGTTTTAATGAAATAATATGTTTTATTAATTTTACTGATCAATACATTAATTTTGTTTTCTCAATAATTTTGAACACTTTATAAATAATATGTTCTGTCCTTTAAGAAACTATTTATGTTATTTTTCTATTTTGTAAAGAGTAGTTATTGTAAGGACCAGAGGAAGTGGTACAGCGTTGAGTTGCCTTGCCGCAGGTCCTGGGTTCAAATCTCACTAGCTGGAAGACTTTTATTAAATCTGTTAGTAGGAGATGGTTCCTCTGGAATCTAAGACCCTCCCAGGGCTCACCCAGCCTCTATAAAGTAGGAGGAAAATCTTGCGGTTGAGCGTGTTCCGGGACAAACCGGCTTTCTGTGCAATTTTAGCATAAGAAACCGTACAGTCCCTACAAAATACTAAGCCAAAGACCCATCATGGATTGTAATGGTACAAGCTTTTTTTTGAGTAATTCTTGGAGATAATAACTCAAACCTATAATTTACTTTAGTGGCCATAACTGTTTTAGATTGGATTCTTTTACAGATGTTGGTTGTGTGTTTACTTTTATAAAGAGTGCAGATTAGCTTTATCTTGGGTGATCTTCGATATGACTTAAATTAATTTATTAACATTCAAATTATTAATATTGATTTCCTTACCTAAACACTACAGTCAAAGCTCACTTGTGGAATTATAAAACGAAAATGAAGGAGATGATGTGTTTCTGAATCACCAAAAAAAAAAAAAGAAGTCGATGTCCTCGTTCAATTCTATCCGGATTGGCGGTATAGTTTTTAAAAAAAAATGTTTTAATGAAAAAGGAAGAGAAAAAATGAAGAACGTATAAAAAAAAAGAACAAAAGTAGGGAGAGTAAAAGAGATCATAAACGGTTAATCAGAACAATAGAACTGGGAGGACAATCTTCAGTTTACACCAGTTGCAATAAAACCCGATTCTTCCCCAGGGGCGGTTGGTCGTAGCAGTAAAATAAACTCCGTAGTCTCGAGTTCGCTCTTAACACGCTGAGAATAACAAAAATCTGAGTAATTTATTTTACTGTCCTCTATCGTGCATTCATGATCGTGAGGACGCTATAAAACAAACGGAAAACAAAAAAGCTAGGTTCAACACCCGAAAAGGAGTATGAGAATAGGTGGCTTCAGTTTTTGTAATTTCTTTTTGCTTGTTGCGTAAAGTAAGCAATTAAATCGTTAATACAAAATTAAAGTATCCATATGATAAACATTATCAGGAGAGTGAAAAGACTGATTCATAGTTCTTTCAAAATCTGTGCGTATCGTCAAGCACATTTTACCTATATCATCATACGTGGTTTTGTGCATTTTTAATAGCTTTGTTCTGTATCGATTATGCACGTAACATATGAGAATCGATTTAATCTATTAACATATGATTGTAACCACCCAACTAATTCTTCATACAGTTTTATAAGACTATAGGAAGTGTTTACATACAAGTACGTTTACAGTATTTTCAATACCCTTTTATAGGGTGTATAAAAAAAATGCCCGTTTCAAAAGTCTGTAAATATTTTAATCCTATGTATTATTTACCAACTATTAATAATTCCTGTGTGAAGCGCCCTTAGCCAGCTTCCATTGGAGTTTAATGCCAGTGACGCGGCTGGGAAAGAGGGCTGGGGCCTCCCGGACTCCTGCTTTGCCCTCATTCATGAAGAAGAAGCTCAGTTCGCTGACCCCAGGCAAGTTGTAAATACGAATGTGTACAGTATATTTCTTTCATGTTTTATTTATTATTATTACATTTTTCTATTATATATATGTATATATAATATAATATTTAGATCTTGAGTTTCAGTCTTTTATTTCTTTATTAATTAATATTAATAAGAAATAAAAGACTGAAACTCAAGATCTAAATGTTATATTATTTCCATAACAGTCAAGAAAAGTGAAAACCAATATATATATATATATATATATATATATATATATATATATATATATATGTTTTGTTTTTTTTTACTTTATTTTTGTATATATTTTTTTCGCTTGTAAATATTTATTTATGCATTTATTTCTTTTATATCATTGATTTTTTATGGAATGATTGTAAGCTACATAGCACCATTACTTATTGCCCACGATTGTAATGCTTCAATTAAGGGTTTTCTTCTCTCAATAATTCCCTTAGAGCATTCTCTAAGCTTGTTTACTAACACTGGACTTGTTCAAAAAGAGGCTAAGTTTAGTTATTTATTTCAAAGAAGAAACATGATAGTGTCCTACGAAATTATAGTAATTTTAAGACATAACTGGAAAACAAATTTCACAGCCGCTGAAGCAACTCGTGAAATTATTAAATATGAACGGAAAGGTGTCCTTGACCAGCACGCGTTGGTTTGAAAAATTTAGCAGTAGAGATACGACGTTAGAAAGGAAGAAGGGCTCCTGGCGACCATTAATGGATATTGATGAGGTTCTAAAGGAAGCTGTTGAGTCAAATCCGTCCACAAGTACTCGCGAACTGGAGTGTGTGTGGTGTCGAAAGATACTATATTATATTTACTATACAATATTTGGTTAAAAACCGGTCATTTTTTTTTTTTATACACCCCATTTTTATTGTGTTTTCAATAAATAAGGACATAACATACTATATATGAATTTCATCGAAGAATGTATAATAATTAGTAAAAAAACAAATTTTTTAGTTTGATTAGCATTTATTAACTTAGGAGTTCGATCTTTACTAAGCCTATCAACTTTACAAGTTTGTAGGCGCCATCTTTTGAATAGTATTAACCGGGTGTAAGCTTCGCAATTCCGCGTTGTGTAAACTCCTAAATTCTCTAGTGGTCTCATCCTTGTCTGGACTAAATATTCTACTTATCACCTTATTTTCGAATACCTTTAGACGTTGTTTATCCTTGGGAGTTAGGAGCCAGGTTTCACATTCGTGAATAAGAGTTGGAAGGTGATGGTTTTATAAATTCTGATTTTCAGATTTCTGCACAAAAGACGCGAGCTTAGTACTGTGGAGATCAAAGCATTTCCTGCCTTCAATCGCTAATTCATTTTCTCTTGAATTTAATTTTTTCTAGTATAATAAATATACTATAAGTATTTAAACTTCTCAAAATCTTCAACCTTATTCCCTCGTATTATAATTCCCCCAAAATTGCTCCTTTTTCTGCTATACTAACTATATGCTATAACTATAAATTTAGTCTTATCCGATTTTACTTCCAGTCCTTTTTCCTTATCTGCTTTAAATAATATTAGTTGACCTTGTATACATGAGGAAATATATATATATATATATATATATATATATATATAGTATATATGAGGAAAATGGTCAGGATGAAGGTGTCAAATCCCGGCGATCAAACTAGCCCTGAAGAAGTCCTGCGATGTGGGACCAATAATCAGTTCTTCCTTTATTAGAGAATTTTCTTGAGCGTTTCTGTATTTATTCTTATAGTTTCGGCATTTTCGCCTAACAGTAATCGTCCGAAAATCAAAGCACGGATATTTTACTATTCATAGCCTGCTTTAAAATATCTAGTTGGTTTCACACAAAAAATTACAAACATGATACATAGTTGCCATTCAAAAATTGAAAATCCATCAACAATTCTTAATTGTAATGCGGTAAGTTATAACCCGGCACTTGCTCCAATGATTAATATCAGACCGCCAGCTCGCTTATTTAAAGTGTTACCCTAAACCGGTGGTAACAATTTGAGCTAATTGTTGTGAAGATTAGAGGGACCCTTTCAAGTTTTGAACACTGTTCATAAAGTTTAAATTTCCGTTTTAAACAGCGTTTCGAGTTTTATTAACATGTTATAAGCAAATAACCTATTTCAGCTATATATTATTTTTTGTACTAAAATAAGTAATATTAGCATTCATATTTTTTTTTTAACATTTTTGTAAGCTGACGTAATTAAAAATATAAACTCGGTTTTGGTTATTGTAAAAGGATTTCATTTTCAAGCCTATTAGCTTTTAGGCATTTTCTAAATAATTAACATAAATACAAATCGAAATAGATAAGGTTAATTTTCAGTAACAAGCAAATAAAATAAAAAAAGGTATAATAAATACTTAATAATTAGAAATATTGTAAAACCTATCCACTACAGCCCATGAAGGGCAGCGGCTGTAATGTTACATGGACAACTGTTCTGCAGGGAGGTTATTTGTCCGAGATCACGCTCACCCGCCTGCTTTCCCCCCCTTATTTTGAGTATTTTTATAACATTTTATAGAGGCTGTAAGAGCCCCAGGAGGGTCTTGGATCCTATATGATCCATATCCGGCTGCAAAAAGACTAAATAAAAGTCTTGCCTGCAGCGGTATTTGAACCAGGATTTTTGGGATGTAAACTCAGCCACTCTACCACACACAAAGGTTTTCCTCAATTAAACGTTATAAAGTTTTAATTTCAATCAGTGATTTTTGCGCAATAGTAGAAGCAGTACTTTAATATATTAAAAAAAAAGTTTATCATTAATTAAATAAATTACGTGATTGAACAAATTCAGTATTTGAGTAAATTGCTTTATATTTTCATTATATTATCCACATCAATAATTATTCTTTTCAGGTTATATCATCGTCTATACTTCGAAATGCTTGTTGAAATATTCATTTCTCGATTAAATGATTAAATGTTGCCCATAATTTAAGTCTAATTTTCTCCAAAATGAGTTTCTTGTACTTTAGTAAGCTGAATCGAGTTATTTTCGAAGTGATTAAATGGCTAAGTATGGTACTGGCTTGAAAAGGAGTTATTTCATATATTAAAACTCAATTTCAAGCCAAAAACTACGAGAATGATACGATTCCGGTTATCTGAAAGCAGTTAACTCTCTCTGGACAAAATTAAACTTAACCACTTATTCACCAGGGCTGTAGGTTTATTTACGATAGTATTGAAAAGGAAAACGAATGAATAGTTAAAACGTGTTGTGACTTAATTAGAAGCGACAATCTCCGGACCTGTTTCCCCCAAGTAAGGGTCCAGGTCCTGCAGGTTGGACCTCCCCCCCCCCTGACCCTATGGTGGTTCTTTAGATTCCACATAGTCCTTGGCTGTTAAGAGGATAAATAGTTTATATGCCACAATCGGATTTGAATCCGAAGCCTTCAGCAGAGCTCAGGGTAATATTATAAAGGAAAAATGTTTTCCTTATTATGTTGGTCCTTCAGTCTCTGTTTTCAGAAATGGTTTGTTTCTACTGTTAAATATATTTTGAATTTGTAGGTTGATATTTGGGATGCCAGAGCCTCATTTAGAATGAGTACTCAAATTATTATTTATACGCCTTTATCTTAATCGGATTCCGTTCCAATGGTCTGTTCTTGTGTTTACCAATTTACTCATCTGTTATACCTTCAATATATATATTAATTATAAATAAATAGTGTATCTGGGGTATGTAAGCACCAAAGTAATTACAATAAGGATTGTTTATGTATTCAATTTTAAACAAGGTTAATGATTCAGATGTTCCTATATAAAAGAGATTGCCATAAAATACGTTACAGCAAATAAATTAAACTTGTCTGTGAACAGGGGTAAATTGGGTTACAGGTGTATCTTCGCTTTCGACATCTTCTCCGTCCGCTTCGTTCTCCGGCTCCTTTTCTCTGCTTCCTTCCTTCTTACTCAGGATCTGCCTTCGAGCTCTCCTTGCTTCTCTGCGTTCGTCTCAAAAGTCCTCCTTCCTTCTCTGTGTCATCTCAAGAGTGCTCCTCGCTGTCCGTCTCCAGAGTGAGTTTTGCTTGCTCCCCCCCCCTTTTTTTCTTTCTCCACCATCTTGGACCATAAAGAGATCAAAAGGTCTGTTCTTTGTCCTAAACATATTCCCTTTCATGTTTGCCACCCGCATCAGTGCCGACAATGTATAGCAGAAAAATACAGCTATTGCAATAATTTAAATGTAATTGATTCTTTAATTATATTTGTTCATTCTATATACTTGATTAAAATAGAGAGTTGGTTGAAGCATTGAGTCGCGGGTAGAACATTGCGGTTTATAAGTAAATCGTTAAGTAAATACTTCAAGAACTTGGTCCTAACTAACTATGAAATTAAGCGAAAACCACAAAGACAAACAGTAATAATTACAAATTCCAGGCTCCTCACCTACTGTGGATTAGAGTTTCCATTACTTTCACTAAGTCAATCCTTAGTTTCGCTGACATTCGGATGGCCGTTAATGTAATTAAACAAATACTTTTACGAAATATTGTTGAATTGTTCGTAATTTAGCTTAATTGTACTTAAGTTAAGTAGTTTTTAAGTAAGCAAAAATATTAGTTGACCTTTTTGATACTGAATATAAGTAAAATAAGCGAATATGCATGGAGCCCTAAGTAAAGCCAGATGTATATTACATATACATACATGCATGTAGAAGTATTATAATATATATAAAAAATAATTATATATATAAATATATATAAAAATACATATAATTTGCTAAGGATATTACTAGAGAGGAGAGGATTAAAAAAATATATTAAAATAATCATAAAAACCTGATAATAAATCCATTAGTAATTTTTATCCTATACTGATTTACAAAATGTTGATTTAGTTGTTCATACTCAACTACAATACATCAAGCACCAACTATTGAAATAATGTTTTTGCGATTTAACAATTTTTATCATTCAAGACTGAAAAGACAAGAAACTGGTCGATGTTTTCGCCTACTTAAACATTTACTGGACAAACGCTCTAAGCTCACAATTAATTACAAAAGACTCATTTACATGGCAGTTATCAGAGCTATTTGACATGACAGATATACTAAACCATCCAATTCATCTCGTATCCAATCCTTACAATCCAAAATCCTACGTAAAATCATCAATACTCCTTATTATGTCACAAACACACTCATCCATCATGAACCTAATATCCCATATGTTGCTGATTTAGCCCAAACTTCCATGACAAGCTCCATACACACTTGAAGCAGCTAGTCTCTCAACTTGCTTCCCATATTATTCCTCATCACCCTCCGAGGCGTCTGAAAAGAAGATGGCCTCGAGACCTACTATAGAACTTTATTGGAGTGTTACCGATGGGTAGTTTCTCCACACGTGTTTTTTTTTCATGCCATTTGTTCATATTAGCAGATTTACGTATTGTAATATTATTAAAGTTGTAAATATCAATAAATTAATCTAAAAAACAAACAGGTGAATGAGTCCAAAACTAAGTACATATGGCTACAGAAGAGGTTCCGAGGCCAGGTAAAACAGTGGCCATAGGACAGCATCAGTTTGAAACCTCTGAGTTTAAGTACCTGGGATCTATAGTCACCCAAGGCAATCTCCCCGATGTGGAGATTAGATAGAGGATTGCCTCAGCTAATAGATGCTACTTTGGTCTAGCTAGACAGTTCTAAGACTTAGAATTTAAGAGAATACTCTCAAAAAGGCCCAAGCTTCCCCTCTATAAAACCTTAGTGCGCCCCGTACTCCTGTATGGATCAGAATGTTGGACAGCATCCAAGGTAGCCGAAAAAGAGCTCATGATTTTTGAAAGAAAAGTTCTCCGACGTATTTTTGGGGGTGTAAAATTTAGAGAAGAATGGAAACGCCGGACCAATCAGGAGCTGTACAAGGCCTTTGGACTGGCCGAAATTGCTACAACAATGAATAAAGGCGGCTAAGGTATGTTGGGCACATTGTCAGAATTGGGGTTATGCTAAGGGTATTGTTGTTCCAACTAATCCATGGAACAAGGAGGACAGGAAGACGAAAGTTGAGATGGTAGGATGGTGTCTCTACAGATGCTAGAAGCATGCTGGGAGTGAGGAACTGGATGGGGTCAACAAAGGACCGTGACGATTGGAGGAAATGGTTGGATTAGGCCAAGGACTGTCACTGGATTGCATCGCCGTAATAATATATAAATAATTATAAAACAATCAAATTGTATTAACAATTATAATAACGCCGATATAAAAAGAAGAGAAGATTGAAAAAAATTCCAAATAAAAATAACCATGTTTTAATTATAAATCTACTAATAATTTTTAGCCAGTAAATATTAACTAAATGGTGGTTTAATTTCTCAACTTCTACTACAATATATCATGCACCAATTATAAAAAAAACAAACTTTTTTCGGGATATAACTGCTTATTACCAAAAATAAAAATAATAAGAACTTTATTATTATTATAACATTAATTTATATTTTTTTTTATGTTTCATGTAAAAAGTCAAAGATAGTTTAATTACTTCGGCTGTTTCTTAGTTTAGAGGTAAGGATTTAAAATACCAATCACTCTGCATAAGAGCTTATAATTTTCCTTTTTAAAAGTTAATATAGTTATTAATTATAATTAATACATATATTGTTCATTGTGTGTTAAGGTTTAATTAAGCAACTGATTATAAAACATCCATAAAGATGTTTTTGTATTATAATTTTAGGAAAATTTCTGTATCTAAATGATACTAATAGGTAGAAGTAGGCAATTTAGGTAAACGAGTAAATTTGTTAATATTCTTTAATAACAACAGTAAATATTTTTATAAACCATTTTTCCCTACTTTTTTATTTCCTAGCCCCTTGGCTTTTATAATTGTGTTGTAAATAAAATAGTAAGGATAGAAAGAATCTTTTTTACTTACGGAATCCTGATTCTTTTATAATTAAATGTGAATACCTTATTATTGCGGTGGAAAAATATTATGAGTTTATAATAGACATTTTTTTTTGTTTTTACTAATTAATTCCAAATAGGTACACTCTTTTCGCCTTTTGAAAAGAGGTTATATTAAAATTAGACTTTGAAAGGTATGAAAAAAAAAAATAAAACGAATTTCTCGAGTTCTCATTTAAATGGAGTTGTTTCGTCATTTCCTTTGTAAGTATAAGTATCGTAATAATGTGGCTTGTAACGAAAATATACTCGACTTAACCCGAAAATCAAAAAGGAATGTTTTTTTATTTACCTCAGGTTACTACTTCTTCTGTTCTCGTTAATTATCAATTATTTAAATTAAATTAAATATTTCCAAGAACCTGTTTTGATAAAAATTCAGTGGTTTGCCTTTTTTCAACATTTGACAGAACATTTTTGATAATGTTAATATATAAAAAAAACACATTCTCTCGTTCAAAACAAATATAATAATTTCTATTTATATTTTTTTATAATTAATGGTCAGCTGTTTTGAATTTTAAATATTTTTATTTTAATGAAAAAAGTTATGCTCCCGGCCGGGATTCGAACCCGGAATCTCTGTCTCTCCGTGAAAGCGCTCCAACCATTTGAGCAACCAGGGTCGCCTGCCGTAAGGGACAAATCTTTTTTCTTATCCGATCCCATGACCCCGTGTTCTGTTAATTTTTTGCGATGCAAACACGAGAACGAATGTTCTTCGAACATTACTTTTAATTTTTGGATCTTGTTGACTTACGTCATATTACTGTTTATAATTTTTTATAATTATTGGTCAGATGTTGTGAATTTTAAACATTTTTATTTTAAAGAGAAAAGATATGCCCCCGGCCGGGATAATAATAATAATTTAAGGGATAATAATTTCTGACTTGAAATGTTATATTACTTTTAGTTAAACTTTATAGTAAATTTTTAAAATGAATGACTTCCGTCGTAAACCAAAGACTTCCTGTGCTCCTGTATCGTTTAATAACATCCCATTGAATCCTGTAGAACAGGTCCTGAACTTAGGACTAAACCTTGACAAACGACTTGGAATCCTCATACTAGACTGAAATTGGAAGAAACAGCTCGCCGTTTCAGGTAACTTCAACATTTACCAGACAAACGCTCTAAGATCCCAATTAATTACAAAAGATCCATATGCATGACAATCATTAGACCCATTTGGACATACGGAGTAGAGCATTGGTGCTCCAGTAAGCCATCGAATTCCTCTCGTTTCAATCTTTACAAGCTAAAATCCTTCGTCAAATCCTCAATGCTCCATACTTTGGAACGAATAATGTAATCCACAATGAATTTGTAACTTATTTGGCCCGTTTCCGATATCAATCTTTTCATGACAAACTTCATTCCCAGTCAAACCCACTAGTTTTAATTAGCTATAAACAATACATGCATTACATAGAAAGAAAGTTTAACATAACGTAGCCTGGGAAGTTTAATATTTGTTTAGTGAATATATCTATCTGCATATTTGTATCTAAAAATCTGTTTACTGTAATATTAAAAAATATACTCACAAGGATGTTTTTTTAATAATGGGTGATTATTTATTGAAAAACAAATGGGAACTTTTTTTTTTATTCCTCCAATATATATTTACAAATATACAATACAAATAAAATAAATTAATGCAAATTTCAAGGTTTTTTTACTAAAACTTCGTTTAAAACATGAAAAAGAACAAAGAAGGTATAAACACATGGGCCTCGACCTTTAATATCTATATTAAATTGGAACCTGGAATTTTCTTCCTTTTTTATAATTACTGATTTACGGGAAGTTAATTTACAATTTGGAAATGGATATAAACATGTCCTCATTATGAAACATGAATAAATTGTTTATGAAAACATCGGTGTATTGTTACCTTTTTATCTCTAAATCAGCGGAGTACTTGACATCTTGTAGAGAGAATTATCCTGAAACAAAACCAACGTGTTAATTATTCAAACATAGCGTTTATAAATTCAATTAGCTATATTATTTCAGGTACACTCATTGAGTTGTGAGTACAATTCAACTCAATTTATATTCTCATTTTACTCCATCCCTTGTTAATTCAGAGAATGAGGTCCCAAGAGGAAAATTAACGTATACGTAATTACAAAACTGACCAGAGGCTTTTGCATAATTTAAAACGGAGCTGGGTTTAATATTGTTGAAATAAGTGCTAGCTAATAAAACCATAGGCCATATGGAGTAATTAATCTGCTGTTGGTACAATATTACAATATTTACAAACATATTCATCAATTCAGTAATGAAAATAAATAGGTAAATCATTTCATTGTAGATTGCTGTCATGACAGAAATGTTTTTGACATATATCGTTGGCGTCAAAACAATACCGCCTATGTACACTTTGGCCGATTTTACAAGAGAGAAAAAACCGCGCCGACTTTAGACTTGGCAATTTTTTTCAGAACTATTGATGAAGAGTATCAAACAATCATACTCTGCCATGTTGCTGACCTTAATACATTCCTTCCTTAGTGTGGATTCAACCTGTAAAATGCGTTGCCGTTACTAACTCATTTTCATAAAAAGTTGTAGATAGGCGGTATTGTTTTGACAGCGACGATATTAGGAACTCATAATTTTGAAGCGTTTAGTACGCTACTGAAATGAAGTCTAGAAGAAATTATATTTATTCTATACTAGCTTAGGCCCGCAGCTTCGATCGCATGGAATGTGGTATGCCACATAAAGTTTCGTGAAAGATCATTTTAAATAAATAATTTAATTATTTAACTAACCTTTGAACCCCTATTATATTAAAGGGGAAGCCCTTAGAGTGGAATTATCCAAATTTCTTTCTTAAAGAAATTCTCTCTTTGCGTGAAAGAGAGACAAACATTCACATTTATAATATTAGTACGATTAGTTGGATATCAAAACAAATAGTTTCATTCATGTTCTTTCTGGTATTTTAACAACTATGATCATGTTATTTGCCTTTAATTATGTTCTATAATGGATTCTCCACAGTACCTAAAAAACTGTCAGGGGGGGACACACGTGCTCCTGTGTGCCCCACTTAAATCCGCGCTTGATATAGCCCATGTGTTTTTCTGATGTATAACCTATATTACTGTAAAGTTACATCCAAATCCGTTCAGTAGTTTGTAATTTGTTGTAATATTACTATAACATTTATCTACATGAAACAAAATAGTATGATGTATTAATGAATAAATGAGATGGGGAGCAGAGTGGCTCAATGGTAGAGCGCTGAGTTGCCGTGCCGAAGTTCCTGGGTTGAGTTTAATGGCAAATTTATTTAATCTTCCAGCAGCTGGGGCTAGATCTTTTGGATTTTGGGACCCTCCTAAGGCTCATCCAGTCTATTTAATGCTGGTAGCCAAAATAAGGGGAAAATTTGAAGGTTGAGCGTGGTCTAGAACAAACCATCTCCCAGCCTAAACGGCTTCCACAAGTAACAGTACAGTCACTTACTGCACCCTAGACAAATGAACAATTCAATATAATACAAAATATTTTTTTAGTGATGTAATATTTTAAATTGCCTAGCAACGCATCAAGGAACTACTTTCTGCTTGGTCTTTTGTCGTGATCGATCAGTTGAATTATAAAATTGGCCAATCATAAAGCTACTATTTCTGACTTCTTCAAGCAGTTGCATAATAAATTTAGCGCAGCTTTTAAATTTAATTGAAAAAAAAATGGATTGCATCCTGGTGAGTGATTTATAAAACGTATTCTATCATTGATGTTGAGAAGCATTTCACAATATAAGCCTTTCCTTCGTGTTTCTTTCAAATTTCAATTTACTGAACAAACTGTAACCGTACATTGAAACTATTCCGCATCTTTTATTTATAACAGCTGTTGTGTCAAGAAGGCTGTGAAGCTATCGCAGGAAACACAAAATTAAGAAAACGTTAGTACATTGATAACGTAGTTTTCTTTACATATATAAAATAATTTGTATACACGAAGTATAAGTATGTAAAGAGGTGATCGTGTAACTTACACCTAAAACCTTTAATAGATGTTTTATCATCGTTACATCATTAATATATTTTGTTATTTTTTAAAATGAATCTTAAATTTAAATTTTAAATTCAGTTAATTTTTTCCATTTGTATTTTAGTATTAATTTATGTAACTTATTGTCTACTTCTTATTTGGTTTAATCATTGGAAGGCTTATACTAATATAGGTACTCTTATTCAATTGTTAATATCTTTACATACATATATGTATAATACATACCTAGATATCTGGTTTACTCTATTAATAAAACAACAACTCCATTTTCCTGTTTGACTTCTTGGATTACTTGAATAATATTAAACCAAATGTACATACAGTGCACTCAAGACCGGCGCTGACCATACCGACCGAGTTAACATAACGCTATCTGAATATTATCCAGTATGCAAATCAGGCGTAGGGTGCCTAACTATATTAATCATATACCGCTAGCATATATATGATATTGCTACTAGCTTTCTCGTTGCTGGGTTAGCAAACAGATCCCGATTTCCATTTCCACCGTCCACTGGTAAAACACTATCCTCTAAATGGAAATGAACTGCGAACTCAACATTGGAACATAATTCTGTACATTTGGCAGTAGAATCTACCAAAGTCGATTAATAAATGGAAGGAATTGGCAGTGATATCATTCGAGATCTATAGTAAATTATTTTATCTCTATCTGTACAGTTATCGGATAGTATCTCTATTGATAGTATCCACATTTATTGATCAAAATAATAGTATTAACAAATTATTTAAACTAGTGCACCTTTCAGTGTTTACTTCTTATTTATCGAATCTTCTAACATGCACATTACGTTTCTAGTTGCTATTTTATTGTGGAAGCTACATTAAACTTTTTTTAACGTTTTGATATTCTGTCGATTAATATCTTCAACTATATTTATTAAATATAAAAAAGAATCAGACATGGGGATTCAGAGGCCCCATTGCTGTTAAACATCGTCCTACATGCAGCTATAAAATTAGTTGGACTAATATCCCTTAGTAAAATTTTTAACCAAGTGATACTAGTGATGGCATATGCGGATGATTTAATTGTTGAGAGGACTCAACAAGGCATCCTGGAAACAAAGATAGTGCTTTAGATGAAATCAAAGAGAATGGTTCTCTTTATCAACGAGGACAAATCCAAAATACTTAAGCTCCATAAGTGGAATCCAGATCACTTGCAGATGAATTATGTAGTTAGATACAAAAAATTTGAGAGGGTGCATATCTTTATTACTTGGAATCAGTTGTCAACGACATTTTGCACGAAGGAGAAGAAGTGAAATAATGACCTAAGTGCCTCACGATGTGTACTACGGAAGACGGAGAGATGAAGTAAGACCTAGTGGAAGATCGAATGGAACATAGAAGGATGATGTCGCAGAGGATCTGAAGAAAACATGTGAATCCATCACGCGTGCTAACGATAGGGAAGACTGGAAAAGAGCGGTTGAGCTGGCCAAGGAATAAGCAACACCTATACTACTAGAACCCATAAAGGGTCTTGGGTTCAGTACAAAGCAGAGAATGTGTCTGTTCCCAGGACAACGGTTGTCATGATCAGAGATGCGATTTGTCTAAGATCACGCTCAAGCGTCAGCCTTTTTCCACCATTATTATTACTCACTAAATAGAGGCTGGGTGTGACCAAGGAGGGTCGTCAGGATCAACAGGGTCCAACCATGTTTACAGATTATTTTATCTGCCACAGCCGCTTCTCTGAAACCGTAATCTTCGGAATAGTGACTCCGCCCTATACCCACTCATCTATTTGGCTCCATATGTATTAAATATCCATTTTAATTTCATATCATTAAATCCCTCCTGTTTTGTATTCTATAACGTCAGCGGCCTTGAGCCGGTTCGAGTAAAAACCGCCTTCAGGCTTTTGTTTATGTAGAAGCATTTGCAGGTATTTATTGTAAATTTGTATTTATATTGTAAATAAAATCTTGGAGGGTATGAAAAAAAAATCATTAAATAACAATTTTATGTCCGAGAATCATATTTTATATCAAAAAACTAGATTATTCACTTCTAGATTTTTCAGAACTCTACTTGAAGAACTGTCAATTGCGTATTATCACAGCGGAAACATCCTCAGAAATGTTATTGAGAAAAAGGCTGACATTATTGCCCATTACAATGACACGAAATGAGGAATGTACAATCTTGACAGAATGATAAGTGATTATACCTGTCAGTGGCAAACTAAAAGGTTGTCTTTGGCACTTTTTATGAATCTGATAGATATTGTTGCAGCAAATGCATTCGTCTTTGGATTGATCTACATATGGGATGGAAAAAGGCTTATCAATAACATTTTACTTGAACTCGGAAAAATATTCGCTGCCCCCATGATTCAGAAAAGGTAACGTGAAAAGAGGGCAAGGTATTAGTTATGCTCAAGAAAAAAAGACACTAAAGTAAACCTTGTTTGTAATTTTTGCAAGAAATATATTAGTAAAGAGCACAAAATTACAGCATATTCATGCATTCATTGTAATTAGTTTATTCGTAATTAGAGTTATTTTCAAAACAAATAAAATTATAAATTTTGATAGTTTAAAAATTATTGCTATTACTTTTCTACAGTCCCAGCCTATCAGAATTATAAGCAATGGCTCTTAGATGGATGATATCATCGTAGCTGATGGCAGAAAAAAATGGGGTCCTCCAGCGACGCCAACTGGTATTACTTGTAATTTTTTTCACCCGGGAATAGGAGGGTTAAAAAAAGACGTCTAAATTAAAAAATCTTTGATTGAAAACATGTTTTATGTGTTATATAATAATTAGATTGTGTAATTATTATATATGATTTTATAGTCTCTTTCATATCACTCATATATTATTAATATTCTCATTCACTAATTTCAGCCGAATTCACGAATTCCAGGTGTTCCTTGGCGGCGGCTCTATTCGAATACTTGCATACTTGAGCTAGGCCTGGATTCCGGTCGATGTGAACCTGGACATACCGAGCGAATAGTCTTTAGATATCCATCAGATAATTACACCAATTCTACCGTAATTCTGAGATGAATTCTCGCCGCTTAATATTATAAGTTGGAATTCGTAATTAAAAAAAATTAAAAAAAGTGTAGCACTTCTACAATTCAGTAAAAGGTATTATACTCAGTTATGGTTGAGAGTGCAATGTTTCGAAGTCAACTGATGTGCAGAAGTTGATTTGACCCAGATCACCTTTAATCAAAAGTATCCTCTTTATAGAGACGAGGAGAGCCACGGTAGGTTTTACTGATTCCTGAGGGTTATTAACAGATCTCATAGTTTAGCAGCTGCTATAATCGAATTTCATCCCGGGATCTATTAAAGAATGAAATACCTCTTACAAATATCCTAAAATACACAAAAAAAAAATGTATTTTCCTTCTTTTTCTCACAGTCTAGAAATGTAAATTGTATTTTTTAAATATTTTTTTAATAGTCTATATCACTTTAAAAAAAAAATCTCATAAACTGAACACGGCTTATCATCCTTGACTTAATTTTTATAGATTTATTCTTTCAATTTTATAATTACATTATCTTATTAATATACATATATATTTTTTACCCCTTCAGATATAGTTATAACATTATTTTCTTATTGTATTTTTCCCTGTTGCCAATATCCATCCATACATCCACTGACACGTTTCTTTTAATCCTCTATCCAGCTTCGTCCAGCCTTTTCTAATCTTTCTTCATCCTGAAACCTTCCAGATTTTTAATCTGCTTTCAAATTTACTTCCTTCTAGCATGTACATGTGAGGCTCTGTAATGTTCAAATCTTTCTTTCCTTCTTTAGTTCACGTTATGGTGTTCTTCTTTTTCCAAAACTAATTAAATACCTGTCCAATCAAACAAGCATAGGTTAATACTGTACAGATGTCCTAGGAATGTCAGCCTCCGCATTGTGTCCTAGATTCTTCCCATTTTCTGGTTGATTTCTTTGTTACTTTGTAGCTTTCATCGGTATCAATCTGAACAGCACCCATGATTTTTCTTTTCAGAACATTCAGGTTTTTGCGAATATAGTCTATCAAAAGGCATTCCGTTTTTTAGCAGTGTTATAACGTCTTTTATTAGCATTTCAGAAGATGCACTTGCAGCTATTCTTACATATCTATTTTGTTTATCTGATTATTTAATTAGAATAACGTAGAACTTTGTAGTAGCACAAATGTTCACTTTCTTATTTTATTTGATTTCTACCCAATACTCTTTCATTAGCTCAAACTTTGTTTTATTTCCCTTTTACTTGTTCATTTCACTTCTAACTTCATTCTTTTAAGATTCGGATAATTTTTTTGTCTTCTATTTCTTAATTTGGATCCATATACGAGGGGTGATCAAAAAGTTCCAGGACTGTTGAGATTGCGCGGCAATGGAGTGTCATAGAGCAGTGTGGTTGGCAGCATTGTTTAGCGTGACTCTTCCTGAGCTCAGCTGTTTATTCAGTTTGTTGATAACCTTCTTCATTGCAAAGTTACTGCTGTTTTCGTAAAAAAAAATTTTTTGTGTTCGGCGATTTTGTGAAATGAATGTAAAGGAAGAGCAACGCGTTTGCGTAAAGTTTTGTGTGAAGTTGGGTAAAATGTTTACTGAAACTTTTCAAATGTTGCAAGTGGCTTTCCGTGATGAATGTCTGAGTCGGTCAAGGTGTCATGAGTGGTACAAAAGGTTCAAGGAAGGCCGGACATCGTGTGAAGATGATTCTTGTTCAGGGCGCCCATCAACTTCGACTGACGACGATCATGTTGCAAGATTGAACAGTCTCGTGCGTTCTAATCGTCGACTAACCATTCGTGAGATGGCTGAAGAATTGAACATTTCATTTGGTTCGTGTCAACAGATTTTAACAGAAAATTTGCAGATGAGAAGGGTGGCTGCAAAGTTTGTTCCGAGACTGTCGACTGAGCAGCAGAAAGTTCAAGTTTGTCAGGAACTTCTTGAAATGGCAAATGCCAATGAAAACTTCTTAAAACAAGTCATTACTGGAGATGAAAAGTGGGTTTTTGGCTACGACGTGGAAGCAAAGGTCCAGTCATCACAATGGAAGACAAAATCCTCCCCAATCCCCAAAAAAGCACGTCAGGTCAAATCAAACGTCAAGGTCATGCTTACTGTTTTTTCGACTGGAAGGGTGTTGTTTACCATGAATTTCTTCCACGAGGTGAGACCATTAACCGCTTTCGTTATCTTCAAACCCTGAGAAATTTGCGCGAGGCAATAAGGAGGAAGAGACCAGAGTTGTGGCGGAGTGGTGAGTGGGTGCTGCATCATGACAATGCGCCTGTTCATTCCGCACTGCTCATTCGCGACTACTGCACCAAAAATGGAATGACGGTCATTCCCCAGCCTCCATATTCACCTGACCTTGCCCCTGCAGACTTTTTCTTGTTTCCAACACTTAAGAGACCCATGAAGGGAAAGAGATTTGAGTCCGTAGATGACATTAAAAAAAAATCGCTGGAGCAGCTACACACCATTTCACAAGATGATTTCTCAAAGTCCTTCACACAGTGGAAACATCGTTGGGAAAAATGTATAGCTTCCCAAGGAGAGTACTTTTTAGGGGACGACGTCCAATAGCCTGTAGATTTTTTAAATAAATTAATAAAAAATCAGTCCTGGAACTTTTTGATCACCCCTCGTATGATTTCTTATTCCTTCATCTCAATATTCTTCCATCCAATTCGTTTTTTTCTTTACTTGTTTGTATCCATACGCTGACGACATCCAAATCTATTTGTCCTTTCCTCCTTCTGAGTTATTAATTGCGTTCGCTAGTATTCAGGAAGGCAAAGCTGAACAAAATTGGAATTGAACGCAATGAAAACTCATGCCGTTGTTTTAGGTTCCATTTCCCTCCACACCCTCCCAACATCAATCCTAAACTATCAACTCATCTCTTTCAACTCCTCTGTCAAAAACTTAGGCATTGAAAGAAAACTTTCCTGGAAACCCCACATCGCCCAAATATCCCGACGGTCAGTTATTCCATCGTTCTCGACATCTCCTTAAGCAACCTTCCCGAAAGCTCCTCGTATCATCTCTTATCTTCCCTCACTTTGACTATTGTAGCGTGGTATTAGGAGCCTTCCTAAAATGCTTTAGGACAGATTAAAGCGAATAATGAACTGCCCTCTAAGATTTGTCTTCCATTCGTAGACAATATTTCCTCTGTGCTTTCCTATACCAAGCTATTAACTCTCAACACCCTTCATATATCTATAGTCTCCTACGATTCAAATCCTCAGTCCAGTACCATCAAGATTCCGCCTTACCGATCTCTGTATTCGTTCCCACAGAACAAAAACAGTACAGCGTTCCTTTCCCGCACGCTTCACCTCAGTATGGAAATTAATCCCACCTATCTCTGCCATGCTCCTTTATTATCTTCCTTTAAATCCTTGCTTTTCCAACATCTCCTGATCTCACCCGAAAAAATGCTCTCAAAGCAGGTTAGTCATTTGCTTATATAAATCAGTACTGAATAATTCATTTTGTTGCTTAGTTGTTTTTATTTATTTTTCGTAAAGAAGATATAAATTATGTAAAGAGATTGTTGCATCCTAGCTCATGTATTAAACTGTTGTTATTAATTAGTTTATTCTATATAATTGGTTAATATATTCTAAAGAAACTTAATCCCAGAATAAAGTTACTTTTCTATTCTATTCTATACACCCCCTAAACCATGTTTAACTTCACTATTATTAGTGTAAAGTTAAAAATATAAATTCCTCTATTATTCTCGATAAATGGTGTGCTAAGGTAGAAAACATTTTTTTATGATTTATGGAGGACACGGTTCAGAAAGCTGATAGAAAAAAAAATGTAGGTGCCTTGAACAGTATATCAGGTGCTTAGTTCATAACCTCCCCACCAATAGCTAGCGCTATATAGAAGACTGCACCAAAGTTACACTATAGGAGACCATGTGCCATTTTTATCGTAAATCACAACAGGAAATACGACCACCGTATTTCTTACTTAGTAACGCCCTGCTATGAGATTTTTTCCGATTTTTTTTATTACACGCGAAATATAGGAGCATATTTCTCCAAGCGTCCAACAGAGAGCTCTGCTCGATGAGGGCGTATCGCTAATCAAATAAGTTCGGATTTATTGACACTGATGCTACACCGACTTCGTCGCCCCCACCCGAGATTCCGGTTTAAATTTATAATTGCATTCCTTCCTCTCAAGTTCTTTCAATCGGAAAATCTTGGCTGAGATATCTCAGGAAGGAAGGATTAATTACATTATGTCCGGTCTAGAAATTAAGTCAATAATTAATTATATTTAGTTTTGTGTACGAAACTTGTAATTTTATACCGAATATATTGCAGTTTTATGTTATTCTCTTCTTAAAAAGTGTTTTTTAGCCGTAATTAAAAAAAACTTTTTTTAATTGAAAAACATATTATACTCCCATCCATTTCTTGGTATAATTAACAATAAAACACTCATACCACCATATAAACCAAAATGGGAGATATTGAAGTTTTGATTAATACCGATTTGTATATGGGTTTGTTGTACATGTGAAACAAATGAGTTTATAAATCGTACATCTATTATTTTTTTTCCCTTTGCCAAGCATGTTTCTTGATAGTTTAAACTTAAAAATATATTTTCTTTAGTTTTTCTGTAGTTGATTTATTAAAATATAATATTGATATACATGGCAATCTAGCCTCTAGATTATTCCCTAAAGGATCTATAGATGAGAGATTAAATAATTTATCTGTCAATACGGGATTCAAACCTGCATAGCAATTCAGCACTCTAAACAAACTCCGCTTCCATAACCACACAGTTTTCTTAATTAGTAGATAATTGTATAAATATATTCAGATAAATTTAAAATACAAATAACTTCGTGCGGTATTATTGTTTTTGAGACACTATATACTTACGTCTTTTCTTCTCTTCCATATCACTTTAATCCGTTCCCCGTGGTTTTGCTTTCTTTCCTTCGTGAGCACTGCACCTGTTTTTATTTTTGGTCTTTCTTGGAATCCCTGTGCATTCTTAAGTTCCTTCGTAAATGTAGAACATGCCATCCGAAGAGACCTCGAGCTCGCTTTGAATATCCTTAATCCATGTGTTAGCCATTTACAGCTTTTTAACGTACGCGAATATCCTTTTTGTATCATTCTTATCGTGTCTGTATTTTTTTCTATATGCTTGTAGAATTTATGGTTACGTGGTCGTTTATAATGGCCTCCTTCTTTAACCGGTCTCCAAAATCTTGATATTTTTCTCGCTGCAATTTCTAGAACACGCATTAACATTTTCTTGTTTTTTAAAGCTGTTTAGTTATTATTAAATATTTAAGCTGTATTATTATTCATTAAAGCCGAGTAAAAATATAAACTCTCGAATGACATTTGTAAACGTCAGTTGAAACCGTAATTTGCAGAGAACCGCCAGTGATGGGGCAGCATCAATCATGATAGCCACTCATCACTGCTTGTTCTGATGGAGCAGTCCTGCGAGACCTATTATACTCTATCTTGTTTAACAATAGCTCGGGGATGTTATTGGTGTAGCTGTATCATTGTCCCTTCACAGGGTTCTGTCGTGTAGTCGTTAAAGGCCGATATATAGAGAACTCGGATCTAACTAAATAGATAAATGTGATCGGCTGAATATCAATACATTATTTAGTGATATTTAGATAGCAATTTAATAACCTCGATAACATTAAAAAATATCATAAATAATCCTGATACTTAATTTGATATTTCACTCCTCCGAAATAACGACGTAACTAAAAAAATGGCATATTTGAGTCAAGCCTGCGGTACCAATTGTTTTGGTTGAAGCTTTTTAATTCGGAAACGACTATCTGATATTCCATTTCATCATTTCCATTAATGACATAGCTTAGAATAAAAAACATTTCAAACTTTTAATAACTTATTAATGGTTAATAAAATAATTTCAATCAGTAAAATGCGAATGCTTTGCTGTTCCAATACCCAATGATTTATATTTCTAACTCACGTTGAACTGTCAAAAATTTTTATTGAAAAAAATTGTTGTTTTGAGTTTTGATACTGTTCTTTTGAAGGAGCGATATGAGATATAATACTTGTAAGGTATTCGTGAATGTACGCCAGATCAAATGCCAGCTAGTGAAATAAAAAGAGTAGACAAACAAAACTAAAGATGCTGCAAGATGTTAATCTACAAAGACATTCTGGAACCACGAATGCACAGCGTCATACAATATTTATTAATAAAGGAGTGGAAGATATGAAATTTTATATACATCTGTCTTCTGTGTTACTAGTAAGATGACTAGGGAGCACTATAAAAAATATTGTACACTTAATACAAACTTGTCCAATAGACAAAACGTTAATAGAGAGAAAGAGAGAGAGAGAGAGAGAGAGAGAGAGAGAGAGAGAGAGAGAGAGAGGGGGGGGAGAGAGAGAAAGAGAGAAATGCTTTATTTTTTCCAGCAGTGCTGTTTAAAAAAACGGTTTGAATTTTTTCTTCTGAACAATGGCATAAATTAAAATATTTTAAGCTTTTAAAAATTTTATAATACTTGTTAAAGAATTTCAATACAATAGGAACACTGCTTTACCTAACAATTTTAAAGTCACATGGAACTTACAAACACCTCAATTGAAAAATTGTATTTTTTTGAGTTATGATGTTCTTTTGAAGGAGATGTTTGTTTCATTGGGAGCAAATATGTAGTGATATTTTATATTATTTGCAAAATGGCTCTTAATTGGATAGTAAAATGCGATTTTAATAAATTATTTATTGCTTAAAAATGTCTCTAGCATAATCTGAACCAAGATTAGTCTTCGGAGCGATTTTAGTGAATTTCTAGGTATTTCATTTTAAGTAGAAGAAATTTGATCGGACAGATGTCAAAAAATTAATTCCTTATATTTGAAAGTGGTATAAGTCCATTTGGATTTAAACACAACTTCATTTTTTAAATAATTATTAAGATTATTACTTAATAATATAACTTAAAAGGGTATAGGGTTAAAAAAATCACTCTTTGCTGAGTGCTAAGTGATAAATACATTCGCTGGTTTACCCATAATCTTAAACTAATTCAAATGGAAACCTTTAGAAATCGTGAGTATGAAAAATGGACTTATAACACTTCCAGATATAAAAACTCAAATAGTGATAAACTATTTATTATGAACCGAGGTTTCGACCTATATTACAGGCCTTCTTTAGAGCTTTTACTGTGGGTTTAAGCCACTTTCTCAATAGGGATGAACCCATTATTCAAGTTGTATTTTGCTTTGTTATTGATATTCATTTATGTAATTTTTAAAGGTTTAGAACTCTCCGATATCTAGAAAATCTAAGTTTAATTTGAATTGGGTTTGGTGTGATTAATGGCTGATCCAAAGAGAATAAATTGTGGTCCTCCTATAATCCTGTTGTTAATGATGATGATATATCATTTTACCACGCAACGGGGTAGTTCAGTTTTAAAGCCCCGAGTTGATGTGTAGAAGGTTTATTCCGCCTGGTAACAGTTATAGATGAAGCCTCTGGGATCTGCAGACCCTCCTGTGGCTCTCTCAGCCTCTATAAAGTGGTTAACCTTGATCTGCGGGGAAATCGTAGTGGTTGCTGTGTGATTTCGGCTAAATAATTTCTCTACACAACCGTCGACCCTGCTATAGGTGACAATAAGGGGCCTAGGCCAGGTAGAGTAAAATGGTCCTTAGGGTTCATGACTTTACTTTGAAAAGAGAGGGCAGTTGTGGGTACGCAGCAGCCAAGTCAAGACGTAAGGAGGAGGATGGAGAATGAGGCCCCATGTATCATAAGTCACCTATGGCTTCCGGTTTTCATTGTAAGTTGTTTTTAAGATTTATAAGCCTGTAACCATGATCAGCACCAATAAATATAATGTTCTTCTATAATTATTCTTATTTAATAAACAACACTTGGTCAGTCAACCACGTTAACCTTTGGAGAAGACTATATAAGTCTCTTAATTATTAATAATATAAAATTATTACATATTATGTATAAAGATCTCAGGGTGGCATCCCATTTTAGGATTTAATTATATTCAGATCAAAGGATCTGACTTTTCCCTGAGATCATAGCTTGGGCAGTAAAGCCAATATAGCAACCCATAAAACGTACTGTGTCTACCTCATACTTGGCCCAATACCCTTCATGGGCGGTAATGGTACATTTTTTTTATTTATATTACTGACAGTTAAATCAGGAGAGCCAAGATAAAAGCTCAAAACTCCCAATTAATTACATAGACTCGTATACTAGAGTCATCATGAGAGCTTTGGGGCACCGCTATAGCATGGAATTCCTCTTGTACTCAATCCTCACAATACAAGGATCGGTCCTTCATAAAATCCCGAATGCTCCTTATTTCGTTGCGAACAAACTCATTTGGCCCGAATCTGATACCAGTCCTTTCATGAAAACCTTATTCTCACTCAAACCCACTAGTTTCAAACCTTCTTCAATTCCTGAAAATCCTCCGAGGCGTCTGAAAAGAAGATGGCCTTGTGTAATTCTAAGTTGAATTCGTTATCAGAGTACTTCCGCTGGGTAATTTCTCAACTTGTCTTTATCCATGAAATTATTTATCATTCCTGACATGTACTTATTGTATTTTTATAATACAGCTGTAAATTTCAATGAATAAATTAATTTTAAAAAATAATGTTTTCAGTTAAGTCGCCACATTGTTTAAAAATAATAGAGTGACTTTATATTGAATAGAATTCTAGCGGAGAGTGTTGGATAGGCCGACTGGACTATTCGTTAGCCAGAGCTAAGCTTAAATAATTATGGCTCCCGTAGTAACTAATGAACCTGCCTCATTTTCAATGGCCGGCGATCCATTCTTCCTCGCTCTCTCAGAAATTCTTTTATATTCATTAGTCAGTTTTTATGTATTTCATTCTGATTTTAATTAGATTAAGTTTTTATATAAAAAATAGTTAAATAGTTAAATAATATCTTTATGCATTGCGATTTTTTAAATATTAATTATACTCTTTTAATATTAAATTTTTATTAGTATAGTCATAACTATGCCAGTAAGAAAATGACGAAATATAGAATTGCGATAGATGATAAAGGAATTGGTAAAGTAAATATGGATAACAAATAAATTATATGGCACCATTATAGCACATAATTTATTGGGAGGTAGCTCAGTGTGTAGAAAACTGAGTTTCTAAGCACAAGGTGTCAAGTTTTAACAGCCAAGGATGGAAGTTATGGGATCTGGAGATCCTCATGCGGTTCCCGCAGTAGTAAAGTAGGTACCTTAAATTTGGAGAAAACCCTTGCGGTTGAGCATGATTTCGGCCTAATGATTTCCCTCCACAATCGTTGTTTTAGAAATAGTATTAACTAAAGTCTGGTGAACCATGAACTGAACCTTATCGTCTTTATGAATTATAGAGGTGCAAGTTGTTGTTTTTTTTATAATAATTACAGACATAATTTTATATTAATATTGAAATGTAAAAAGAGACCTCACATAAATGTTAAGACCGTGGAAAAATTCCAACGAAAAGCCCTTAAGTCTCCAAACTAAAACCCATTTGATATAATTTTATACAAATGAATTCATGTGAACTTTTTCCTAAACTTAGATTTTGCTAATGCTTTCTTATGTCTTCCTATGACTGTTTAACTCAATGCTATTTTCAGTTAAACCATAATTTATCAGGAAATATGGGTTTTATGTGCAGGTAATAAATCCGGATATGAAATCATTATACAGTGAATACTTCCTTTATATACTGAATAGTTCTTAAAATCATTCAAATTTCTTAAAAAATAAAAAGCCTATCTCACTAATTTCAACTTTAGTAATTTATAATTACAGATCATAATGAATAACACAGTGTACTCGTACTATCTAAGTACCTAATTATAGGATATTGATATTCTTTCAATGCTTAACGAGCTTTTCTTAGATTTCCTCATATCTAAACTTTTTTTATAAGAATTCCTTATTCAGATATTTCTTTCCGCTAACCACAATATGACGTAAATCATCTTCGTCTTTCCTCATCATTATTTTTTCTGCATGAGTTATTGAGGTTCACTGTCGTCTCATGAGACAATGTCCAGTAAGAATCTATTTATTTGTTTAGAAAACAGGTGAGAGCTGTAATGGAGGTTGTTTAAGAATATTTTCTTGATTTAGGTGTAACTATATAACAGTGTGAACTTGTCGAGGTGTACCCTGAGTAACTTAACATACTTTCATAAAAAAACACTTCATAAGCACTATATAGCAATATCTTACTAATGATACATCCTAGTAGTTCTAATACAACATGGATTAAACGTTTCTACCATTCCCAAACCTGGAACAGAAGATCTAATGGTATTTAGGTATGGTAGTATATATGACCTAAGCGTAGGAGTAATTCTGAAAATGAATCTGTCTTAAGTGTAAAGTATTAGTACTTGACCAAGATTATATTTGGTATAAGAGAGAGCGGGAGTGGAGTGGAGTGGCTCAGTGGTAGAGCACTGAGTTGCCATTCGGAAAATCCTGGTTCAAATCCTGCTGCAGGCAAGGCATTTATTTAGTCTTCAAAAAAACACCCGGAGATGGATCACATAGGATCTGAGTCTCACCCACCCCCTATGAAATGCTATAAAAGTAGGGTAAAAAATCTGGCGGTTGAGCGTGGTCAAGGACAAATCAACTCCAAGAACGGTTGTCCATGAAACAGTACAGTCTCTTTCATGTACTGAACTCCAGACTCAATCACTGATCATAGTGGTACAGGTTTTTTTTTTCATAAGAGGGATCTTGACATGTGTTAGGTACAAAGGCGACAGATGTTGGTCTTGGTCAATGGTACGGTCATGACACATTTGACGTGGACAAGGAGTTATCAGATGGAAATCTCATGTTTGTCACATGCATGTTCCAGCACATTAGAGAGCTCTCAAGTATGTAGTATATCTTTATTGAAGAGTAGATTTAAGAATTATCTTTACTAATATCGTTAATATAAAACGAAATTGGAGTAGATGATGACACACTCTCCAAGATTGGGTTACGAGCTTCAATAGTTTCTTAAACATCGACGTATTTGTAAAAAGAAAATACCCATGGAAGATATTTGGTTTAAGTATTGATAATTTCTGTTCCATAAACAATGATTTTGGTGGGAGTTGACTTGGCTGAGATCATTTTCAACCACCAAGCTTTTCTCCAAATTATGGGTTTACTCTTTATAGAGAATGGATGGGCCTGAAAAAAGTTTACTAAAAGAGAATAATGTATCAACCACAACAGGTCTCGAAATTGGGAACCCTGAAGATCAGTAATCCTTATTATTATTAAATAATATGTAATCCTTACTATTAAATATATTTAAGATTTAAGAATTTTTTTTTATTTCATAATTATGCTTCATTTTTATTATTAACTTTTAAAGCAAGCTAATGAATAAATATAGATTAAAATGACGAGATGATAAGCAAGATATCCCTTCTGACGATCGAATGCTGAAGAATGTTTGTGGAAGGAGACGCTTGAAGGATGATCGGAGAAGACTTCAAACATCCTGCGCACTCAATGTAGTCCTACATCCGCATTCAGGAATACAAAGATAGTCCGATCTCTCGTGAAGTGTTACCAAGTAGGTGAATGCTGAATGTTACTGTTTATGTTAGGATATACTTCTCATATAATACTATGGATATACTTTAAATTAATTTTTATAATTAGGCTCAATAGACATGGTTTGTTTATCTAATTGAACCATTTCGAATTTATCTACAGCTATTTGCATTTATGGAACGTGGCATACAAAAATGACTGATGAATAATCAATATTTCAGAACGAGTGTGATTTTTTAAATTCTAATAAAAATAACAAATGAAAAAGGTCATATTTTTAGAGTTTGATAAAACTACAGAAGAACTTCGATTATGAAAATTTGTCGTCGGTAATGTTGCAGATAATCGGAATAAAAAAAATAAAGGAAAAAGCCAAAGGAAAAAAACGACCTTCACTATTGTTTAAAAAAAAATAGTTTTTCATCATGCATGCACCTAGTTTAAAAAATAAACATCAATAAAAATATTTATTATATTATAATAGTACTATTGTAAGGCATTGTGTCACTGTTATCTAAGTTTCGAGTTCGAGATCGACTGAGGCATAAACTATTTATATTATTAACAATCGACACGATGAGAATTGGTGACATTCCTAGGGCTCACATAGCCTCAATAAATTAAGATAGGAATGATAATAATATTCTTCTAAAAGTGCCTATTCTAGTTGGATATTGATGATTATAACATCCTACTGCAATTTACTGACCGTTGCGGTGTATCGTCGTCTATACCTGTTCATTGTCTAAGGCTTTTCAACTATGAGTTTATATACATATTTTTCTGAGGAAACATTAAATAATGTGTGAGAGATAGGATACATCACTGAATAAGGCCTTTTCAAATACAAGAGTTTTCTGACTGTTGGCCATCAATGTAGACGGATTCCTGCTGGTTTTTATAAGTCCTGTGTACTTATAATCTGTTTTTTCTCATAAGAGTTTCCATGTTGTACCCTGTGAAAGGCCTTTTTCAATTCTACAAAACTTGGGTATACATCCACTTCCTGTTCCAAGGCCACTTCTGAAACCAAGACCTCCGATATGTGCCTGTTTGGCTTTTCTAATTCGATCTTAAATTATGCATTGTAGTAATCTTAGTGCGTGGTTTGATGAACTAATAGGTCTCTGTTCTTGGTATCTTTTGGTATTTGTCTTTTTTGGTAATATAATTAAGTTTGAGAAATGCCAGTCCTGAGGAACACTTCCGGTGTTATAAATTTCATTACATAACAGGGTCACCAGAGCAACGTGGTTATCCTCAATTACCTTCAGAACTATGGACTTCATCTGAGCCTGAAGCTTTATTATCCTTCAGTATTTTTATTGCCCATCTTATCTCTTCTCTTGTTATTTCTGTCCCTTCCTTAGTTTCTTCTATTATTATCTCTTGCTGCTTTAGGTCATTAAAGAAACCCGCCATATATTCTCTCCGTCTCCTCAGTCTGTCTTATATCTGTCAGTATGTTTTTATTCCTCTCATAGTTCAGAATCTTCTTATGGAGGATAAAATTGCCATGTTTTCTCAGTAGAATTTCAAGACATTTTGTTTAAACTATTTATCCTCTGCGGTTCTTACCTCATATATTAATTTCCTATTTTCCTATGGTATATATATTTCTATTCAGTTCTTCTCTTTCAGTTCAAATAATCTACAATTTTCTTAATAATTGAACACGTTTGATCCACATATCTGTTATGTCATATATTGTGGGATTTTTCATATAATCTTTCCGGTATTTTCATCCTCATTCTTAATTTATCTTCCTTTGATCTTCTTTCCGGATGTCTTCCTACTTTCTTCATGCGCATTTTCAATTACGATTGAGACGGATATCGATCATGGGAAAAGTATACACCAACATAACAGAATTACAAGTTGACTGATTCCATGAAGATAAGTTGGTTGTTAAAACTGCTAAAACGTTTTCTTAGTAAAGCCAACTTTACGAAAACAATACATTTTTATTCATAAATATTAACCCTCATTTTTTAAACATTTTCCCAACGTGTTATGAAATTTTTGATTTCATATCTGAAAAAATTAGGGTTTTGTAATTTATTAAAAAATTCTAAAAATGCATTTCTGACTTGACAGTTATATTAAAAAAGTTTGCCTTTATGAAAGTTGTACAAATTTCTAAACATATGGAAATCTATTGGAGATAGTTCTGGTGCGGTCTTCTCTTAAGTCTGCTTTCCATCTTACTGCCCAAGCTTCTGCATCTGCCTCTTCTGCCGGAGTTTCCCGTCTTCGCTCCCGAAGTGTCTTGCGACCTACTTCTTCCGTGTCTTCTCAAAAAGGGTTCTTGGAAGGGACCTGTTTCTTATAAACATCATTTCTTCATTTTTTAAATTCATATTTATAGTTATAATAACGACTGGTACGATACATAGTTTTATCCTGATTTAATTCCAATCTTGAATGACTCATAACTGAATATAAATAACAACATATTAAGTAGTCGAGGACATCTCCCAACAATTTTCGTCTTTAATTTATCAGCAGGAGAAAGGATTGCATTGTAGGTGTGAATGTCATCAAATGCTGTAACCAGGTAAAATACGTGCTATGGCAATTACAGACACTTAGACCTCATAATATAGCAGGCTAAATGCACTTGCATTACCTTTCCACTGTAGGTGCACGTAACTAAACATGTTATACTTTCGCACATTTAGCATTAGTTAAAAGATATACGAGTAGCACAGCTGGCCTTAATACGGGAGTAATGTAAGCCGATACAAAGCCATCGGGGGGGGGGGGGGGGGGCTAAATATAGCGGGGGAATATTAATGCGGGTACGGATAAAGGGCCGAAGTGTAAATTGGAATCCCGTGGCCATGAATTAGGGCTAATGTTCCCTCGCTCAGTAAAACTGGCCCTTTATATAATTTCATTAGCAGATGAAAGGCTCCACCGCCACTACAAACCAAACACCTGGAAATTTGTAGTTAGGGGGAGTTCCCTTTCCAATTACTGTGTAGCTTAGCTCCTGTTTGCGCTATAATCATAAACAAAACCGCTATTTAGCTCTGGGAATAAGCTAATGTAAACAAACCTAGTGTAAACAGTGAAGAATTAAGTGGAATAAGGAATATGTCAAGTTGTGATAAATTGATATTGGTTTCTACTTAATCAGAATAGTAGAATATACGTGCTTTGGTTTGTGGATGATTTTGTACTGTTAGGTGAAGACGCCGAAACTATAAATCTATAATACAGAAACTTTGATAAATGCAGGTAAGGAAATGGGACTGGAAGCAATTACGTGCTAAAAGTGTATGTAATTGTCATAGCACGTATTTTACCTGGGGAATAGTGTTTGAAGGTTCTTCACACGCCTACAATGCAATCTTTCTCATCATTGAGGCAATCAATCATTGATGGTTAATTTACTTAACTATTTCATACGTTTATTTATGTATGACTTATTCAATAGCAATGTATGACATTCAAAAGCAAAGTAATAGGGGTGCAAGTAAATTCAGGTAAGACTAAGTATTGGCTTAGTAGTAGGAAATGGGGAAATGGGGAACACTTTTTTTAGGAGGGAATAAGTTTGAACATGTCGAGTTTAAGTACTTAGAGAAGTTTAAGTACAAAAGCTCCAGTCTTTTGTCCCGAAATATAAAAATCAGAATTTTTAACAATTTCATCCTTCCAACTCTTCTTTATGGGTGTGAAACTTGGCCCCTAACGCTGAAGTATCAGTCAAGGCATTCGAAAATAAGGTATATCGTAGAATATTTAGACCAAAACAGGAAGAGACCACTGGTGAATTTAGAAGATTACACAATTGCGCATCATGCACCCGGTCAGTTTCGTTCAAATGATAGCGTCTCGCAGATTAAGAAGAACTTGTAAAATTGTCGGGCTCGGTAGTCATCGAATTCCTAAAATGTTAGTATGCGTTTTGTCGACTGGAGAACGTCTAAATGAGGCATAAGTGGGAGGATTTTGTCCGGCATCGGCATCGGCATCGAGCCTTCGGGTTCGCTAAGCCTTTTTTATTATTATGAGTCGTTTAAAAAAAAAGTTAATTTTCACTACTTATCAATTAGTCACCTTCATTGCTCCGGTAATAAAGCTTATTTCCAACTAACTAAACTAAACGACCTTGTCACTAAATTCCTCGCCAACGTTTCGCCAGACTTGTTCAGTTTCAATTCAAGCCATGAAGAAGCCAGCAGCATGTCTGGCGAAACGTTAGTGAGGAAGCTAGCGACGCGGTGGAAACCAGAAGAAACCATTGAAGACTTTTGTATAAATAGTGGCCGTGGAAAATACCACTATGCATTGAATACAGTGGAAGATATTGGACAATAGTGATAAAGGAGGATTATTTAGAGGTAACTGATTCTGATTAGTAATGACCAATTCAACATTTTGGTATCATAAAAAATAATCTGTTAGTCGTATATTTAAACAATCTAAACTAGGTTAAACTTTCAGAGGCAAGGAATAATATATAGAGTAATAAGTGCTGTGAACTACTTCGGGATGTAATTTCAAAGGAACAACTGAACTAAACTTAGTCGCGAACTCGAATGAAAGAAGGGAGGACTTTTCCAAGAGGAGTCTTTAGAGGATTTTGGAATGAATCGTGAGAACTGTTGTCACTAACACAGGTCGCTACAAGAGATGTTATCGACTTCTCACTACGATTATCGACTAGGTACATGCAGAATACGACAACAATAACGTAGAGAGATATATTTAAATAAAATGAAATATAATTTTTATTTTTTATAAAATACGGGTCGCCTGCTTTTCTGTAGCAGTGCTCTAAACCTCTTAGGTGACAATACTTACATACATACTACCCCAGGTCCCCTGGAGAAGCTAACCACCCGGGTTCGAATCCTGGCCAGGGCAAATCTTTTCTCTTCAAAACCAAAATGAAATGTAGTTGGTTGGCTATGTATCTTTCATAGTTATTTATAAGATTTAAAGTTTCGAAACAGTGATAGAATAATTTAAATTATTTTATTTTAAAGTATAAATGGTGACCATGGTTACAAATTATTGAGCTGCTCGTTTAGATGTACTGCGATAGCTACTTAGCGTGTTAGTAGAGCTAACTCGATTTTATTCTAGAAACCGAACTTAATTAATAACTTACTTTGTACCTCCTGAGTCTATCAAAGTATGAGTACTGACTTAGTTTTTTCTTGACATTTTGATTATTTTTGCATTTATAAAATAATGTTTTCTTTTTTCTGTTGGTAAATATTATAGATGACAAATAATTTATAGTTAAAAGAATAATGTTCTAATCTAATTTAACATTATTCTATATTGAAATAACTGTCCTAAAATTTAAATATTGGAATAAGAAATAGCTCGTTTACTTTTTAAATCGATGCGTCCCATTTTTTTATTAGAATTTAAAAAACAGTGCCCTACTTCGTGTAACGGTGTAAAGAAGTCATAAACAGAAGATTTGTGATTTGCAAATTTTTAACAATCTTTATCATTTAACTGATCAAACAAACAAAAAACTAAACAATAAGGAGCCCCTCTATCCATTGCTGTTATAATATTGCGTCAAAACTTTTTATACAATAGAGGGATTAAAAATTATAATTTTTGGATTGGTGTAAACAATTAAAATTGCTTTAATAAAAATATATTTTCTAGTAGAAGAAATTAAATATAAACCTAAATTAATTAATTAATAAGGTATATAAAATCAGTATGTTGGAGTGTTTTGTTTATTTACACTGCCATGAGTGTATTTATTTCTAAGTACACCATTCCACGGTACATATATTATATCCCTATTGTACACATCTGTTATTCTTAAAGAACCTTGTCCTAGAATAAAATAATTTATCTATCCTATTATAGACTTAAATATATTCGGTTCATGAAACTAAATTTTACAATAATTTCATGTTTTATCTATTCGTATCATTAAACGCTTATAAGTAGAAATCCCGTTCGAATCCGGATAGAAAAACGAGCAAGATATGTAATCATTTCTGTCATAAAAATTTTTTTTTGTCCATCCCTTGCTTAAATTGAGCGGTAACTGGATAGCCAGCTGAGACTGCCCACACCCGAAGGGAACCTTGATATTTGGCCAAATCTACTCGAGAGAATTTCCTCCATTTGGAGCCCATCCAGACAATAAATATACATACTCTCCTCCCAAACAAAAATGGCGGCCACTTTTAAAGCCAGTCACTAGAGATAATTATTCTCGAGCTAAATAGCAAAGGGTCCGAAGTGCTATCTGAGCTAAGCACTAAGTAAAATTATCCAATAGCCCTTTCATTAGCTTTTATTCCATTACTTCACTAGCATTTATCAAGACGATTTTCTTCGGTCAGCGATATTTGTGGCACTTTATGTTGGTGAAATCAAATACTTACTGAAATTATTTTGTATATTATTAATCTATTTTACTACTCTTATTTTTAGAGATTTGTTGGTACTTATACCGTAGGTGGAGTAGTTAAAGTCTTGTCAAGTGAAGTCACGATCTTATATGAATCGGCACTGTTGATCACCATTTCTTTTCAGTAAATAAGTAAAAACCAGTAACGTGGGATAATTAACCTAGCCAATGTGCAGCTTTCATTTATTTATTTGTTTATCTATACACCCTTCCATGCTTGACGTTGGCATGGGTTTGTCAACATAGTCTTCAATTTGATAGTCTTCTAATCTGCCTAATACGACTTCTAATGCCGCTTTCCATCCATACATAAAGTCTTTGTAGCACGACTAATGATGGCAATCATTCTCAAAGACTTCGTAAAGTTCGGTTACCCTCAGCAATTTGGAGCTATGACTTAGAGACGGTCTAGCTTGCAATAATTTTCTCAGCGAGAACATTATGGGATTTTTCTATAGTTATGAAGTTTGGACCCGAAAACCTCCATGTCCTGCGAGGGGTTGCGAAAACCACTAGTCCGGAAGAATCCATTTTGCAGCTAGCCATGACCGGGCGGAGGGAAAGTATTTTTTCAATGTTGCAGCCAATATGCACTTGTTTCGGTTTCAGAATTCCTGTTCCTTTACATATAATGAAGCCTTTTCATATAACAAGAAATTATTCCAGCTGAAATTACTTATTACTCAGTTGGTCAAACATCAAATATAATGTCACAATGTTTTATTGAGGTATATTTGCATGCCAATCTTTTTAACCAATTTTATTTCAATACTGTGACGTTGAATTCAAGTATCATGACGTCACTTAACGGGCTTTAACAACCTCTATCACCAAACTGACAACCTGCAAAATAAGTACCTTTTTTTTTTAACTTTGAGAGAATGGCATCTCTTTGCCAAGTTCGCTGATTTACAGAGCTGTAGGTCTTGTTTTCGTAACAAAATGTGTCTGATAAATTATTCACTCTGTTATATCTGTAATCTTTCCTGGGGCTCATTCAGTCTCGATGTGGTAGTTACCCTTAATCGTCAATAGCTATTCTCATCATTATGAAAGACGAAATGGTTTTACATCGATATAAAACTAACTGTTCTCTAATGTCAGCTAGGTCTCATCTTTAAAATAAATGATAAAAATATTAATTTTTTTTTTAAATCTTGACCACTACACGTCCTAGTTATTATACTTACTCACTGAATGAATAATAAACACTCTTTTCCTTGGAAACATTAATGTAATTCCAATATAATTGGCAATTAGTTGTAGATCAAGGTATATAATTGAGTAAATATCGAGTTCTCGTAATTAGTATCGTTGATAGTATATAATAACTATGTAGTTGATCAACTGTAGAATAAGTGATAAGAAGACACTGTGTGTGTGTGT
The DNA here is from genome assembly GCA_037127475.1 of Arma custos. Lineage (NCBI taxonomy): Eukaryota > Metazoa > Arthropoda > Insecta > Hemiptera > Pentatomidae > Arma > Arma custos. The sequence continues at coordinate 18,231,299 of CM073765.1, read as the reverse complement.
GTAGTAATAAGTTATAAATACGATCATTTGCCCTGATAAAAAATAATATATTTTAAATATTTTATTTTGAAGAGAAAAGGTTTGTCCAGGGGCGACTTGTGGTCATGGGGTTAGCGTAAGCCCAAGATCGCGGGTTCTTAGTCCAGCTGATGGCCTTAGGATTTTTTAAAGGGAGTAAAAATCCTTAGTCACGCCGTCCTTCGGAAGGGACGTTTAACGGGGGTCCCGAGCTTGTGCAATGTTGTTAAAAATCCCTATCCTAATTAAACCTGGATATGCAAAATTTAGAGTATGTAGTATGTAATATCTTCCGATTAGCCATAGCAGCAAAAAGTGAGTTAAATAAACAACAACAAAAGATTTGTCCAGTTTATTTATTTTTTTTAATGCTCTTCAAAATAAAAAACTTAAAAAATTATAACAATTAAGAAAAAAAAATAATAATATGGATGAGGAATTCGGAAATAAGCGGTTAGAACGTGTGTAACATTGTAAGAATACCATTAAATAATTATTATAATTCTTTGCAACAATTAGTTAATTCGATGGAAATTATATTATATTTTTAACAGATAAAATTAGGACAAAGAAAAGGCATCTAAATGTAAATCGAGATAGATAAGGAGTAGATTAGAGTAATTAGAAACATTAAAGAAGAGACAAATATTTACAGCTCAGACTTTCGTATTTATCTCTTCTCTTCAAAAGTAGCTTTCCCTTAAAACAGTCGAGGATTAAAACCTTGCTAAATTGGGCCTACACATAAATTTGTATATTTAGGTATATTAATAACAATAGTTATTATACGAAAAGAGTCAGGGAAGTAAGGTTGGAAAGGTGGTACAAGATCTGGGAATTTAATTTTCATAGTTGACACAACTTAGGTGTATATAATTTTCAAAAGGACAAAAAAAATCATCGAACACCCCAGTCTGTTACGAAATTTCGCTACAATAAAGGCGTTACAACCAGATCGTTCTCCGTTCGCTCCATCTACAGCGGATGAGAGATTTTCTTGAATTAATTGTGACTGTGGGTGAAATGTGGATGTGTCACTTTACTCCTGAGGCAATAAGGCAGTCTCTAGAGTGGCACTCATTTACCATCAACTAGAAAATTCAATATCCACTTAAAACAGAGGATGATACTGGTATCTGACGGTACCGCAATCGGATGTTGTTGGTTAACTTTATGCCCCACTACTATCATGCTACAGCATACAGTGAGAAACAGGAAAAGTTAAAGCTCACTTGATCATGATATCGCCAGGCTTACTAAGGACCTGCTTGTCTCATTAGGATGGGGCATTGTAATTCACCCATTCTACTCTCTGGACTAGGCCACCATCGGATTACCATAATTTCAATAAATCGAAAGAGTTCATGGTCTGAGAACGATTTGTAAATGGCAAGAAAGCCCAAGAAGCTACCGAAATATGGTTTCGGTTTTGTATACCACTAGGGTATTCAATAGGCTTCAATATATATTGGTGGCATCTCATCCCAAAAAATGATCTCAGGGAAAGTTAAGATCCTTTGATCTGTATAGTTTTGAAATAATAATTTGGGATTCACACTTTATTACTGAGATACTGAGCAATAATTAATGAGGTAATCATTAATAAATAAGAAATACATCTCTCTCTTTTTCAAAGTTCGAATCGCTCTACTGACTAGGAATCGTTAGATCCCTGTTCATCTAATCAAATAATATTAAATTTATTGTGTAGCGATCGTGGTTACAAAGTTAGATTTTACAATATATGTGAATGGTTACTTAACGATAATGGCTTCATAACGTTCTATGCTACTTGACTTGCCTAAGACCTGCAAACAACAGCAGCTTTTTTGACTTATCTTCAGGTACAGATCATATGCACACTTACACTACCTGTACAGCTACCCTTCACCGATTTATTTACACATTCCTGGCATTCTAAATAGTATCAAATATATAAAAATAATAAAAACATATTCATTGAAATAAATTATGCAAATTCTGTTTGGCGCATAATGTTTATGTGGTCTTCTTTGGCAAGCGATTCATGTGGAAGCTTTGGTGGAGAAAGGTACTCCAGGAGTGATTGATCTCATAGTAGTAGATCCCTACTCCAGAGACGTTTCCTTGTCGGATTCTGTAGTAATGTGTCTGTTAGTAATGTTTGTACGAGTAAGCTTGAATGTCCAGCAAGTGAGTCATGACGTTATTTGTAGTTTTTCTTGATTGTGATCATGACTTTGTGTAATGATTTATTACTTCCGTAAAAGGTAAATTGAAGGAAATATAATGAAGTTTACTCCATATCTTATTAATTCCATTTAAATATAAGAAATTTTTTTTAATAAGTATTGTAACCTTACTTTCTGGACGTCTCTTATATTAAGTAAAGGCATTAATAAATCATACGCCTAGTACAGTTGAGGTAATTATTATTTCTCATTCTATTTGATAGTTAATAACCTCTAATTGAGTTAATTATGAATGATTGTTTACGAAAAACATTCCAATGAATCATATTACGCCCAATTAACTGGCTGGAATGGATTCAGAACCTGAGGCAGGTGAAACATAGGCCCGTTATCCCAGGGCGATCCGGAGCGAGGTCTTGAATATTATCAGGGGAGAAAGGAGAGGCCTGGGGGCCATGCATATGGATGCCTCGGAATTGTATATGATTATGAGGGGGGGTGGAGTGGGGAAATATAGTGGCATTATTCAAAGGCGTATTGTATAAGGAATACCACTTAAAGCCAAGCCGGTCTGTTTATTAAATATTGAGCCTGCCTAACGAGTACGTGTTGAGGGCTCTACTCCTGCTTAGCCGCCGTCCGATCTAATTCTCTTAAAGCATGGTCTCTAGTGAATAATGGAAACTAGCCTACCCCAAACTGGACGAGGCCACTAGGGGGAGTGTTACCATCGATTCGGCCTGCAGGGAAAGCATACATAAAAGCTAAATGTAATAGTAGAAGTAGTGGTTGAAGATTTCTAGTTATACAGTCATTAATGTTCATGTTGCATAATAATAACAATGATAATATTTATGTATTCTAGAACAAACGTATTTACATAAAATGGCTCAACTTTAAGAAATTATACACAATTTAAAGCTAAGTAAATGTAAATAGGTAAAAAGACAACATCTAAAGAATTTCAATACCATCATTAAAATATGAATGTTTTGCTTTACCAATATCCAAATACACGTAGATGAGGGGCGAATGAAGTAGGGTGTAGAATTCCAAAGATCGGGAGAACGGCCAATGGCAGCAGCGCTGTGTACTGTAGTATACATCTGTTGTGACTTTAGGACTGGAACTATTATAAATAGAACCGGAGGATGGAATTTGGCATAAATACTCGATAGAGGAAGGATGTTAGAAATTATTATAAGTGATTATAAGGATATAGCCACTTCAACTTTGCATAAAACTGGGCAGGTATTTCTTGCAATAGCTATGATATTTTTTTTTAAATTTTTACATTCAGATATATATATTTTTACTAGGTAGCAGGGCCAACCTGTTTGTAGAGCTGATTGATAGTGTATTTGAATCTGTTTATAAGAAATAATTTATTTGTCTGGCAGAAATACATAAAAAAGGAAAAAAAAATAAAATATATCATTCACTAATATCAATTAAGAAAAACGAATGATCCAATAAAACATGTTTAGTCATTATAGATTTAATTGTCTAATATATTAATTACCTATTCTTTATGACCTTTTGTAATTTGTAAGCAAGTAATATATCTAAACTGTATCGATCTCAATATATTAATAGATAATTGAAATGTTTGTGAATAACAATATGTATAATAAATTCATTAATATGCTATAAACTGACTTATTATAAATCTTGGTCTCCGTGGCTCACCCAGCTAGGCAAATCGATGTCTTAGAAACAGTACAGTCTCTACCACGTTCTTAACTCAAGATCCTTCATAGGTTGTTTTATTTATATTTATTTATTTATTACAGATTTATTTATACTTATTTATTTATTGGTGCGACTGACTCATAAAGTAATACAGTAAAGTAATAAAGTAATACAGTAAAGTAATAAAGTAGTCATAACATGGCGTGCTCAACAGCTCTACCCCAATCGTCCCGATCGCCAGCTCTAGTGATGGGGACTTTGCTCAGTCTCAGATCTTCACATACGGTATCCTTCCTTCCATCTAGCATTGGATCTTCCTCGAGGTCTTACTCCATCAGGATTTCTTTTATACGGCTTTTTAGCTCTTTCTTCGTCCATTCTATATACGTGCCCCAGCCACTTGATGCGTTGAATCCTGATGAAGCTCGATATCGTTAGGTTTCCGTATAACTCCCTCAGCTCTTTGTTCCTTCTGATCCTGAGTTGGTCGTTTTCTCGAACTGGGCCGGATATTTGCCGTAGAACTCTCCTTTCGAATCTATTCAGCTTTTCCACGCTGGATTTATTCAGTGTGAGGTTTTACTAGCGTATGTCGCTAATGATGGTTTTATATATCATCAGCTTGGACTTTAGGTTAAGGAACTCACTTCGCATTATTTATATTATTTTAAGTAAAATAATATTACTTATATATATATATCACCTGAATCCTTTATTTATTAACGCACTTTTATTTTTAAACTCCTCTTTATTAATGCTTTAAGCCAGGCTTATCACTATGAAAGGATTATTTTATACAAAAAGTTTATTTCGGAGTAGAAACTTGTGACTTGAATCAGTAAAATGAGATATTTTGATCCCAAGATCGGAAGTTTGGATGCGATTAATGGATGTACTTTATTAATCTCACTTCCTAACTCAGTTAAAAATTTAGTCAGGGAAGATCTTTCTTGCTTCTGAAGAGCTACCTAGATATAATACTTTGTATTAAATTTGTATATTATAACTGCATCTATAGATAGATTATATATATACATATAATATATACCAATATACATTTTATAATAATTTTAATATATTATAAATAATACATTATTTTATAATAATCTAATACTCCTGATGATATATGTATTTTAAAAAAATATAACGATAACATTGACAACAAATATAATATTGGTTCCTTTTTAGAGAACCTTGAAAATATTTCGGTCCGATATCTAAATTTCGTTCAAACGAAATACTGGTGCATCTGGATTTTCGATATGAGTACCATCTATTTGAATTATATTAAGTGCAGGATTTATTTTCTAATTTTTAATTTCCAATATTTATGGCATTCGGTTGGTGAAGTAATAATTTCAAATAGGAAGGAAATATATAACTTCTTGTTAAAGAACAAAATAAAAAAAATTTCAGAAAGGCAAATTTGAGTTCAGACCGATGTTAAACATATTTCATCTACAACTCCGGTTTTTTATAGTGCCTGCCGTCTAGTAGGTATAGAGTCCCGCAATACAGATAGTCATGCGGTATAGTATATTCAAACAGACATAGGGGCAAACAGAAAATAGTTTTCAATCAAACATTTTTAAAATTATACTCTGTTTACTTAAATTATAGTAAAGTAAACTAAGTATACGTTTATACTTTATACAGTTATAGACTTCTTTTTTATTAACACACTGCAGGCGTCGTTATAGTTATGAATGATAAATAAATAAAATTCATAAAAAAACAATTATAGATAACAACCTGAAAGAAAGATCCGATTCATTTTAATCAATGTGTTGTTACATTTAACACATTTTTATAAATGTGTTAATAGTATTTTGATATGAATTTTTGATATCTATTAATATAATGAAATTGATATATTTTTACATTATACTAACATAAAAATAGTTTATTAATGTGGCATGCAAATTATTACAACTAAACAATTTGTACTGTATTAGTATTTTTCTTTGAAAAAATATTAGTGAATGAAGAAAAATGTCTTAGGTAAAAAATGCTGTATTGTTTTTTTTGTATTTCTGTTATCATTTCTATGCTAATACACAGACTGTCAAAAGTCTTGGCAGTCAAGGAGAGACAGAGGTTCCGGGTTTGAATCCCGACCAGGGGCATATCTTTTCTCTTTATATATAATATTTAAAAATCAAAACACCTGACCAATAATTATAAAAGGTGATTATTTTGTTTTTTAATAAATTCGTGAGTTGTATCATGTTTGAATCGGAAATTTTATGGGAGGTTTTAAGCTTTTAAACAATTTCTAATGATTAACCAAAGAATTGCACTTCCATCATTACAATTTGCTTTGCTTTACCAACATCCAAATATTTATTATTCTAACTCATCTGGTTTAATTTTGACCAGGTTGAGTTATGACGTTGCACTTTTGAACGAGCGATATAACAATAAAAACTTATAAAAAAATGTTAATTATAATGGCTGATCAGTAATTCTTCACAAATAGATATTTTTATTGGTTCATTTTTTTTATCAAAGAAATTCTAGTGAATGAAAGATTTTCAAGGCAAAACAAAATTATTTCTTCCTGGGGTGTTTTCTTCATCATCTCTGCATAGTTTTTAACTTCACCATATTTGCATAAGTTAAAATTTAAAACAAAAAAAGAATAATATAACACGCCAAATTAATTAAATCATCTATTCATTTCGTTTTACGAACATAACTAATTATTTCTCTTTTAAACAATAAAAATACCAGGAAATTTAATATAGTCAAAGCGGAGTATAAATGTATCCTCAAAGAATAAATTAAATAATTAAATTATGGACATTGTCAACACAGAAATCATTATGTCATTTTGCATCGTAATTACAGCTCTTTGATCCATCTCTCTATTATATATTTTAATTTACGGATGTCAAGCGGAACGGACCGTGACGAAGACCCATCGCTTTTTATTCTCAGAATTATTCCTCCCATTATTATTGTATCTACAATGTTCCATTCTTTAGCACTTATCACCATTCTATCCGCGAACGTCAAAGATAGTTCAAACGCAAAATTACATTCAATATGATTGTATTCAAACAGTCAGGATTTTGCAGCACCCATTGAAAAAGCGATAAATCTATGGGCAAAAAAAGGTAGTTCAGTGCACACTGAAGAACCACATTTGGTTACCATCTAATACTTTATTTTGCATAAATTAATTAAAATGGTTCATAAAAATTAGGATTAACTGATGGAGAACGCATATAATTTTTAATAAGGGTTTTGTGAAATGGTAGAATTAGAGTAGGTACTCTCACATTAAAACAATGAAATTAATTTTGTATTTGTTTCATTCACTAGTCAGGAAACGGAGTTGCTCAGTGGTAGACCAAAGGTCCTGGGTTCAAATACCGCTGCTGGCAAGACTTTTATTTTATCTGTTAGCGATTATATGGAATCTAGAACCCTCCATAATGTGGATATACAAAATAAGTGATCTAGGACAAATCACCTCCCTGCACAACCGTTGTCCATAAAACAGTACAGTCTCCATGTATCATATACTGAACCTCAGACCTGTTCAGGGGCTTTAGTGGTAGAGGTTTTTTTTTTTCTCATTCACAAGAATGTGTTAGATAGTTCAATCAATGCTTCTCTTGAGGCCAAGTGATGACATACTATTACTGATATATTTATTTTTAAAGAGAAAAAATAGGCTCTCGGCTGGGATTTGAACCCGGAACCTTTGCCTCAACATGACATCGCTCTACCGGTTGAGCTACCCAAGGCCGCCTGCCGGCAGAGGACAAATCTTTTCTCTCATTCGATCCCATGTCCTCGTGCTCTCACAATCTTTGCGATGAATACACTAGAACGAAGTTCTTTGAACATTAATTTAATTTTAGGATCTTATTGACTTACGTCATATTACTATTTATAATTATTGGTCATTTGTCCTCTGCCGGCAGGCAACCTTGGGTAGCTCAACTGGTAGAGCGATGTCACGGTGAGACAAAGGTTCCGGATTCAAATCCCGGCCGAGAGCATATCTTTTCTATTTAAAAATACAAATATTTAAAACTCAAAAAAATGACCAATAATTATAAAAAATTATTACTGATATGGATATCAACATACTAGTATATTTAGAAGTTATTATGCATTTCAATGTTTTTGTTATATTTTATTACATCTTCCGTTATGTACATGTATTATATATCAGGTACTATTTGTCGTTTAAACTAATGAATAATATAGAATAGAATAGAAAGTAACTTAATTCTGGGATTGAGTCCTTATAAAATAACAAACATGAATAGAAAATGAAACATAAGATATATTACCTGGCCAGAAGACTAGGTAATTCAAATCATAAAGTAACAAAAAGTAAACAAAAAAATAAAGAATAAGTAAGTATCGTGACAAGATATTATGTAATTACGAGAATAAATGAATTGATAACAGAAAATAGAACATATTGTAAAATTAAAATTAATTATAAAATAATACTCGTATTTCGTTTTGATATAAATATATTAATAATCATTAGAAGTTCTTTGCTCTAAAAACCAAACAATATCGTACATACAGATCTCATGTCGAATTGGTCAAAACAGATTCAGAAATGGTAAAAATATATTTATACACTGGAATACAAAATTCGAAAATTTTCACGAGAACAGGACTATTTATAAGGAGGTAGAAAACGCCACACTTTATTAAAAGATAATAAATATCAGAAAAGCATTGTATTTTTGTGGAACACGTTTATCGATATTTGGGTTTAATGAGTTTTGTTTACCTCAAATCCATAAACATTATAACCTGTGTAGAAGAAAGCACCTTATTGAAAGGCTGTATTAAGAAGTATCTTTATGTGATCTGATTACGACACCTAAATGAAACCACCGATACACTACAGGACATAATTGGAAGCAGATATCAGAGTGGATGCCGGCCTCAATATCATATACGGCCTGTCTGCCACACGTGCGGCCTCCACCAACATAATGTCTGCATAATGTTCGGGCCATTAGAGAAATCGTTCTAATTTGTCTCTCGGCATTAGTAAATGCCCACGCCTTCTGCGAATGAGTGCTGAAGTAATCCTATAATGTACAGAGTTTTGTGGTTTTTCCGATAGGGACATTTTTAGCCTTAAAATATAGCTTATCGAGGCTAGTTCAATTATGGATCGCAATTTCTAACATTATACGTTGATTGGAAATCAGAGAGTATCGCCAGAACTATACTGGCACAGCGCCTGTATAAATAATACAGATCTGCCAATGATCGGAATTATAACAAAAACTTGTGGATAAGATAAACTTGTTACCTGTACCGATACAACTAAGAAGAGTCTTGGGTACAGTACTTTATTTTTTCTTGACCAACGATTGTGCAGAGGCGTGATTAATCCTAGCCCACGCTCAACCACTAGGTTTTCTCTTTCATTTTTGGCCCCAATTTAATCGGTGTTGACTTAGCCACATGTAAGTTTCTGATACCATAGGATCCATGCCCAGCTGTTAACAGAACACACAAATTTTGCCAAAACAGTATCTGAACCCGGGGCCTTCTGCATGGCAACTGAGCGTTCTATGATAAGCTTTCACGAAATTCAGAAGGAGGAAACCAAAGTGCCGCACTGACAAGTATTATTGAGTGGAATTTAGTTTGCCACTACAGAACTTTAAGTATTTGTACGATAGAAATGGCCAGCAGACAGATTGTAAGATCACCCAACCTAATGTTGCTACGAACCTTGGTTTACGTTATGGCGGTGGTAGGCTATTCAAAGTCATTAGGACCGATTCAGCAATGACTTTCTAGAAGATGCGCTTAAGCTCAGTCTGCTCGGGTTCAGTCAGCCTAGGAGAACCTATATATTCTTCTCCGTTTCAGACAGTCACTCGATCAAACCTTCTGACAACCATTTAGCATCTTGTAAAATCATCAATAGTACACGGTGGTTGGTCTCCACTTTTAGCCTCGGTCATTGTAAATTGCCTCCAAAAGTGTGACGTGCAACACATAACTTCATATATTTTAATTAATACTCTAGTACTGTAATTTGTAAATACTTTATGATTATATATCTTCATGGGTGTAAAAATTTTATGTTGAAAATAATCAATATACAGCCTCTCTAAAACGGATATTCACAGGTCCGTCGTTTCCTGATTTGCAGAGAGGGATATACAAGTGTTCATTAAAAAAATAATAAATCCGCATAGAGCACGCTAGATTTATGAATCAAATCGTATTGATAAGTATAATAGTAATTACTTTCGTAAACGAACGTCTAGAGTATTTCTATTATTGGGCCGCGACAATATGGCTGTTCATGTGGGACAGAGAGATGTCTGTTCTAATAGGATCTAAATTCTTGCTCTCATTATTAATCAGATTTTCAGCCCCACATTATTTTATTTAGTTCATTTATGAGTTATTTTAAATTCATCTCTTTACAATAAAATTCTCCAATTAACTCTTTCGATTTATGAATGGAAATAAGGTTTTCCATACCTCCCAAGAAGTTTTTTTAACATTTCAGTTTTATATATATATATATATATATATATATATATATATATATATATATATATATATATATATATATATACATATATATATATATACGAGATATATATTTTTTTTTTTTTTTTGCTGATGCTTTAATTTTAAATCTATACTTAAATATATGTGCGATTTTTACTCTATTTTATTTTCAATAATAAATAGAACAGGATAGAGATCATTCTTATCTTTGTATAACTGAAAGTAGTGATCCAGCAATAAAAGTTGAAGGGAGAAGTTGTTTAACGGAGAATTGCTGGAGGAGAAAGAAAAATAAAAGATATCTATTCTATTCTTATCCTTCATCGGAACTTTTTACCCTCCAATCGTAAGGTTTATTTCTTCCTTCTCCACTAAACTCTTTCGCGACTTTTAGTGCTAGCGCAGGGCCACGCACAACAGCGAGGAATAGCGAAGCGATTTGAACAGGAAGAAAATAATGATTATATACTCAGGACGGTAATCGTAAAATCGTAGTTGGAATTAACAACAATAAAACGGTAAAATGCTCAGAATTTACGTTAGCATAAGCTTTTGATATGTCTGTCTATTATTCTGAGGTTTCATAAATAAATCTGCTGTTATCTTCAATTGTATCCCTTTGCCATTAATTTCTTACTCCACCGATTGCTCTTTACTTTCGCTGCTATTTACTCAACTGTCACTGTTATCTGATCAAACAGAGATAAAAATAAAATAGTTGTATTGCTCAATTTAAATAATTATTGTAGAAACATCGATTATGTATGGCCTGTTTCTTTAATATGTTGATAAGTCATTAGTGCTGAATTATTAACACCTAATTTCAGGTAGAAATCCGGGTATGGCAGATATTTATTTTAAATTGTAAACAGTCTCGGCTTTATAAGGGGAGTCTGTTGAACTAATATCGTAACGGTTGAACTAATATCTCTTTTCTCAACCGTTGCCTTAGAAATAGTACTGTGGCATGTTTCTTAAAATAGGAATAATTCCTTAATACAATTAATCAATACTTCTATTTTTTAAATATTTATTTATTGATATTTACAACTTTATTATTACAATAATACAACAAGTATATAGGCTATGTGATACATTAAAAAAAAAATATTGGCCGTTTCATAAACGCTATTGCTCTCATTTATTTATTTTGGGCAATAATAATAACTGAAGATAATTATTACAGGCTTATTATTTACTTTATTTACCATAACTGTTTTAGATTCGATTCTTCTTCAATTCCAGAAGGTTCTCGTGTGTTTACCATTTTACTAATCAGACATCATAAAACCTGAACTGAACAATCAAAATCATATTCATAAGTCTATAGTGTATCTAGGTTAAGTGAGCATCTAAATATTTAAAACGAATATTTTAATATTATTTATTTTTATTACTATATTACTTTATTAATACAATTACTTAATTTGAATATCATATAAAGAAATATTTTGCTTTGTTTTTATTTTTCCAATCAGACAGAACTAGTGAGCCCCATCACTAGATCCCCCACTCCTTCCATCTAATTAATGTTCAGATAATTCAATGTCCTGAACAACCCTCTCTTAAAATGCACTTGGTGCAGTAAAAGAGATACCATGTATCATGATTAATATGCTATTTTTCAAATATTAATAAAAGCCAAAGGGATTAAGAAAGAAAAAAAAAGTTTTTATTTTTATAATTTCTATATAATAAAGTACATTAGCTGAGATGGGAAGAAAGAAAATCAGGACTCCCAAAGAAGCCTAACCGATGATATTCACGAGGCCCTTAGTGGCCGGTACGTGATGAAAACAAAAAAATTATTACGCAGACAAATTATGTAGGCATAATATGTCTTATTACCCGAGCAAAGCTGGGGTGGGTCGCTAGTATAATATAAAATACATCCATAATTCAATTTAAACATCATTAATTAAAATGGTTCATATGGTGTCCTTTGTAAAGTAGATCGGTGATATGGGCGTATCCTGTGTCTTCCCATCTTCCGTGTACCAAACCTTTCCTTTAAGTTCTGTTCCTTTTTGTAGGTATTTATCTCCCTAGTAGGTATTTAGGTTCTATTCTGCTACCTGTGTACATGAACTGTTTTTGTAAGCGTCGTATCTAAAAATTTTTATTTTAATTTACCACTTTTAAAACCTAATACGGCCTGCACGATATTAAGGTACCCTTGTATAAAATCTTGTGATTAAGTGTGATATCCGGCAAATCACCAACTGCAAAACCGTTGCCTTAAAAATAGTATAGTCTCAACCATCTAATAAAACCAAGACCCTTCATTTTTTTGTTTAACTGCAAAAACCTGGGCCTCCACCACCACAGCCCACCATTTTCTGTGATCTTCCACCATTTTCTTAAAATTTTGTGCTCAAAGCAACATTAAGTCCTCTTCGACATTGTCCAGCTATCTGATCCGAAGGCGCCATCTCCTTCATTCGCCTTCTGGTTTCTCATAGAGCATTCTCTTTGGTATCTTGTGTTCTGGCACCCTTTCGACATGTTCCATCCATCTAATTCTGGCTTTCATTACGAACGCTACCATGTCAGGCTCATCATACAGCTTCTTCTTCTTCTGTGTACCCCCATGATCTTAATGATTTTCTTCCAAGAAGTTGACCATAACTTCTGATTTTTTGTTCATGGGAGAATAATTATTTGAGTGATTTGATGGTATCCATACCCTATGTCTGGTCGAATGAAACTGATAAGCTTTCAACTTCAATAATTGTAACAGCGGAAGCCGAAATTGAATAGACAATCAAAACGTTGGCTGCAGGACCGAGTACATTGAGACAGGTATCGTTTTTGCGGCAAAGACCACTCAGTTGTGGTTTCTCATTGCGTTGGCACGTCGCAAATTGTCCCATTGCAATTATCTTGCCGCACAATTTAAACAAGCCGGCCACAGACCTCATAAAGATGACACTCCAATTCGTCCCTGTTCCCGGCGGTCGGAGCGGTTTTCAATGGAACCATTCAAATATCAGCAATAAATGGCATCCTACGCCGAGGTGAATATTAGCTTTTCATTCGTTTTTATTGAATCGTTTATTGATTTCAGTCCGAAATTATTATGTTTATGAAAAATTGTCGTATTTACTAAAATGTTGCTTACCATAGTGAAACGATAAAAGGCGCATGTACACGTGTAATATTCAAGCAGAATACTGGGAGAATCAACCAACCTCTTACGGTACAAGCAATAATGATCTAGATAAGGAATACAATGTCATCCTTCATGAATAATTACTAATTTTATCCTCTCCCCCTATATTCGATTTTCTATCTCGGCTCCTCAGCAATTTTAACACTATAAATAAATCGTACCGTAACCGCGAGGATAAGCTAGCTTACTAAAAATAAATAATTATTCATAAAACTTTGGTTGAAAAGAATTATTTATTATTATATCAATTATCAGGAAATAACTAAAATGAATGATAACGAAAAATTTTGAATCTTTTCTTGTTTGCTGATACTAAGGAGATGTATTATTTGATCTTGTTTTTTTCAATTAATGAATTTAGAGCAAGCACGGCTAAGAATGAGGGAAGTAAAAAGTTCAAGCCAATATTGAAGTTTTAGTGGCATTTTTTTAATAATTAGGTGCAGGGGAAGCTTGAATACCCAATCATGAGATGGATAAAGACCACTTACTTCAAGCAGATGATGGGGTTAAAGCAGTTACAAGCTATTTCTCGACCATTTATAGATTTAGGTTTCATTTGAGGACTCTTCCCACATATTCTGCCAGTAGTTTATATATTATATATAATATAAAAAAGATCGTTTTGAACGCATCTTCAGATTGACATAAGCAAGAAGGTTGCAATGGCTCCAGTAGCGTGATGAGGACCGTAAAGAAATAGGTATTCCAAGTACGAAATTACAAACAAGGATTTATTCCGATAAATTTTGAAAAAAACTTAAAGAATTTAATTGAGATGAGAACTCAAAAGACGAAGAGACCTCTGCCGCAAAAACGGATTAAGGAACAGAGAGGAACATTTCAATACTTCAGTGAATGTTACTTATCCGTTTCTATTAGTAAGGACATCTGGAGAGTGCTTCTTTTTTGAGGTGACGAGTTCAACTCTATAAGTCTTAGAATACTAAAGTTATTATCACGAAGGTGAAAAACTAAATAACAATATCCGAAATAATGGCGTTAAATATAATTTTAATTAATTGATATTATATCTTCCATTGTGATCTGGTTAGTCACTTGTGGTGTAGTAGTTAGCAGAAGAACCTTCAATGCCTAAGATCACGGGCCCGCGGCCCCGGAGATAGCCTTTGCCCTTTTCAAAGGATGTGAAAAATACTTAGTTATGCCATCTTTCGGAGGGTAGTATGTGGAGTGCTGGTAACTCCTTAAAAATACCTATCATAATTGCACCTAGATCGACAAAATTTAAGACTTCTACTAAAGCATCGCTGTTAGTGTTAATTGAATAAACAAACAATTTTTCTTGTGATCTGTAGGAGCCAATTCGTACGCTATAAATAAAGATATAAAATATTCGTAAAAGTAAAATTGACCAATTTAAATTTAAAACTTTACTTTATTCAACCTGAAGTCGGTGTACTCCATCAGATGATAAAATAGTATACAAAAGTTTTGTTATTAAATAAAAATAAGCTGATCATAAATATACCTTCTATGATTTTTGTTTTGAGATAATTTTGAGAGAGGCAGCAATATTAAGCTCTCAAAAAAAATTTATTGGAATACCTCTTAATAAAAGGAAATTGAATATTGTTTCGAGGGAGCGGGTAAAGGAAATCCATAGCCTCCTACACACAAGAAAAAGGTCTTCTATTATGTTAGCAAAAATAATAACATTATATCCACTCAGGTGAAACCAACCTAACGTTTTTCGATAATATAGCGACTTATACTTTCTCTCATATAGAGAACTTGAAAACTACTGTGATTCTATATATATATATATATATATATATATATATATATTCTAATGTAGTATACTGCTGAATACATAAATTATTAAACTATAAAAGCTAGCCAATGGACGCTTACTTCAGATGAGCTGTTATTTTTGAATTTGGTGTAAGTCCATTCGGATCTAAAAAAAATCATTTATTCCTTTAAATGATATAATGATTCATATTTCATAATAAAATTTAAAAGATGTAAATAATATAAAATTTACATCTTTGCTAAGTGCTAGCTGATAAAACATAGCTCTTTGCTAAGTGCTAGCTGATGAAACATAGCTCTTTGCTAAGTGCTAGGTGATAAAACATAACTCTTTGCTAAGTGCTAACTCTTTGCTAATTTGCTAGGAGATAAAACATAACTCTTTGCTAAGTGCTAACTCTTTGCTAAGTGCTAGGTGATTAAACATAACTCTTTGCTAAGTGCTACGTGATAAAAACTTATGTCCGTCTGTCCATATTTTAACGTAATTTTTACTGGAAACTTTTAGATATCGACTAGATCTTTATAATTTATAATAAATAAATAAAATAATAAATATGAAAACGTCTACTTATACCAGTCCCAAAGGCCATAGGCCATTGAACTTGCGTATAGACTATTTCTTGATTCTGATTCCACCTATAACAAAATAGTTTCTTATGATTGGAAGATCATCATGTAACGTACAAAGCTTTTCGGTTTTGGGACATGCTTTTTAAATGTGTATGCCCCATACAAAAAGTAGTAGTGAATCCTTCAACTATTCGAGAAGAAACAATTGGCAGTTTTGCATGATTCTAGGCAAAGCACATATTTATGTATCCACAAGTATTAACCGGACAACTTGTGAAACCACGGTATGGGATTGGGTTTACGGATCTCACCCAGCCCCTGTTAAGTATACACCTTAAATTGGAAGAAATAGATGGATTATCTCACCCAAATCACTTTTTTGCACAACCGTTGGCATGAAAAGAGTGGAGACTGAGTCCAATACTGTGCGTTGTAACCTGCAGGTTTTTATGATAAGTTTTTAGTTCGTTAAAAAGTAAAGACAACTTCTGTGTATAAAAGACGATTCAGAAAAAAAATAACGAATAAACAATCAGAAGATGGCTATTTAATGTATTGAATAAATTACTTTAAATAATGATCAAACGACTTCAAAGAAAATATGACCATCTCGACCCCATCCTCTTTGCCTCTTTCCGTCAGCCCCAGGACTTGGTGTGTTTACTTTAAAACGAAGTTCTGAAGTAAGTTCTGGCTCTCTTGAAATTTTCTTCTTTAAGTCAACTGGCTATTATTTTAGTGAAGTGAAGGGTACCAGAACGTTCAAGACCAATTTATTATTTTTATTAATAATTGAATAAGGACTTCATTTAGATAATGAATTACTTAATATACTATTTATTATTGAAATTAATTTTTGTCCTCCATAGTTTTTAATTTCGAGGATGGCATAACCATGTTCCGCTAAACATAATTAGCACTGTATATAAAACAATTAAAGAAGTATTGCAAAGCATTGCAATACTTCTTCAGACCTAGATAAAGAAAATACAAAAATATTTAAGTATGTAATAATTGGAATAGAGGAAAATAGAATAAAAACAAAATAAATTGTTGAAGTAAAGTAGATGCAAACGTAGAAATAATTTTAATTAAATATTATAAATCAATTAAAAGTAAGTAACATATTGTTGTATCATTATAGAAATTTACTTATATCCCTTTAATATCCATTTTAGACATCCTTTTAGTTCATTATTTAAAATAATACTTTTTCTTCTGTAATTTGTTTACTCCAGTAATTATTGTATATTATTTATTATGTTTTAGTATATGTATTTTTGGTTACCCCAATTGTAATTCATTGCTATTTATTATTCTATTTATTTAAATAGAAAATATTTGACTGGATAATTCTATGGGTGGTGTAAAATTATCAAAGCAGTCAATGGTTACACAAAATAAGAATGACTTATTTTATTGTGTCCACCGTTTCGATCTAAGATTTGATTATAATAATAATAATGTCTTTATTTATTCTGGGGCAAGTCCCTATAGAATAACAATACATGTATTGTAAGCTATTATGTCTTATATTGTAAAATACATTGTTGAAAATAATAAATAAAAAAATAATAAAATGAATTCACAATACTTACAATCAATTGTATTTAATTTCTGATTATATGAAGCCCTACTACAATACAGATATAAATATGGATGAAAATGCATGGCAATAGTCATTTAATATGGACAAATATTTCTGCATGATACAGTATTTATCTACAAGTTATTATTTATATTTTCGACATTTCATTAATTAATTATTTAGCCATATTCACATCAATGCCTTGAAGATATTTAGCCCGAAACGTAGGCAAATGAAATGTCATTTTTATTTTGTATAATCATTGACTTGTCTTGTCTATCCAGATCTGCAATATGGTTTCCTATCCATATTTCATCATGGTTTAAGAAATTTCTTTATCTTTTCTTACCAAGCCCTGTACTATTGAGATCACAATTATAGCTCTTCTATAGTAGAGAAAGGCATTAAGAAAATCTTCTCGGCAGAGCGATATGTTACCCAAGTGCTTTGCTGGGGGATGAAAGATTGAAGGGATTTTTTCCCGAATTTTTTCTCCGCGGCTCGGACGGAAGGTAAGGTGTAGCGACTATTAATCGAACCTCAGCTTAAGTAAGAAGGATGATGATGGACGATATCCCGGGAATTGGCTTTGTCATGTCTCAGTCCTATCTTTTGTACGTCCCTTCTTAGCCAATATAGCATGGTTTAAATATTACTGATTATTAATACCATTATATTATTAAATATAAATTAGAAATTTCATAGTTGGGCCAATATCTCCATAAAAGTAGAAAAAAACCATTTGTTGAAGACAAATAACCTATGGTCTAGTGGTAATTTTTTTAGAATTTTGGCATCCCTTGTGGGGATTATACTCTTCAAATTTGTACTCGAATAGGAATCTATTTTTGTTAAATACAATTAATTATATTGTTTGTTGTTTGTTCATTTAACGTCACTTTATGCTGCTATGGCTAATCGGACGATGCTACAATGGGAGCTCTAAATTTTGCCTATCCAGGTTTAATTAGGATAGGGATTTTTAACGAGTACCTGACATCGTACAGGCTCGGGACCCCCGTTTAACGTCCCTTCCGAAGGACGGCGTAACTAAGGATTTTTTACTCCCTTAAAAAAATCCTAGGACCACCTGCCGGGCTACGAACCCGCGATCTTGGGTTTAGTAGTTTGTTACGCTAACCACTAGACCACAGGTGACCGTACAATTAATTATATTTAATTTCTGATTATACGAAGCCCTACTACAATATGGATATAAATATGGATGAAATGAATAACAATAGTCATTAAATAAGCACAAATATTTTACATGATTCAGTATTTATCTACAAGTTATTATATATATTTTCTTGCTTTTCTTCATTATTCCAAGCATAAGCCTACCCCTTTTGGGAGTAATAGTCAGCACTTACTTGGGTGACTAGCCCTATTGGGAGTTGAGTTCGGTCCACTTCTTCTTCCAAACGTCTCTGTCCCAAGCAGCTCTCCACCAGAGTGGTCCTGCCAGTATCTTGAACTTGTCGTTCCATCTTTTCTTCTTTTTTGGTCATAAGGACTCCATTCAGTGCCAATCTTTGACCATATGTTTCCTTCTTACGAAAGAAGATGCCCAGTCCATTTCCACTTGCTTAGTCTTATTCGCCTGAATGTGTCTGTGAGTCCTGTTTCTTTTTTGATCTTGGCAGTTGAGAGACCAAAACTTGTTCCAAAGTTTTGTTGGAATGGAGAATGAAATGGAGAAAGCTATAATCCTCTGGACTTCCTTTGCTCCTCTATCTGCGAAGGATACTATCTGACCTAGACTATACTATCTGACTCTTAGATTAAAAAGTTCTGTAAATTCCTTAGTTAGAGTAATTCCTCATAATTTCAAAATTTCATTGCTGATATTATCCGGTCCAGGACTTTTCACAGGTTTTAGTTTTCTCAAAATGGATTCAACTTCTTCTTATCCAATGAAAGAAGGATATCAATGAATAAATAAATAAAGGATATAAATTAATAAATATTTATGCGAATGGACCTAGGATGATAACGGAAAGTACTGTGACGTCAATTTCTTATCAACTTCCTTCATCATTTAACCATTCATTCCAGTCTTCTCCTCCGTCCATTTGGCTCCTGGAATATTCAATACTTCCTTCTCTGACATAACAATCCTCTTCCCTATCTTGTTCACAGACACTTTTGTATATAACATGATTTGGTTCTATTTTTGTTTTATGTAAATCTATTTTAACTTAGTTAATCTAAGTTGTGGTTGACTTGACTTTTTGTAAGTAAGTAAGAATTTTATTGATGACTATTGTTGGGGGAAGTCTTGCTGAATGTCTATAAAATTTCATTCGTCGTTTTCTTGTGCCAGGTATTTGTATGTTGGTATGTACTTTTTTCACTTGGTTATGATACAAGTTTTTCATGTTTTGTAGATTCAACCAATAAATATAAAACTATCTTTTGGATATAGCTGTGCATAATTAATCTTATGTAGAGAGAAGGCAAAATTGTGTTTCTTGTAGACTGGACTTGAAAGGACTCCTGTCGGATGGAATGGATGCGTACTCCTTGGAAGATCTTGGTGGGCTCTGAAAAGGAGGACCACCCTGAACCATCCGTCAGCCGGAAGGGTCCTTGGTAGGGAATAATGTCTCCCCTCTCCGGGTAATGGAACCTTTTAATTGAATCAAGAAACCCCCTCTCCCCCCCTCTCCCCCTCTCTCTGACCCTCTCAGGGTCTTATCTAAATTAAAGCTTCTCTCGAGAGCCGCTTAAATATTGAATATTTAATCCTATTAACATCCTTCTCACCTTGTCCCTGACCAGTATCCCTTTTCTGAATATTTTGTAAATCTGCAACATTATTCATTCTGTTAACAACTTCCTAAATGATTTGTAAGTAAAATCTTTTAAGCACTGGAATTACTTAGTGACTATTTCAACATTTTTTTTCCAACAAGCTGTCCTCCTGACTTTTCTTATTCAACGAAATATTCATCAGAAAGTAATTCAAGACATTTAGTCTTTAGAATGTGGTCTTTAATGATAAATTCACACAATAATGTGTATAATTTATATCATATTGTTTCTGATATAGCTTTATATTTGACCATGTTTAAGTATTCGGCAGTGCTGAGAAACAAAAAATAATGGCACAAACGAAAGCAGCAGCAACTTCAGTATTAAAGAATCTTAAGAAATAATGAACTCGTGTAGCAAAATTAGGAATGCAAAGAAAAACAGTTGGATATTAAGTAATTCATGAAGTTTTAAATAAACAATATAGAACCAAAATTAATGGAATTTATAAAAATCATAATAAAACTAGAATGAAAAAATTCCAAAGAAAAAGTCTTGTCTCCAAAAAACAAACAAAAAGGAAATAAAAGTATCTGTCTGCATTTGGCCTATTTAGGCACCTACATGATAGAATGACTGGGGAATAGACAAATAACGTATATCCTAACCTCAAAATTCAGCAAGAATATAAAATTAAAATAAACAACACAAAAAGAGTAGACAAGAAACCGAAGATGATACGTAAAGATACGAGAGAAAAATAAAATTTTTAACGAATTTAAATCTAACATAGGCAAATATATGAATATAGGACATCAAAATCGCAAATAGACCTGATGAGGTATATTTCAAATGAGTTATGGTCATTAAATTCATTCTTCATTATCATAAATATGCCACAAAAAATAAGTATCGCTACATAACGCAACCAGAGGGCATTTTGAGTTCTATCAGAGATTAAAATTATCAAATGTTAACTTAATGTATGGCAGTATGCACGGGCTTATTCTCAATTTATTTTTAGTCCGTTTTTTTTTTTTTAGTATCGTTAATTTTATATTTCATATTTCTGAGCATGCTCAATTTAGAAACTGTTATAGTTTTTTACAATTTAAAATCTGATTAGTCTATAATTCAAGAACTTATAGATGTATTTTTTTATAACTGAAGTTTTTTTTCCCAGAAGTAAACTACTAGAAGAAGAAAAAGACACATTATCAAAAAAACATCAGCAGTATTCTTTCCGATTAGCAATATTTATTGGAGTTGTTTGTTACCATGTGTCACCTTTAAAATCCTTAGTAATGATCTTCAATTTTTTTGAGATTCCAGTTTTTTTTTACAACCACAGCTTTTTACTATGAGACATGAGTTCACACGCCACATTTTTTAATCCTTTCACATGGTGTTTTTTAGTTTTTGCTTATAGTGTATTTTACTTCGCCCTTTTTTTTTAGTTAAAGTCTCCTTATGACCATCTCTTATCAATAGTCCTCTCTTTCCCCATTCCTCCTTAATACTTTGCCGGTGTTACCAATTTCTTTCTTTCATCTACTTCTTGCTCTGTTTTTTCCTGAAAACCATGAGTTTCGTTTATTTTCATCCAGAAACGGTTGCATTCATGAAAATCCTCACAAGTAATCTCCGTCTCCTGTAAGTATTTTTATACCTCTTCGATCCCTTTATCCTCTCCATATTTGATATCCTGTTATTACATAAAACCAGTACTAACTGTGTTTATGAGCCCGGATTCAGTTAATCTACTAAACATACTCAGCTAATTAATGATCAAAGCCGATGGATGCTTTAGGACTCAAACCTGGGCTTTCATCTGTGATAGTTTATCTGATGGTTATCGGATTTTGTAACTATTTACATTTGTTTAGCTCTAAACATTTTCAATTCAACGCAGTTTAAATTTGTTTTTATAAATTATATAACCTTTGAGAATACCTGATTGATCATTTTCGAAAAAATAAATAAAAACTTTCTACTTTTGTATCATCGATTAGTATTCTTAATATGTCAATGCTCCAAAAGAACAACGTTATAACTCAAAAAAACTAATTTTCGATGGAGGTATATTTTTATATTTCCATGTGAGTAAAAAAATAAAAATTTGGGTATTGGTGACGCAAATCATTTCTGTTGTATTAATAGTATTGAAATTATTTTATTAATCATTAAACATTTTTTTAAATTTGAAACTTTTCAAAGTTAACTTATCTAATTATTCCAATGAAACTTCAAGTTCAAACCCGATACTTACTCAAAATATGATTTTGCTATAAGAAAAATGCTGGAAATGGAATATCAGGTATGTCATACCTGAAATAAAAACATTCAACCCATACTATACCTACAAAAGGCTTTATTCAAAACTCCCAGATAAATAGATTTTGAACAAACCAAAAATATATACTCGATGGGCTGTGCATCTTGGCTATTCAATACATAGCTGACAATATTTACTTTAGTGATTGTTATATATTACCCATACTTACCCATACCGAGCTGCTGACAGGGAAGACTGGAGAGGCGTTGTTGTGGAGGCCAGGGCCCTACAAGGGCTGTAGAGCCATGGAAGAAGAAGAAGAAGATATATTACCCATAGATCCAAATATATATATATATATATATATATATATATATATATATATATATATATATATATTGGTTTCTACTTATCTTGACTGTTATGGAAATTATATTGTGTTTTAGATCTCGAGTTATACTTATACAGTCTTTTTTTAACTTCTTAGGTGACGTTTCGAGACTAGGTTAGTCTCATACTCATGCCCTGACAGTGAACAAATGAGCTTTTAGTAAATGTGAAGATAATACAATGTGAAGATAAATGCGGTAAATCCTATTTCGGAACATCGGAACAATACTTAAAACGTAGAGTGTACCAACACAAATATAGTTGTGATTCGATAATAAAAAAACCCAATAAACCAGATCAAACAGCTCTCACTACACATTTTAGAAATACACAACATACATTTAAATTTGATAAACCTAAAATAATACACCAAGAGAGAAATAGTTTCAAACGGAGTATAAAAGAAATGATAACTATAGATAAGTATAAAAATCGCGCTGTAAACAAAAAATCGGATGTTCAAGGTCTTAGCTCGTGTTATGCAAATTTAATTAATTCATAATATATATAAAAATAATATAATCTAATATGATTCAACAATTAAATAAACTGCTGTTCCTAAAAATGGATTACTTACTCATTGATCACAGCAATTGCAATAACATTTTATGCTGTTTTACAAGGCAACTGATTAATGAAAAACTGATTCATTCTTTGGAGCTTGTAAGTACAACCTATCTATTACAACTCACACAGGTCATTTTATATCTTATTTTAGTGTGCCATTTAATGTTTTTACTAAAAGCTCATTTGTTCACTGTCAGGGCATGAGTATGAGACTAACCTAGTCTCGAAACGTCGCCTAAGAAGTTAAATAAAGACTGAAACTCGAGATCTAAAACACAATATATATATATATATATAAAATTTGTGAATTCGGTATTTTTTTTAGGTGAGCTGTATAAGTATATCTTAAATGGAAAAAAAAATGTAATATAAAATAAATAAATTTAAAAATTGACTTTAAATTATAACTATAATAAAAAATAACGAACAAACGCAAAATTAAGTGACTAAAAACAGAGATAATTATGTGGACATCAGTAATACAGGTGGCCATCAGTAAAAAACACCTTATAAAAAGAATTGGGGCTTGTATCCAATACTCCCGCCAGTGATTTTATGATACCGATTAACGGTTGCTATATAGCTTTATTACCCTGGATACACTAAAGAAAAACATATTTAATGGTATTTTAATGTATTATTGTGAGTTTTGGGTCTTTGGCGGGATCTGTCGGGAGACAAAAGAATGCTTTCTATACACAATACCTGATAGAACAATTCAAACCATTGCGGAATGTATTAGAACGTTAAGTAGATTCGGTTCCATTATAATATTGGATTAGTGGAAGTCCTACAATGGAATTGAAAAACTGGTTGGAATGGTTTCTAGACATTTAACTATGAATCATTAAAAAAATTTCGTCGATCCAGTTACTGGTGTTCATATTCAAACATTTGAGTCAATGCGGGCCAAAGCCTAAAGAAGAAATAAAAAAGAAAATGGCACTCATCGCTCCATGATTGACTCATATTTGTGTGAGTTTCAGAAATGACGACCTTTTTGAGAGGATACTCAAGAACATAGTAGAATTTTGTCCGCCAGATGTAACTAATTTATATTTATTTCTTTATTTATTTTTGAAATTTTGCAAACTATCATTTCAATTGAATAAATACATATGTCTTTCTAGCACATGTCTTTCAATTAATCACTAGCTTACTGTTACTAAGTAAAATGACTGGCGGAGCTATTGGAAACAAGACCCAAAGAATTGAGATAATAACATATCTGGGACAACATAAATGACAATTAGGATAGCTTAAGAGAATCAGGTCTCGTATACAGAAGGCAAAAGTGCATTTAGTCAACTCAGATAGGTATTGTACAACCTAAATTTTAGCTTGCAGACTTGAATCTGGATACTCAGATGTTATATTCTATCCAGTAATAAGTGTATACGGATCAGAGACATGGACACTTCTACGCTAGGTGCACCATATCGGCAGCAAAGCATACTACAGCGAATGCAAAAGCCCCTCAAGATACTGTACAGCATCAAAATACATAAATTGGCATTCTTTGGTCATGTGATGCGAAATGAAAACTACCGCCTGCTTTAGTTAATCATGCAGGGCAAGATTTAAGGAAAGAGAGGTCCAAGCCTTAGGTTTCATTATTAGTTGAACCTCAGGCTATGGACAGAATTAACATCGATAGACTTAATTCGTGCAGTGGTCAACAAAATGTGTCCTTATAACCTGGTGGATGAATTTTCTTTTTGCCCAACCATCATTTTTAAAGCTTAGATACAGTAAAGTCTCTGCTACGTACTGAACCAAAAACCCTTCGTGTGATACTCGTTTCAGAAAATTATATTTTCACTTTTCTTAAACATTGTTAATATATACAACTGTAAAAAAAGTCCTGAAGTGTATATTGATGGCTTGGGAAATTAGGGTAATTCATCCATCTGTCAACTCGGATCCAAGATTAGGAAACTGGTTCTAACCCGGAACAAATTGAGCCCAAGAGGCTAGGATACCATTAACTACGATCTCCCCATTAGGGAAATGAGGCTCCATGTTGGAGATCTATGTATGTCGTCTCTAAGCTCCTGTCTGTTAGTAGCTGTGAATGATGGCTTACTCCCGGAATCTAGCTGTGTTTTTTGAACTTTTTTTATCTTATGCGCTATGTTCTTTTGTCCGTCAGCACTTAAATGTTGTTAAAGTCTGCATTACGGATCTAGTCAATACCATGTATAAATATTCATACACTTTATTTCATTGTTATGCGTTAAATTGTGTAATAACAGAATACATGCAAAGCCCCAAAGTGATAGTTGTAAATGCAAGCCATGGTCATTTTTGTATTCTGTACTGGGTTCTAAACAATTCTAGACAATATTCCCCTTGGAAAGTTGTCTTACACTACTCCTAATAACAGACGGCAATATTACTGTTCATATCTTATATGCTTTTATTAAAACACATTGTACAATTTTGTACTTCCTGTTTCTCGAATATGCACAAACTTGAGATAGTTTTCGTTTGGCTAGGCTTACGGGTATCACATTATCGAGGAGTTCTGAGCTACATGTGGATAAGATTAAAACTTGCAATTTGTAGGTTTATAAGGAAAAAAATATCTTATAATCAGATACAAATATTTAGAGATATATTTATTGTCCTTTATCTAGTTCGATATTCTGTTTATTACTGTAGTTATGACTCCTGTTGTTTGCGGCGTTGAGTATCGACTGAGTGTGAAATAAGGTTTATACCGCTGTTTGTCTTGTCTTTATTGTATCGATTGAGTTTTATCCCCGTCGTTATGACTGCTTCCTTTACTTTTGTTCCAACGATTTTGGACGGCTTGTTTATTCTGTTTTGAGTTGAAAATAAGCAAGACGTTCTAAAATTCAAACGAAGTTAAAAAAAAAAAAATGCTGCAAAAGTTTCTTCAAAACAACAGAACAAGGAACAATTGCTAAATTTTTCGAACAAAATGCAGTTTTTATTTAATATGAAAATTATTTATTAAAACAAATCTTATGATTATTAGAACTCTAAAAATATTCAATATTCTCCTTAGTAAAGTTTATTTTATGTTTTTTTTAATCTGAAATTTGGAACGACAATGAAGCTCCAATAAAATTTTAATAAAACTATTAATTAATGAATTATTTATTAAAAGTAATATTTCCGCGGTTCGTTAATTCGATAATTATACACCTTTCAGCTTGATCTTAAGTTTAAAATATTTTGAGAAAATGCATATGTAAGAATATACTAAAAATTAATTAAAATAATATAATAAATATTAAGATGATTTATTCAAGTTTATGACCTCATACAGAGGAACTGTAGTATATATATGTTTTGTTTTTTTTATTTCCTTAAAGTGTAGTCACACTTAAGGACCGATTATTAAATCTATTCTCATGCTTGACATAAAAGCAAATTATTAAAAATGTTCAAAACTTATTTAATATCAAAATTTTAATGGGAAATGCAGCAATGATTAATTATAAAACAAACTAAGTAATAATATAAATCAAAATTTAATGATATATTTGTATTTTTTACTGCGCCCAATACTAAGCAAGAATGCTCTCTCAATACTTGAACGTCGTGGGCTTTAGTATAACCTGATGCTTTAACATCAGACAGATTAATAATAAATTGTTTTTCTAATGCAAGAATATATATTTAATTTTTTCAGGATATATGTATTTATAATTCTGTGTATTATTGGTTCACAAAATAATTTAATTAAATTACAAACAAATATATTATTATTTGCTGAACAACAATAATAATTGTTGAGCAATAGTAGTATATTATTAGATACATAATTAGGTCTAGTGCATTACTATTCCGCAATCAGTACTTAGGTGAGAATGGGCCTCATTGAAATTCCAGACGCATATCAACACCGTTCCTATTATCGAGGATAACAAGAAACATTAATTATCCATTGCAGATATTGATGAAATAATTACCTTAAACACTTAACCGATTAAATCTAATAGGCTAGTAAGGCTTAAGGCATTTTGCGGGATCGTTAAGTAGCCCAAATTCGCTGTGCAGACGTAAAAGTATTCATGTTCTTCGAGACCATACCATATATAAATCGTGGGTTCGTTTATATAGTGGCTTAACCAATATATTTCATTAATTCCGCAGAATTACAAGGGTAGCATAAAACAAAGCAATAGTTGATTTAATACTTAAAGTAATAATACTGTTCCGAGGTTTCGGGATTAAAAACACTTCAATGATATCATCTTACAAATCGGAAATCGCCTTCAACGTTTAGAATGGTCACGTGATTTATACAGAAATAATTACTACGACCAGAATAATTAGTTTGCTCATTTTAAAGACTATACCATTTTCTTCACCGTTTCCTTGTGATTTCCAAAGAGTTATTATGTAACTCATATATTTGAAGATCGGTGCTGGTCTGCCGGCCGCCGTGGAGGTGTACGCTCCAGGATGGTCGGGTTGCGGTAGGGCGAATAGGGCTTCCCTACACCAGCTGCTCGCGGGCAAAAAGTTTTCATTTAGCGCCCCAACAACAAACAACTTCACTATCTCCATGTCCGCCCCAACAAAACTGTTTCATGCCTCGCTCCAACACACGCTGTGTCTGTTCCTCTCGCACTGATTCCCGCAAAACAACGGGGGCTTCTTCAGGGGGATGCATTCGATGTAGAAAGTTAACCTATACTTTTTACTAGATCTATTGTTATCACATACTTGTTTATTAAGCGTTCCATATATATAAATAACTTTAGTCAAACAATACACTATTGAATAATCAAATAATTACTTGTGCAGATTGTAATATTTAAAAATTGATTTTTTCACACATTTCTCTCGTTTCTTCAAGCAATACTTAATGCTCCTTAAACTTAAACTTCAGGACCGGACTAAAGCCTTGAGTAATGAGGTGGAAAAGTGCCGTGTTAGATAATATCCAAGCAAAATATCCTTAAATAAAAATTTTAGAGGTATCCGCTTTGTTCCTGATCGCCTCATTTGTGTATCACTGAACATAATAAAACGAAATCCAATCTTATACGATAATCCCTCTTATCATGATGAATTTATTTAATTAAGGTTACAATGTGTAATACTATATAACAAAATACATCATTATATATTACTATTACTCATGATTATATTTTACGATTTGTTAAATAAATTTTTTGTTTTTCTTAATTTGAATATTTATTGGTTGGCCATATGATGAAATAGGAAAGAAAAAGAGAGGTCCTTCGGAAGGGACGTATAACGGATGTCCCGGGGCTATGCTCTGTGAGGTAATGGTTAAAGATCCCTATTCTATGGTAATTAAACCTGGATAGGCAAAATTTAGGAATCGCGTTATAGCATTGTCATATTAGCCATAGCAGCATAAAATAAGTTAATTTAACAAACAAACATCACTTACTATATGATACGGGAGGTAGCAACCGTACTAAAAACATCCCTCAAGATTCATTTCTCTATTACTCATATCTATATTGCTGTACAGTGTATGGAGGAAAACTAAAACGGTTGATCAATTGCTTTGTTCGCTTCATCTTTGAAATAATTCATTAAATGTAATTATATCATACTCTAAGACATAATATCATATTAATTAATACATGTTTTATTATTCTAAAGGGACTTTTCCCAGAATAAATAAAGAACTTTATTACTATTATTTTTATATATATTTTCATATTGGACTATATCCTGTAATAAATAATAATTGATGATTTAATCACACTTTGGTTTAATCAAGTTTGTCAGGACCACCAATTCTTTGTAGGTATAGCATAAAAAGCATTTCCGGAAGTTACCTGTTTTAGGATTTTTTTGATGATTGAGCCAGTATTCCATCGGTTTGTTTATAATAATTTTTAAAATCGGCTTTTTTATTTTTTTATAAAGGCTTCGTTCAAAGGAAAATATATGAGAAAAACAGGATAAAAGAAGAAAAATTCAGAAAGAGCAAGGAATGACAAGGATGAGGAAGAACCTTTTCACCGGCCGCCATTGAGGAGAAAAAAAACTGACAATCAGCTTCTGTTTACACGTTATCCCTTCGCTCCCTCTTTTTCAGGCTTTGACTCCGCCTAACAAAAGGGACGTATGTCCGCTGAATAACCAAATAAGGTATTGGAGAATCTATCGATCGGGGAATGGAATGCGCTCCATTACCAGGCATCCCTTCCGTCCAACTTGCCTCGCCTTCCTCGGATTCCTGTGACCTGTAGGGCCAGCGTTACCACTTGCCCTTGATATTCTTCCTGGAGGTTATTAGGGAAGAAGGAAAACTAGAATTTTGGCTGATTATTCCACTTTTTCGATATTATATTTCAAATAATAAATAAAACACTACAACTCAAGAAGAGTCTTACTCAGCACGTAGTAGACTGTACTGTTTCTTGGATAACGGTTGTGCAGGGAGGTGATTTGTCATAGATCCCGCTATACTTATTATTCAGCATTCGATTATCCTCACTGAGTCTTCGTTTTTGTTTTTTTATCACGGCACTACAACCTGCTTACAGGTCATGGCCACCGCTTTCCCTTAATGTCATCCAATTCCTAAATCTCAGGATGTTTTAAGCACCATCTGCCACATCTGACAACCGCAGCTTAGATATTTGTTTAGTACAATACAAATATTATATTAAAATCTTAAATTTAGCTTATTCAGATATATTCAACAATGGATCACTATATTACTACTGAATCATCATCATCACACGGTGGTATGACCCATGGAGGAGGCTATGACCTTGGCCTCCTCGACAATTTTCCACCACCTTGACCGATCGACCGCTCCTCTTCTGCAAGTCCTTACCCCAAGAATCCTAAGGTCTGCTTCCACATCGTCCAGCCATCGCATTCTTCCTCTTCCTCTTTCTCTATCTGGGGGTCCCTCCATGATCAGCTTTTGGGTCCTTTTTCTATCCATTCTGTGAACCTGCACGAACCATCTTAATCTTGCTTTTTCAATACAAGAAACTATATCTGGTTCTCCATACAAGCCCTTAAGTTCCTGATTCTTTTTTATGTGGAAACGATTTCCTTCCTTGGTTGGGCCTTATACTGTTCTAAGAATCTTTATCTCCGAATTACTACTGAATAAGATAAAAATAAGTATGTTTTGGGCCCAACAGATCAACCATCGAGCAAATCTTCTCCTAGCGACTGATGTGTGAGAAAATGAAGGAGTTT
The DNA here is from genome assembly GCA_037127475.1 of Arma custos. Taxonomy (NCBI): domain Eukaryota; kingdom Metazoa; phylum Arthropoda; class Insecta; order Hemiptera; family Pentatomidae; genus Arma; species Arma custos. The sequence goes on along the minus strand of CM073765.1, from coordinate 18,200,607 downwards.
CAAAACACTATGAGGCTGCTGTTCATTGATTATAAGGCGGCATATCATTCAGTTTTGAGAGAGGAATTGTTCCAGTCTATGAGGGAGATGAATATTCCCTTAAAAATTATCAGACTCGTAATATGCAAAATGAACAATACAATCTGCAAAGTCAATGGCAAGTTAACCAGCCCATTTCAGGTAAACGATGGACTCAGGCAGGGTGATTCTCTAGCCCCGCTACTTTTCAGTATCAAATTACAAACTATAGTAGCAAGAGGATTGTCCAGAAGGAGTGAGAGCTCGAGGGAGGCCACGACACAGATGGAAGGATAGCGTCTCAGTGGATCTCCGAGGTGTCTCTGAGGTTTGCTACAGACCGACAAGACTGGGCAAGAGTAGTTGAGCAGGCCAAGGACCGCCTTGTGCGTCTGTCGTATCTATGAAGAACAAGAGGATAAAATATAATTTTTTATTTTTATTAATCGTTTTGAATAAAATATAATACTGTACTTCATCCTTTATGTATTACATATTATGAACTATTGTATGATTAGACAGTTTTAAACTATTGGTTCTACAATGACCAACTATTAAGGGAAGAACGGTACAGATTGACATTGTGGTCGGTTGTCCCACTGCTTGTTATTCTCACAATAGGGGGAATGGCACATTCTCATAATTCCGCGCCCTACTCTATGAATTAGTTACTTAAAATATTACAGTAAGTTGGAAAAATGATTTTTATAACTTATTTTCTTTATGTCTTTGTATCAAAAGAAATGGATTGAATAACAGTACGGAATAAGATACGACTTGTTTGTTTATTATTTTTAATAAAACTATTTGCTATTTACTTCTCGCCACTTTTCTTTCCGCTTTCAAAGGAATATCAAACTAACATTTTTTTCAGTCTCTTCACTAAAATTTGTTTTCATTGTTTCTTTTCTTGTTTTAGCTTTTTATTCAAATGAACATGTAAATTGTCCTGTTGTAGGTATACAGTTATCATGCTACACGTATGTTAAAAAAAAATCAAAATAATGTGCGACACTTTTCATATTCGTATATGCGTACAAACCAAATTACAAAATTCAGTTTATCATTAAAAAAGTATTTTTTGAGTTATGCCGAAATAAAGTATTATTTTATCATAACTTGTTTCCCAGTTTTTCTCGGACTTGCACATTTAAAAAAAAATTAAAAGCTTTAAGTAGAAGACATCAAGTTACTGTCAATACAAAAAACCTGTATCACTACAACCCATGAAGGTCTTGAGTCCAGTACATGATAGAGACTGTTTCTAGGAATAAGATTGTCTGAGATCAAGGTCAACTATCAGGTTTCCTCACAATTTAGGATACTTACTTTATAGAGACTGAGTACACTTCAGGAAGATCTGCAGATCTCAAAGGGTCCATACTTGACTGCTAACAGATTACATAATTTATCTGATACAGCCTGATATAAACCCAGAACATTCAGCATAGCAACTCAGCACTCAAGACCTAAAATACCCCGTTCACTTTCTTTAGCTACTGTTTAAAAGATATCTTATTTTCCAGCCATTGCAATGCTACCGGATGTCAGATCAATATTCAAAGACAAAAACTTGTCAAACATATTGAAATTCTTCGTCTGCAAAAATTTTCCGTATATTCAAGGTATAAGAAGTCAAACTAGAAAATCGGTGTATATATCATGGATATGAATAACTAATTAATTATTAAACAAGCAACAAGTAATAAAGTTTTAGTATATGATTTTCAGCTGTATTTAAATTATGAAAAAGAAATAATAGTTCTAGTGATATAATGGAAAATACCGCTAATAATATTATACATTTTTTTTTTAAATTGTTCAATTGCAAGGCCCTCACTGATAATAACATATTGGATTATTCATGGAGAAATAAGGACATTTTGCATTATTCAGTTGAAGCTGTGAGCTTCTTGGAATATTAAATGCTTGGTTATTAACAATTTAGATCCATTTTGCACCTCAGGGAGGCCTCACTCTGTCTTTGTGTAATAAACAAAGATTATATTATAATCTTCAATTTAGATTGTTTATCTATATATAGCTCTGAATCAATATATTACAATACTCCTGTTGTGTGTTTATAAGTATATATATATATATATATATATATATATATATATATATATATATGTATATACATATTATAAAACAAAGAAAGTCCTCGGTCGCGTTTGTTCGCGGTAAACTCAATAACTGCAGCACGGATTTTCATGCGGTTTTCACCAATAGATAGAGTGATTCACCAGGAAGTTTTGTTAAGTTTTTATATTTTTGTACGAGATTTTGTGTAAATGGGTTGGCATATCGATGATTTTCACAGGAGACGCTGCTGGCCTAATCCCGTGCGATTATCTAACTGCAAGATAATAAATTCGTATGTAAAGAAATATTTTGTTTTGTTTTTATTTTTAAATTTTCTGTATAATAAAATACATTAACTGAGTTGGGAAGAAAGAAAATCAAGACTCCCGAAGAAGCTTAATCAATGATACTCGCGTGGTCCTTAGTGGCCGGTACGTAATATAGAAAAAATGTATAGATTACACAGACACATTATGTAGGCGTAATATGCCTTATTACCCGAGCAAAGCCTGTGAGGGTCGCTAGTATATTATATATTGACAATTGTTATTGAACGTTTAGTAAAAATATAGTACTTTATACTTAATATAATATATTTATGGTTATATTAGTCTTCGTTGATTTAACTATAATACTGGTTTAATATTTTTTATTATTATTTCACGATTAGAAAAAAACCTGTACCATTTAAAACCGAGAAGGGTCTGGGGTTCAGTACATGGTAGAAATAGAACTATATTTTAGACAATGGTTGTGTAGTGAGGTGATATATGATTAAACTGTTTCAAATTGGTGCTTAAATGACCAAATAATACAGGTAGAGCATAGCTTGTTGTCATAATGGATTGGTTTGCCTATAGCTTGTTATTATTACCGCTAGGAGTCCACCTTCTCAATATGTGACTCTATAGGTAGTTACTGCAACGTTAACAAGGACCCATGTGTTTCTATGTACGTCTGTTATTACCATAGTTTGAAACTTCCAAACAATTTTATTCCATTCATTTTTATTTTCAAATCCATACTGGTGTTGGCCAGAATAGTTCTCAGAGTCGAGTTTTAATGTTATATTGAAATGTATGATGAGGGATTGTAAATTTTTTTAACCCAGTATAATTTTTAACAAAATGACCAATAAAAATACTGAGAACATTTTTTATAAAAGTTTAATAAAATAAACAGAAATGATCTTTACAAAGCAATAAGAATGATATATTTTTTACTTTTGACTATTGGTCATTAATAAAAGATTTTCAATAACTATTCTTCGTTTCCTATCGTTATTAATTTTTTGGTACTTGTGTATTAACGCAGCCCTGGTTACTTTTGCCGACTCGTTCGCATGCGCGAGCAGTTGCATTTTGTAACTGCTACATTTCTAACACTTATCTTGTTTTTATTGGGGTTAAAAAATTATCAACAATTAGAAATCAAAAGAATTTGTTGAAAAATGGAATATAATAATAATAATAATGAATAATTAATGAAACAACAATGAACAGTTATGAAGTAAAAGTAATGAAAATTCACAATAATGAACAAATATTTAAAAATGTAATATATGATGAACAATTAATTAAACAAGAATGGACAATGAACAATTAAAAAATACAAATAATAAAAAATCACTATAATTAAAACAAATAAGTTATGAAAAATCACAATAGTTTATTGACAAAAAATTTGTTAATCAAATTTAGATGGAAAATGTGTCGAAATACACTTCAATATCAAGATTTAAATGCATTTCCAAAAGAAACGTTCACCACAATACAATTTAATTTCATGGGAATCGCTAAATTTTCTTTGTTTTGGTAAAATATTTCGCTCCTGCAAAAAATAATAGCTTGTTCTTCTGTTGTCGGCAAATCCCAAATACGCATTTTACACTAATTAAATAAATAACTAAAATAATAACAACGAAAAATCTATAACAAACTAGCTAACAAAACCAATAACAAACAATAAATCAGCAGTAATCAAAACTCAGTAAGCAAGTAGAAACAGAACAAATCAGCTGTTAGAAATATAACTGTTACAAAATGTAACTGCTCGTGCATGCGAAGAAGTAGGCAAAAATAACGGGCTGCGTTAAGACAGAAGTACCATTTTTTTTATTTGAGATTTTTCATCACGTTTTTTGTCTTTGTCGAGTTCATGTTAATTTACAACATTGTTCGAATGACTGAAAAATATGATAACCTTTCCGCATCTTTATTAATCAAATAGAATAGGATCGTTAGCGATAAAATTGAACTTAACACTATTAAATAATAATATAAACTTATAAAAATCATTATAGTAGGTTTTATTCCTGATTGCTCCCCAACCTTTACTCTCTTACTTTCTGTATGATTCTTCAACACATGTTTCTAGTAATTTAGTTGATAAATCAGCATTGATTAAACACCGTTAAGTTCAACAATTCTTAGAAAATTTTTAGTTTCAATAATTTCATAAAACAAGACGTTTAACTATTAAAAATAAAATGTTTTTTTGGGAACGAAAAGTTCAACCAGTTATTGATGTTTTAAGTTATTATTAGTGTCAATTGGACAATTATTAAACGGCCTTTTAGTTAAATACAATTACTCTTATATCAATGGAATTCTAACCTTTAAACGAAAGTTGATTAAAAGAAATTGTGTAGCTCATGCATAGGCCGGTAGGTGTCACCGGTCTCGAGCATGTTGCTGATGCGAAGCCACGAGTTTACCCCCTAATATTATTCCATACTTTTATGCATATTTCTACGACATATGTCTCCATTACTTTTGTTGATACATCTATAAGGATTATGTTTATATTGGCTTAATTAATGTGATTTATACTTCAATATAGCTTTTTTTTTAATTTATGACCTAAATTTATATTTTTAAAAAAAATCTAAACCTTCTGGCTAATGGCTAAGGGACATAAATTCTAATTCTCCTCCATCTCCGAGGCCGAGGCGGAAGCAGTAAAGAAAAGAAACGAAGCCACTAAAGCCTAAAATCCGTGAGAACTTTATTTATGGCCATTCTATTTACAGTTTCGTCGGCCGGAACGGCGTGATTCCAGTTAAAATATTTCTCTCCTCTTCCGGAAAGGGGGAAAAAGCGAAATGAGAAGGTGGACTCGGAAGAAAAAGGAAGAGAGGGGAAGGAGTGGGGAATTAATGTTTGTCCTGTCAACTGTTATTTAGAGACAAACAGCTGAGCCACAACAAAAGCTTCTTTAGTGACCCTTAGCGGACCAATCAGCCGGCGGCGCTATTGCGTCCGTTCCGATTGGCTCGGTGTGTGGAGGAGAGGGAAGTAGTGAGGGTAGGGGGGGGAATAGGGAGGAGGTAGAAACCTTAAAAAAAGAAAAGAATAAGAGATGACCTATGGTTCTACATCGAAAAAGAAAAGTCCTTCTCAATCGGTTTCCCCATAACCTTTACGTCTGCTTTATGCTAATTGGATTCAGCTCTGTGACTAAGTCTCTTACAGGTTATAAATTAGTTTCAATACCTGCTAAATGCTAATTCCTGCTAATAATGCCAATAATACCTGCTACCTAGCTAGGAATAATAATATAGAATTTAATACCATTGATTATTGTTCCTACTTATTTTCACTAATACAAGTGTTTGCAGGCGTTATTAACTTCTTTAACAGAGATTTACCGTTAATAAAAAATGCATGATTCTCATTTATATTCATTTATATTTGTTAATTGGCACACATTTTGTCTTTGAGATTAAATTATTTTAATGTTTAATAATATTAATAATAAGGTATACATAGATCGTTTAACCGTATAATACTTTTCTATAAATAAAACCTAGGACCAAAGTGATTACTCATCAACAAAATCCATTAAAAAAAAAGTAAAACAACTATTTAAACGATTTTAATAAATTTTAACCCAGAAAAACAAATAATTGTTTGTAATACATAATTCTGCAAAGCATTACACCATATGGCACGTATATGGCATTACTACGTTAATGTTAATTATCCTCGGGATCTCAACGAGTAGTTTCCAAGTTTGAGTCCAAAAAATCATTTCGTATCTTCAAGTCGAGAAACTGAACACATTACTTATTGCATAGCGCATAATTATAGCAATCGGGTACTCATTCATTCCGTTTGTTTATACTACTCTGAGATTGCCCTTAATGAAAGGATGAAACGCCACAAAATAAATTTATTATTAATCACAGAGAGTTGAACACAGTGAATTTTTTAATGATTTATTGACTCGTTCTTGAAAGACTAATAATGGGATACCAACCGATTTCACACAATGTTGAGGATATAAAAGAAATATAATATTGGCGTAGGAAATCGGATATGCTGTATAAGGATATACAGAACCTATATTTTGTCTTGTAAAGATTTCAAAAGAGACTGGAATTCGAATGGACAAAGTTTTACTGCGAGTCATACCTCGACAACTAAGGACATAGATCAAGCACCTCCACTTCTTTCCGGAGGACACGAGAAGATGTATAGAGAGTTGAAGAAGGTAGGGCCATCAATCTACCCTTTCTCGAAGCAGCTCTTCTCTTGTATAAGAACCTCAAGGAACAAATGTAAGAATATACTGATCCTTTCGCATCTCAGCGTTTTTTAAATTAATAATTAATTTATTATTTTAGTATAACATATTCAGTTTATTTAACATAAACATATTAATATATATTGAAGAGTAAACAAAATAATATATATATCACATTTCTCATTATGTACAATATATGTAGCTGGTTTGTGAGCAAAATAATTAATACATTTAATTATATCAGCCCAATTAATTTTAATGAATAATTATTTTGGTTGATAATATATTCGATCAATCTCGTATTATAGAATAACGCTGGAATAAACCCGTTATTCTCTCTATCTAGCTATCTTTCCCTATCTCTTTGTCTCTCTTATTCTATCTATTATGATTGGCTGTTTAATATCCTATTCAGATTAGTACGGACTAAAGTTTGAAATATTATAAGAGAAGTATATAAAATATAAAAATCCAGTAACCCAATCGCAAACTTAAAATTTTTAAAATTATAAATTCCTCTAGACATAAAAAATTCAAGAAACTTTTTTCATCAGCATTTTAAAATATTTGAATGAATATTATTAATATTAAACCATGATAAAAATATGAAAAAAAAATCTTAAAAATAAGGATTAACTAAAGAAAAAAATGTATCACTACAACCCTTGATGTGTATTTCCCCCTGCGTTGTGAAGGGTTTTGTATCAGCTCAACCTAGCGGTAAGCTGTGGTGTAGTCGTTGGCATAACAAGCTTCTTTTCCCGAAATCCCTTGTTTGCAGCCCACTAGGCTTCAGGTTTTTTAAAGATAGTAAAGCATCCTTAGTTATGCAATCCTTCAGAACGGTGGTAAAATGGTGGTCCCAAACTTGAGATGTCGTTGATGTCTTAGTTATACTCGTACATGAAGAGTTATACATTTAACCCTTTAACTGCTATGAGTTAAGAGCTTGACGTCTATATCAGTGCTAAGCGGGCCGGCTACTCGTCTACTGGCCTGTGCTACATACTTTTTATCTGCATTCTATATTACATTACGCCCCTTTTACTACTGTCTGTCAACGTATTTCACTGTTTCCATCCTCCTTTCCGTTTCCATTATCCATTAAAAAAAATAAAATAGCGAGACAAAAAACTACTACAAAATCAAATTTATAGAAAATAAATGAATGCTAAATGCAGTTGAAGTGAGGATTGTTTCACAAAGAGAAAAAAACAAAGAATGGATTGGTTAATAGCGACCTGCCCGGAGCATGTAGCCACCAATAGCCCAAGCAAACGGTACATGAATGATATATGAATATGAATGAAGCAAGGCCACGTCGTTTATACTCGGCTTTAGCAAATAAATAGAAAAGCAGTGCGACAGCTTATATCGTCTTTAGTAATGAGGCTGTGTGTGATGCAAGACGGCATATATCGTCTTGAGCACAGGGGGCACGTTCCCTTGCGCCGGCATATATCGTCTTGAGCACAGCGGGCACGTTCCCTTGCGCCGGCATATATCGTCTTGAGCACAGGGGGCACGTTCCCTTGCGCCGGCATATATCGGCCATATCATCTAAAGGGTTAAGGCTGCCGTTGTACCATCCTTAACATTGCATCCTTTAAAATGACGGTAAATAATTAAACAAACAAAACACTCAGCTAGGAGGTTTTAAAAATATTTATGAAGTAGTATTAAAAAAACAAACACTTATTAACAATAATAGTGAAAAAACACTTTATTGGAATTGTTTGAGACCCAACAGAGTCTACAGAACCCTTATGGTCAATCTATGTTATACAAAAGAATAAATAATTGCCATCCTTAGCCGATTTAGAACATTTAGAATAATATTCAGAACTCTTTCACACTGGTTCGCCTTAATGACGAGTTCATGTAAAATATAAAAGTATTATATACTTAGAATAGGTATTGTAATAGAATAGGCATTGCTAGGTATACCTTTGTTTTTTTGAAATATTGATTTATGAAAACTTTTATTTCGATTGTTAGGTAAACAATTAACAAATACTTAAACTGAAGATTTAAACGCGATAGAGGAGGTCTATATTTCATTTCCATAACGAAAACAAACATTTTTTTGGGTAGAATAAAAAAAAAAAAACCTCTCCCGCCTATTAAGCACTTATGGCTTCGTTCCAGACTTGACTCAATTTAATAATTTCTATCTAGTTCTGTTCTGCTGGCAGTTATATTCCTTAATGTGTCATGGTCATTAAGTTTTGTTTTATCACTAACTATTCAGCTTTATTTTAATTTTTTTTAAATATATCTTATGATCTGAAACCCACATTTAAATTGTTTCTGTATTTTTTTTTAAATATTAATTTCTTAAAGAAACAAGTTGACGGATTTGTCATGGAATATCGTACTATCGTATTAAGTAGTATTAAGATAACTATAGTAGTATCGGATAATACTATAGATATCGCTTATCAATATGGAAGAGTGGATGTGGTAAAGATCCTGTGTTCAAATTCGATTGTAAAACAGATAAATGATTTAATATATTGGTTAATATATACAGACCCTGTAGGTTCTATAGAACCTTCTGGGGCTCACCCAGCCTCTATAAGATCGATGATTATTTAATTGAAAAGAGAGGAGGTCACCTTCCTATACAACTGTTATAGTACAACATAGAAACAGTACTATCTCTACCATGCACTGAACCCAACCCCTCTATGGGTTGGAGTGGTCCATTTTTTTTCACATGGAAATATTCCTTTTTTGATCTTCTACGTTATAGAACAAATCACCTGAACATAAGTCCCTTCATGAGTATCTTGTTTTAAACAGTCACTACAGATAAAGTAATAATTTTCAACTTTTGTTTTCTAATATTCGTTTAATGAAATTTCCTTAAACAGTTGCAGTCAGGAGTGTATCGTAGCCTTCCCAAAGACAATGACTTCAATGTATTCTCACCCGATTCTGATCTTGCTTCAGTCAAAGGGATTAGATACACTCCTTTATCGTTTACGATTGCTTTGTCCAGGTTAAGCACAAAGCAAACGGTGTTCTCTGCTTGCTTTGTGTTAGGATTCTCCAGAACGTGAAATAATTCTGGAAAATTTCGCTATGAAGTATATCTACAAGGCCACAAAACAACTATAATTTTCTAATAATAATATGTATCCGAGAAAAATATTATTATAAGAAAAGTATATAGTATAAAGTATTTATTAGTACGATTGCCTTAGTTAAATATACAAAGGCATTATCTGATTTAAAACCAATTTTTTCGAATTTAATAAAGGCGCTGAGTTTAGCAAACCAAAGAACCTAAACATGTGCAATTGTTTTACAAAAAAAAATTAATGTTATCCAAACAGATTATACTACCTATAAAAGTGGCGCCCAAACCAAAACGAAAATTTCGGAATAAATTTGTTTTTCTGATATATTTCCAAAACAGTGAATTTCATCGGAAAAAGTTATGTAGTATTAAATTAGGTATATTCAACTTACTATTATTATTATTAGAAAATAATTATTATTGAGTCATGCAGTTTATTGGTGTCAAAATCACGGTTCAAAACAATCATATTGTTGAAAACTAGGACAGAGCACTACAAATGAATCATAAGTAAAAGAGCGAACAAGTCATATAATAACAATCCAGATCATCAAGTCTGCTTTTACAGAAATACATAAACTGCCAATTTCATAACTGCAATTTGGGAACCCCCAGTGAATAATAAAATTTTTAAAAAATAGTTATAACCAACTGTTGGTATATAGAACCTGAAAAGCTAACAATTAAATTTTTAAAAAACAGACAGCAATGCAACTTTTCCAGTATTTTTATGGATTTTAAGTCATATGTATACAAGTTTTCGACTTTCTCCTTGTCAAAATTAATTTTTATTTATTTTTTCTCACGTATTTTCAAGCTCGTTTACAGTAAAAGAAATGTAATTTAAATAAACAAAGTTAAATTTCATTTAAATTCATGGCGTTTTTGTCAATACATAACAAATATTGCGATAAGAGGAAAAAATGAGAAAACTACAAATGAATACAAGATTTGAATGCGCCATTGGTTCCACATCAGATGGGACCACCCAAAGTGTATATGAAACTAAATATGTCGAAATTTTATCAGCAATTATAAATTCCTGAATTCGAAAAATTGAAGAAAATTAATAGCTAAAACAAGTAGTCAGATTTACAGATTATCTTTCATTTCTTTGCTACAAATACGTTGTACTTATTGTATTTATATTAAAATATATCATTTTAGATTTTTAGAAAATCTATAGATTGCTCGTTCATTTAACGCCAATGCTGCTATGGCTAATTGGACGATACTGCAGTGGGGGACCTAAACTTTGCCTATCCAGTTATAATTAGGATAGAGGTCTTTAACGATTTTATGATTCCGCATTGGTTCGGGACCTCCATTTTACGTCCCTTGAGAAGGACAGCGTAACTAGGGATTTTCTACTGCCTTTATACTTTAAAAAATGTATAACCAACTTCCGCGATCTTGGGCGTAGTATGTTTTTATGCCAATCGCTAGACCATAAGTGACCCCACTGGAGGTTAATAAATGAAAATCCATAAAATCTGTATAAATTATTTATTAATACAGAATATATGGGCTACACAAAAAAAATAAATATGTCATATGTGTTAAAACATGTAGTAAGTAATTCCTAAAGAAGCTATTATATGTTATATAGTATATCTTTGTCTTTTTATAGATTTTATCGAGCTATAAAAATCCCCAGTTCCCATCTAGACTGTAGCGTTATTATTCAAAATTGCCTCGCCTTCCTAAACATAGATATAAATTCAGGAAAGCCCTTTGTATTCTCTTATCTCCCTTCTTACAAAATACGTGCTTCCTTCCCAACGGCTTTCCGACCCTTATTTCGGCTAAGTCCTGTATTTAAATCCTTGACCAATTGGATATATGGATAGTATAAATCGTAGAATAAATAAATAAATAAAATGTAGTGTAAGAATAAGATTTAAAAATAACGTATATATCCAAATATCAGTTTACTTCATTGCGAGGAATTCATCAGCAAAGAAATTTAATGTTAAAGTAATGTATGTCTATATTTTATATCATATAAATATAGTCTAATATAAATTCCCTTCAAAACGAGTTTATTCTTAGGTATTTGGTAGGTATCATATCAATATTTTTAACAAGGGTCTGAACCAGGCATTGGCTTGGAAAAGGAGTAATTACTTGTATTACAACTTCGTTTGAGGCCAAAAACACCGAGAATGGCAAAGTTACGCTTCCCTAGATACAACTAACTCTCTCCCGATAATATTCAACTTAACCACTTTGTCACCGACGCTCAAAACACTTAGTCAAAATGACCGGTTTGTTTTTTTTAATTAAATAAAATAGTAGAATTCAAGAAATAAAACTACTAATTCGTAAGACAATTTAATTTTAGAGAAAATAAAATATATTTCTATTTATTTCTTTTAATTTTCAGTTAGTTGTTATACGAGTACTTTTAAATATTTTTATTTGAAAAGAAAAGATATGACCAGGACCGGGACTCGAACACGGGTCTCCCACGTATCCGTCGTGGTGCTTTACCAACTAAGCCATCCTGGTTCGCTTCTCGGCCAGATATTCTTTCTTTTCACTGATCCTATGCTATCGTGTTCTCGCACTTTGCGATGTATACAAGGAGAGAATGTTGGACAGTTTCTTGAGTTTGTTGTACTTAGGGAAGCGGAATCGTGTTACTTTCTCATTTATGTAAATTTAAGGCTAAGTCGGGAACTTGTTTGAAATGGATTAATTATTTGTATTTTCAAAAAATGGAGAATGAAATGATTCCGGTTCCTTCAACACAATGATCTCTCTCTTGACGAATTATTCTTAACCATTTATTTATTGGAGCCGCAGATATTAAATTATATGTGTAAAAAATGAAATACAGTTTTATAACAACTGTAGTAAATGAACATAACCGCATTTGAACAAAAAACTAGAATGATTCATCTATGAATACATAATTCTGAATTAAGACAGAGATAATAAAATAGTATGAAAATTTTTTTTAATAAAGTATTATGATTTCAAGAACCTTCTGGGGCTCACTGTGTTTCTCCACAGTCGGTTTCCTTAATCAGGAGGAAAATATATCTCCCTACACAACTGTTGTCCCAGAAAAATTATAGACCCTACCATTTGCTGAACCTAAGACCCATCATGCGTATACAATACGTACACACACACACACACACACACATATATATATATCCAATCCATCCAATGGATCCTATTAAATTTGATAAGAGTTACGAAGCAGTGCTAATAATGGAAATATTTTATAGAACTCTAATAAGTTTATAAATGTGGCGAGAATTCCACTTTCAAAGGCAATCAAACCTGAGTTCACACCGCATTAATTTGTTTTATAAAGTCATATATTTTACTCTGGTTCGTTTTTTCTCCTACAAAATTTAATGAAGATGGTGGATGGTTTGATATTCTTCAATATTCTATGATTTTCTTCATCTCGTAACATAATTGTAATTGATTTTTTTTAGAGCAGGTACATTGTCCTCCTTTATCGCTTAATAACATGTCACTGATTCCTGTAGACCAGATCGGTTACTTAAGACTACACCTTGACAAACACTTAAATTGAAATCCTCATACTAGACTAAAACAACAAGGAATAGCTTGCCGTTTCAGGCTACTTCAACATTTACTAGACAAACGCTCTAAGCTCTCAATTAATTACAAAAGACTTAAAATCATGATGGAGTAGAGATTTGGAGCTCCACTAAGTCATCGAATTGCTCTCGTATTCAATCCTTATAATCCAAAATCCTTCGAAAAATCACCTTTGCTCCTTACTTTGTTACGAATAAAGTAATCCATAATGACCTTATTGTCCCATTTTTTTTTGTGATTTGGCCCAAGTCCGATATTAATCTTTTCATGACAAACTTTATTTTCACTCAAACCCACTAGTTTCAAACCTAGCAACCTCGTCAATTTCTGATAATCCACCTTATACCTGTGTGGTGATCACATATATTATATATTATTTAAATGATTAGTGAGCCCCATATACATATATTATATGTATTAATTAAATGTATAATGATAGGATGATATTAAATGTTTGAGTATTGATTAGTTTAATAAGATGAATTGATTAAATGTATGACTATTGATTAGTTTAATAAGATGAATTGATTAAATGTATGACTATTGTTAAGTATAATTATATGAAGTGATTAGTATGTATTATTTTAATGTATAGAGTTTAATTACGTATTCAATATTGTTTATATAAGTTGTAGTGGATGTTCCGTTCACCTATGTACCTTAGCGAGACAAGAATGTAACAACGTATTTACGATAGTTTGTTACGAGTTTGTATTCGACTGTATGAATAATTATCCCATAGGTCAGTTATGTCTTCGTCTAGTTCGACTTAAAATGTTTACTATTGTCTCATAAAATAGAGTGGGAGATGTAAATGTGAAGGTGGGTAGTTCGAGGCTGTTTTAACTAAGTCACTTCTTCAAGAATTCGCTTTCTATACTGATCTGACTGCCCCGCTTCCCCGCTTCTGTTTATCAGGCTTGTATTAGTAATATTTGAATAATTGTATTAGATATAAGAAGTGATTGCATGTTATACTATTTTATGTGTGTATATATATATATATATATATATATATATATATATATATATATATTGAGAATATAATTTGATTTGGGATTTCCATTGTGAACTTTGTTTGTAATTGACTTTATTTTCTCCTCCTAAGGGTCCACGGACGTTATTTTAATAATTATTAAATCAATTAGGGGAAAGGTTATTACACCTGAAAAGAAGATGGCCTCGTAACCTTCTAAGTTGAACATTTTATTGGAGTACTACCACTGGGTAGTTTCTATACTTGTCTTTATTCATGCCAATTTGTGTCATTTATCTTATATACTTGTTGTAAATTTCATTTAATAATAAAATTAAAGAAAAGAAATTAAAAAAAAAGTTGGTACATAGTTAGTTTTCTTATATGTTAGGCCATAGTGTACTAATCTAAAGGTTCAAGATCGGCTGTGGTAGATAAGTTATTTAAATTTGGTGAACTTATGCCTTACATAGCTTAAAAATCTGGGTCAAATCACCAAGACATTTTTTAGGCTGGTAACCCCATAACTTTTATAGGTTTTAGTAATACATATTGCTATATATGATTACCTTAGTTTTTGAACTTTTCTATGTCTGCATCCTTTGCAATTACAAAGTCGATCAATAATATTTTAAGTCTGTTTCCATTGACACTGTAAATGCACGAAATATAAAAATAATGAATCATTTTGATCTGTTTGGCTTAAATTTAATCGACATGCTTGTAAAGATTTTCATCAAGCTTTGGCGAAGTTTTAACAATGTGGACTCCTGGAACGTCGATTTTCGTGAAACAAAAATTAAAATGACAGATTTTCCTGCATTGTCTTTTTTTCTACCTCTCTTCCTGCAAACCTCATATATCGCCGTGATTCGTCTCCTGTTCTATTTTTTTCTTTCCGATTCCTTTATCTTTATTAACCAGTTCTAATATCACTTTCTTGATTATTTGCTCGATTTTTTATTTTTCTTCTATATCCTCGGTGGTCTAAATGTTCAGCATATTGATTTTCACCGTACAATATTATGTTTTGGCAGAGACAGGTTTTTCATTTTCTGATATTATTTGTAATTGTCTATGTGTGTATGTATTGTTGTTCTCTTCATCCACATCTCCTACACGTAGACTGATACATAAATAAAGTATTATCTTTCTGTTTTCTATCTTATTCAGTTTATTTCTTCCCTTGTACATTTAACTTTCTTTAAAATATATTTAATTAGTGGCTTTTAATAAATAATAACAATGATAGAGCGGTACTAACCACTAAATAGATTTATCATTGCGTGAAATGACCCATGTTACGTACCACTAATTAGTTTACAAGTGCTAACTAAAACAGCAACGCAGCAGGACAGAGTGAACATGTCTGAGCTATTAACATCAACAGTTGTTGTCTCGCTTTCGCTACAGTTAACAACTTTCTAATTATAGTTCTAGCCAACAAATTACCGATTAACTACAGAGCAATTTATGTTCTTGTTCCTGGGAGCTGCGGTTATTCGTAATAACGAATAAGATCCGAGCTCGTGTTTTAAATATTGATATACTGTGGAGCGTCGAATTTCTTAGGCGATGTCGTCGTGTGCGGTTCGGATAATCAAACTTCTCTTAAGCAAAAGAACGTGCAATCGCTTTTTATGTGAAATTTTGTTCCTTTGCCACTACAACCCATGAAGGGTTTTAGCTTCATGTAATTTTCCTAAAATATACAGTCCACATTAGATTTATCCATGGCAACCACAAACACCTGGCTAAAAGATTCCTGCTGTAAGTCATCAGTTACTTATAAGCTTTAGTTCATGTTAAAATGTTATGATTATCATCAACTCAATGCATTGTTCAAAGTATCTACTGGTTTTTTTTTTATATCATAATAGTTCAGTACATGGTAGGTACTGTTCTGTTTCTTGGACAACGGTTGTGCATGGAGGTGATTTGTCTTTGAGCATAACCAACCGATAGGTTTTTCACTCTCTTCATATTCTCTTACAACAGACATAGTGCCAAGCAATTCCTTTTTTGTACATTTTTTCCTGCAACATTACAACACGAGAAGGATTTAGGGTTCAGTACATGGTAGAGACTGTGCTATTTCTCAGACATCGGTTGTGCAGGAGGTGATTTGTCCTAAGTCACGCTTTTTTTCCCTGTTTTCACCAGATTTTCCCTGTTTTTGTTATCCACTTTATAGGCGCCAAATGAGCCTAGATCCCATATAACTCATCTCCGGCTACAATTAGATTAAATAAAAGTCTGCCAAGCAA
Organism: Arma custos; assembly: GCA_037127475.1. Lineage (NCBI taxonomy): Eukaryota > Metazoa > Arthropoda > Insecta > Hemiptera > Pentatomidae > Arma > Arma custos. Next base: position 18,184,064 of record CM073765.1, on the reverse strand, counting down.
CAGGATTAGAACCAAAATCTTCGGGACGACATCTCAGCATTCTAGCACTGAGCCACGCCGCAACATTTATTTTTTAATGTGGTACGTGAATCCTCCAATCCAAATCCAAACCCTGAGTCCAAAACATGATCCCGCCTTTCCGATCTCTACACTCGTTCTCACAGAACCAAAGCATTCGAGCGTTCCTTTCTCGCCCACTCCACCACAGTGTGGAACTCACTCAATCCCTCCTTTCTTTCGCCATGCTTCTTCACTCATCAAACTGTTTCCATCGAAAACCTAACAAGGATCATTCTGATAAAAGCATAATTATTGAAAGAGAAGAAGATTAGAGTTTCATCCAATACGTTTCATACTTATTTTTTTTGGATTGACAAAGTGTCGTATCTTTCCCGTGAAACCTGTCAAATTAATTAAAATTTCGATAATATGATCGATGCTCTACTATATTAAAAAAAGTTCACTGGTGCCTAGTGAAACTCATAGAAATATTTATTATTTATTATTATTATTATTATTATTTAATATTCATTTGCACCTGCGCAATTGCGCATCCAGCAAATTTGATCCAGATGTTTTTCTCTTTGCTATTGTTCAGGAACATCGAGTTTTGGAATGAAATATCAATTTTTCAGTAGGTCTCTTGGCCAATGTCTTTTTAATCTTTTTTTATTAAGTCCAGGTAACAGGGAGTAGAAAAGCGGAAGAACGAGTGGGTTTGGGTGATATTGTGTCGATAAGTGGAATGTTATGTATTTGTTATGAATATATGATTTTATAGTAGGAATGCAAGGAAATTTATTATTAATTTGTGAAAATTCGTAATGACTCTATCAACTTAAAGACATTTATAATGATTCTATATAAAATAAAAGATTTTTTAATAGAAATAAAACTACGTGATATATGAACGCCTTGTAACAACATGCAGAATTATTTTACTCTTGTAAATATCCTAAATATTAAATGAGTTTAAAATGAATATTAATGTCAGTTAAGTAATACTATTTTAATGGATGAACTTACAAAGATGTTAAGTGTTTAAAAGATAGACAAAGTTCGATGTTCCACAAATTCATTTTCAATAAGCTGCATTTAACACCAAAGGCAATATTCGCTTCCACCAAAGATGGTAAGAATCAAAGAATGTTCGACTTTTTTCTTAATTGATGGTAAAAAGAAAAACCTTTACCAATAAAACTCATGAGTGGTTTTGGTTTCAGTACATTATAGCAATTTTACTGTTTCTAAGACAACGGTTGTGCTGGAAGTTGTCTGGTACGAGAACACACTCAATCGAAAAGTCAAGAGTACACACATTATAGAGTCTGAATGAGCTTTAGAATGACCAGTAGATCTCTCAGGATCCATCTGTGGCTGTTAACTGATTAAATAATTTATCTGTCAGAGTTGTATAAGGTATATACGTACACACACACACACACACACACACACACACACACACATATATATATATATATATATATATATATATATATATATATATATATATGTGTGTGTGTGTGTGTGTGTGTGTGTGTGTGTGTGTGTGTGTGTGTGTGTGTGTGTGTGTAAAAATATCTTTACAAAATTGAGATACATCGTAGTTATGGTAACGTGAACGGGTTGCAGTAACATAAACTCTAATCTAACCCTTTATTTTACTTATTCAGTTTTCTTAACTGTAAACTGATAAAGTAAAATACATTAAAAAAATAGCGGAAACTAGGTATCACTAAAGTTCATTCGGAGCTCCATATTTAATAATTTGAGATCTTATATCAAGATAGCACAGAATAAATATTCATGTTTAATAAATTATTCTGAAGCGTTCTTGACTGCGGCAGATGTTGTGCCATAAATGACGTCGCGAATATTCCTAATTAATTTCTACCTTCGTTAATACTGAGGATGTGGTAGCCACAAAGGGATCCTGTTACCTTTGAGGCCAACTAAGTAGGAATATTGCAAATGTAGGGCGATGTCTTTAAGGGAAACATTAAAGGTTCTACTGCGTGTCACGAATATGTATCTCCGTTCTATATGAATTATTTTTTAAATCGATAATTCTAGAAAATAGTATACATTTTTTACAATCAAATAGCAACCATTATTCACGTATAGATGTTCCTCATGTTGTATCTTTATAATTATTAAATTTCGAAATTGATGAGTCATAGTTAACAGTTAACGTTGTTTATAATTTTTAGAGCAAGAAAAAAAATAGCTTAAAACCATAAGTATTGTATATACTATAGTTAATAAACAGTGGATGACTAGTAAGAAATATATAGATTTATTGAGATATTGAGCATACGTATAATGGATGTACAAGAGACATTCTTATGTGAACTAACTAGGTGCTTATAGACCATTGATTAACATTGTAACCGATTGGTTAAGGACTACATCTAACTAAGATACTACTCTCTAACATACCACAAACTAACTACTACATAAACATATACTCCTCACACTACTAAACATAACGTACCACACACTACTACTAAACATCACCTTCAATAGACACCCCTTCTCTATACCTACAACGCTCCATGCGAATTTTCCATTGTTAGAAACAGTGCTGGAAGTCATCTTCTGTCAGTTCCTTCAGGACGTGAGCCGCTTTCTCTTTTACAGCTTCCACGGACCATGACTTTTAATAATGATTTCACCTTAGGGAACAGATAGAAGTCACATGGTGCAAGATCTATTAAATAAGGTGGATGTTATAACACTGGGACGCTGGACTGGGCTAGGAACCTCTTGACAGATAACGCGGAATGAGCTGGCGCATTGTCTTGTAGAGAACCCATCGGATTTGTCCTTCCACATTTCGGATCGTTTTTCCTTTCTCTTTCACGTAGTTTTGCAAGTACCTCAGTAGTAGTAATGATTAATAGTTTGACCTTCAGGAACCCGGTGAAGGTACACAATCCCATGAATATCGAAAGCAACGTCAGTCTCGTTATTTAATAGTCACACCTCTTATATACATATAAAATCAGGGGGGAGGACATGGACGTACTATACATTTCTGACAACTCGGAAGCATTGATGAAACTTCCTTGTTACAAATCCAATTAATGAACAATTTTCTTCAGTTCTTTGCCATGTAACTCAAGGACTAAATATGATACATATTAATTGATTCAATATATTTTTTAAAGGACTCCCTCGAAGATTTGCATTTCTCTTGTAAAAAGTCGTGGAGGTGAACATTTTTTCTAACCAGGTACTATCGGTAATCGAATCCGAGACAAGACTTATTAAATTTGTAACTGGACGCGTTCCATGCTAGAAGTTTCCCTGCACCGTTCCACTTTAGTATTCATGAGACTTCACAAAAAACAAGTCGAGAAGAAAAAAGATGCCATGATGCCAAAGTAGATTTTAGCATATACTATGGGCGACGGCAGGCATTTTCTAGAACGAGATCATTAATCAAATTCTGGAATATGAAGTCTAGTATATTTAATTTTATATTAAAAAATCTATTGTGGAAAACGTTTTGTAATTTCAATTAAAACTCTATCACTCTTAAAATACAAATTTCTTATTTATATATATTTTATATACACAAAGTAGTACATGGTAGAGACTGTACTGTTTCTTTGACAACGATTGTGCAGGAACGGAATTCGTTCTAGATCTCGTTCGCCCGCCCCTTATTTTGGGTATCTATTTAGGGAGTCTGGGTGAGCCCCACTAGGGTCCTAGATCCTATAGGAAAGCACTGCTATTTAGTATTCAATTTCCCGATTGTTAATTGTTAAGATACCTTCCATTCTTTATAAATCATTTTTTGTCGTCATAAATACGCTATAAATATTTAATATTATTTCATGATAAATCTCCACTGTTATATATATAAAAACGGAATAAAGGAAGATTTTAAAATTCATAAAGCATTTAGAGCACTTTACCCGTTGAAGTGGAAATTCAATATAGTTCGGGTCATTTGGACTGAAAGCAGCCACAAGGCAAGAGTCCTGTGTCAGTCGACTAATGGATTATTCAAAACCTGGCCGAATATTAAATTAAAAATATCTCCCACCCCCCATTCGCCTATCATCATTTTCTCAGCGGCTTTTCAACATTCGGTCAAATGCTTTTGAATAAGTGTCCCTTTATTATGCTCCAGAATTAAACGATTGCTGAGTGAATAGTAAAGTAGAGGGCATAAAGGAAGGCATTCACGTAGATAGAATTAAACGAAGTAATGAAAATTAAAAATAGAAACAAATTTAGAGGTAACTAGAAGATAAATTAAATATAAATGTTCTGAATATTTTTTCTATATATTGATTATATACATGAATATGCATACATACACACTGTTGGGGCAATATATTTCGTAACTATTCCGCAGGTTGTCGCTTCGAGTTGAGTCACAAGTTTTAACTTTTTATTCGCTTCCCTTTTAATATTTTTTATATAGATATTACGAGCTTTATTATGGGAAAGAGAATGTAATCATGGAAAATGCTTATAACATCGATAATTATATTATCTAGAAATTAACGGTTCAACGAATAAAAACGGAAAAATATGGTTAAACTACAATCCATGAAGGGGATTCAATATGTAGTAGAGACTTATTTATCTCTGGGACAACGGTTGTGCTGGGAGGTTTGCTCAAGATCGCGCTCAAACGCAAGGATTTTCTTATTTCTTTGTTTACTTATTTTGGTTACCTACTTTATTGAGGCTGAGTCCCAGGAGGACCTCGATCCTTAAGTATACTTGTTAACAGATCCAAACAAATCTGTCTCAGCTGGATTTTTACCCGGCCACGGCAATTCAGCTCTCCACACTGAGCCATTCCGCTCTCCCCCCAAAAAATAAATATAACTTAGTTTAATAATACGGAATTCATTCAAAATGTTTTATAAATCCTAAATTTTAATAAAAATTCTTTATAATAAAGTAAATATCTATAATTATTATTAAATTATTTGTAAGGAAAAAACTGCGTAATATTATATAACTTGGCTGGGTATGTATCGGGTCATATTTGACGATGAAAGAAATGTTCACACTTGGTAAATAAAAAAATAAATAATTTCTTCCCAACATTTTTTCCTCCTTTTCCTTGAACCCCTTTAGAATCCTACTGAGCGGAAGAAGTTCCCTACGATCAGTTACAAAGTTGGCGTTGCTATCGACTCATTGGATGCTGTAGCTCTCGAAAATACCACACGGGCTGTGTACTCGGAATAGAAGGAGTAACTCACTTACACTAACTCAGTTTGTTGTCTTCCAAACTCTCTTTACCTTCCGAATGATACTTGGCCCTAACAGAATGATCCGAGCAAAACTTAATGCAAGGTCGCTATCTCTTCAATACCCAGACAACATGATTCAGTTTTCTAACATAATTAAACTTGAAATGTGTAAGGCATATCTCATATGGCACAGGATCTACTGAGTCAGTTGTAACAAAATTATGAAGTATATATTTATAAAAATGTATAAAAATCGCACTTAAAACAAAAACTCGGATTTGAGGGCTTGATAGTTCTAATAATGAATTCAATTAGTCAGTGGGTACAGTCAAATACAAGACTAAATAAGCAGAACTTATTTGTTAATTGTTACATCGCTGATGAGATGACATTTATTAGTTTGGCAAATCACCACAGCCCACTATTTGCCCTGAAGATGGCCTTAGGCTGAAACGTTAGCACAATTAAAAAATAAAGTCCTGCTTATTTTGTGTTATCTTTGACTGCACCCCTGACCAATTCAATCCATCAAGAAAATCGGATGTTCATACAGATTTTATAAACTCCTATTAAAAATAAAAAATTGAAACTAATAAATTAATAAATAAATAAACGATATTTACATATAGGTACAAGTATTTAAAAGGTTTTTGTTTGTTTGATGCGGTAACATAGATTCGTCATCAATTAGTAAGTATCAGGTATGTAATATGATCGTACAAGCGTAATTTTATATTTAGACTAGTGAGTTATTTAATATAATTCACTAAAATCTTAGTGTTTCACTGTCATGGAATGATTATGATACCATTATAGTCTGGAAACGTCGCCTAAAGAAAAATAAAAGAATGGGATGAATCTCGTGAACGAAAAGTTAAAAACATTATCCCGGATAGGACAAATCTTTTCTCTTCAAAATAAAAATATTTTGAAAAAATGATATGTGAAGTTTTGAATAGTTCAACATGAGTTATTAGGCTTCTGTAAATTTTTATTACTCGATTCCATTTAGATTTAATGCGAAATTAATTCAAACGTAATCCAGTAGCCTGAAACGGCGAGCTGTTTCTTATCTTTTCAGTCTAGTATGAGGATTCCAAGTTAAGGGTTTGTCAAGGTGCAGTCCTAATTCCTAAGTATCGGACTTGTTCTACAGGAATCAGTGGGATGCCATTATACGATACAGGAGAGCAGGAAGTCGTTGGTTTATGACGGAGGCATCTACAATTTAAAACCAGTTATTTACACAAAACAAACCCTCAATTTTCGTCTATAATCACAAACTAAAAAAGCTAATGAATTAGCCATAAAAAAATTAACATTCAATGTCCACAGTTTCTCCAAAAGTAAGAAAATGTAGGTATAAATTTTAATAATACAAATCATAACCCGATGTATTGGTAAATTTCTGGGTTTATCTGACACATATTAGCGGCTATGCATTAAGTCCCTCCCCCTCCCCCAAAAAAAGTTTCTCTTCAGTGGAGCTAAAAAAGCTTAGAGGGATTAAGTGAAGTTGTTGGATTTGTCATTTAAAGGCTTTTAACTGTCCATACTTGGAAAACATCTCCATAGAAAAATATTGTTCCATTATTGTTTGATGTTAGAACAAATATTTATTCTAATAAAAACTAATAAATATAATAGTAACTATATAAAACTAATATATTTATTCTCTTGGTGCATACAAAATAAGTAAACTACCCTTTATGTTCTATTTTTACGGCCAGAAAAAAAATATTTATAAATTGGACCATGTACCCCTACTACCCATTCTTCTTATGAAGTTCTTGGGTTCATTGGAAGATAAAATCTGCTTCTAGGACAACGTTTGTGTAAGGAGGTGTAACTGTAAGCCACTCACTTATACATTAGGATACCGGAAGTAAATACCCCGGGTTTACCACTCTTGAAGGGAATATATAGTTATAGAGTATAAAATTGCTACAATCTGAAGTAACGAGGCTTAAGGTTTTGGGCTAATTATGTGGAGATTCGTTGGTTTTAAGGGGAAAAAATATTAATTGTCAAGAGAATTGGACTTTAAATTTTTATTTTTCCTTTTGGTATAAAAAAAACTTTTAGTCCGAAAATTCATTTCACCTCACCTAATTGTTATACGGTTTTTTATAACCCAAGGGGAAAAAATGGTAAAAACAGGTCGAATAACAATGTAAAATTTATTTTTATGAATTTAAACGAAGTGTAGTGTTTTGTGAGTTGTTTGCAATATCAAAAAACAAATGATTCAGGAGCCTATTTTTTTTTATTTAAGTACGTGAATGAAAGAACTTTATATTTCCAGTGAAGAACAGAAGAAAAAAATGGTGTATGGTGCACCAATCCTTTGAATGTTCTGTTTCAAGAACAACGGTTGTATTGGGAGATAATTATCGGAGATCACGCTCAGCCGCCAGCCACCCACCGCTAATTAAGGGTACCATTGTATAGAAGGTTGGTGACCCCCACAAGGGTCGTCAGATTCCATAGTGTCCAACCACAGTTGTAAAGAGATAAAATAAATTATTAATATAGAATAAATTTCAGGATTTGAATGGGGAACGTTAGGGATAGCAACTTAGCGCTCTGCACTCTGACTACCCCACTCCCTAGTTGAAGTAGTAAATTCTCATTAATATCTATTACAACTTTCTCTATTGTGTTGAGACAACCACTGTCATTTATTACTGTCAAGTAATTAAACGTAATTAGACTGTATTGATTTATCGTAAGGGACATTTCCTAGACAATAACAGCAATGTTGATATTCTTCAGCAGATACCATCATCGCCTTTTTTTGTATTAACTTAAGCAGTTTCAAGCACTTAGACTTAATGATATTAATTATATCTGCAGTCCCGATCAATAAGTTATGATTTAATGATACTTGATGAAGTAACATACAGTCATAGTACAAAGGTCTCTCCCTACTATTTATGTATAGAGTCAGCGGCCTTGTGCCGGTTTGGAGAACCGCCTTCAGCGGACTCATACTATGTATTTACATAAAATAACCCCGGATAGGAAGGTCACCTGTGGTCTAGTGGTTAGCGTAACAAACTAATAAACCCTCTTGGGGTTCGTAGCCCGGCAGGTGGCCCTAGGATTTTTTTAAGGTAGTAAAAAGTCCTTAGTTACGCCGTCCTTCGGAAGGGACGTTAAACGGGGGTCCCGAGCCTGTGCGATGTCAGGTACTCGTTAAAAATCCCTATCCTAATTAAACCTGGATAAGCAAAATTTAGAGCTCCCACTGTAGCATCGTCCGATTAGCCATAGCAGCATAAAGTGACGTTAAATGAACAAACAAACCTCCGGATAGGAAAAGTATTATAATTATCTATATTGTATTTTTTCTTTTAATATGAATAAAAGGAGATTTGAAACAAAAACCATAGTACACAAAGCTCAAGTATAAATTTTGTATTAGTAGCAAGTAACATTAAATTAAAAAAAATCTCAATAAAGGACATAATTTTAATATTAAATTATGTAAGTTGATAAAACGGAAGTAATTAATTAGTAGTCTACTTTATATCCACGGATTAACAAAGGGAATATATGTAATGTGGTAATGTAAAGTTAGGTTAACATAACTTTAAGCCGTATTGATTCCTAAAAAACATTATATTTGGTATTATTTACAGCACTATTTACAACAAAATAAAAGTAAAACAATTGTAAATAAGAATCTTACCTAAAAAACAATCGGTTTTTAAAGTTAATATAATCAATTTCTATAAACAATCTTTATAACTAAACATATCACATTGTAGCAATCACAATATGTCTGACTGACGTTTCTTAAATACAAAAATATATGTTCTGGAGATTACAGCATGGTTACACCTCAGTTACAGGAGTAAAAGGGAATAATTCACTTTTTGTCAGACATATTGTGATTGCTATATTGTGATCTGTTAAGTTATAAAGATTGTTTATAGAAAGTGATTATATTGAACATCTCCTGGTATACTAAAACAAGACATTATAACACTGTCGTGAACACGGAATGCCTAAAAAGAAGAATTCCAAGAAAAATCATGTGATTTCAGTTTTTGACTGAAGGATTGAAACTTCAAAGTTACAGATAATTTTATTAGAGTGTGAACAAATCTCAGATGGTATGCAGAAGAGACTGAAATTCCTCGGCCATCAATCAATACAGGATGAGCATGCAACAGCTAAATATTTGACTATTTCCAGTACAACTAAAGAAGTAAGAGATGATTTTGATGGGAAAATTGAATATTACAGTGTCGCATGTTAGAAGGTAGAGAATTTGGGAACAAATTGAATAATCTGGAAGGGTTCAGGGTAAAGAAAGGCAAGAGAAGGTTGGACCGAAGATCAAGCGTGCCATGAAAATCGGAGACAGAGAAAACTCTAGCAGAGGAAAGGAAAATAGAATTTTAACATTTACGAAGTGGTTATTACAAAGTATAAAAATAAATAGTGCGGAGTCGTGTTGTGTAATAATTTTAAATAGATTTCTATTTTATTCAGAACATTTTTTGAAATGAAAACTTCTTCAACCGCGTTGAGCGACTTTTGATAGGAGATAACATTGTAGGTTCGTGTCAGCAACATGCTCGAGACTGGCTACACCTAGCGGCCTGAACATGAGTTATACAATTTCTTTTAATTGGCTTTAATTTAAAGGTTAGAATTCCATTCATATTAGAATAATTATATTTACCTAAAAATTTGTTTAACAGTTGTGCAATAGATGTTTAATAACTTAATCCACATCAATAACTGGTTGAACTTTTCGTTTCCTTTAAAGGAAAACATCTTATATTTTATATTTATATAATATATAAATATATAAATATTTTATATCATCTAAGTATTGGTAAACTTAACGATGATAAAAGTATTAAAAATGAAAATATAATCTATCTAAACATAAATACAAGGTATACTTATATAATATAACTATATACCAATTATTATTTCAATTAAATTGTTGACATTTTGTATCGGTTTTGTGCAGCCCCTTGAATGTTTTGATTAATAATTAAACTACTTGAAAATGTATTAAATTATTGTTTGGAGAGTCAATATATGTGAAATCCAGATTAATGCTAATAATTTTTTTATTAATTTATTCATTTAAATTTACAACCATATTATAACAATATAACAAGTAAATGGCAGGAAACATACATAGTCGCATGGATAAAGACATGTTGAGAAATTAACCAGTGGTAGTACTCAAATATTAATAATTTAAATATATTTATTTTATATTTATTGTTCTTTTGATGGTGATTATTTTAATGATAAGTATATTTTAATGATAATCATTTAATAAGCATACATAAAGGCCATGAGTAGTCAAAATAATATATTTTTATTATTTGGTCTATTTTATTTTAATATAATCTAATTATTGGTCATAAACCCAATACTTAGCTATAATGAACTTGATCAAAAGGTGTGCTGAGCCAGAAGGGTAACTTAGTACTTACTTAACTTAGAACTCGAGGACCTTGTGGATTCCAAGGGGGCTTCTGGATATTAACAGCTTATAGCGAATTTACTAAGTACCTGCTCTGTTATTAATGATTCCAAAGCGGGTAACTCGTAAAACTCTTCCTTCCTTCTCTGAGATAATAAAAATTGGTATAAATAAAAAATTAAAAAAAAAAAGTATTTATAATTTAGGCCGGGTAATTATGAATCCTCATCGCAATGGGCAATTATGCAAATTAAAGTATCTCTTGGCAGAGAGTGGATAAATAATCGTGAGGAGGAAATGGCGCCTGAACCGGGACTGGTCAGAAATGAGCTCCGTGCCCGGGCAGTTTTTTTTTTTTTTGTCTGAAGCTAATTTGAAAAAATATTTCTCGCCGAGTTTTATAAAGATAAAGAAATACAGCCGAGGATTTTTAAGTCTTTAAAATTGAAGATTAATGAAACAATTAAATATCAAATCTGTTAGAAGATAATATTAATAATAAGGCTTAATGGACCAATGGCTCGATGCCGTGTATGAAAAATAGCTCTAGCAAGATTTCCGACTAACATAGACTCTTCCTTTTCAAAATCTCGGTCTTCTTCTCACTTTTATATAATGAAAAAAAATATGTATTTAATTAATGAAGAATGTATGTTTAATCCTACCGTCATAATCTTCGTTGTTCTCTTTATCTATATTTCGGTTCAGTTACCTGAAAAAATACAAATAGAGTAATAATACAATTATAAATAAGTTTGTAAATTACTTTGGTTATGAATTAAATTTATACTTTAATGTAAAACAATTCAACGATTTAAGAAATGGGCAATATAGTAGAATAAAATTAAATATTAGAACCTTTTTTAAATTGTGACTAATTGGTGTGGTAATTGGTGATATAAATAACAATTTATTTATATCACCAAAGAGTGACATAAATAAATTGTTGCTTACAATAGAAAAAATACGTAATATATAACATTATTATGTAACAGGTGAACTGATTAAAACTGTATTGATGTTTCTGTAATTATCTCAAATATTATTACGTTTTTTTGAATATATCGACTTATGTTTTATTATAATTTTTATATATTATTTTCAAATTATTAATTTTATACTTATATTAATATACTTTCTTATTCCAGGTATGTGGACCGAAATAGAAGAAGATATAACGAATATAATGAAGATATCAATGGTAGGATTAAAATAATTTTAATTTAAGTAATACTTGTTTCTTTATTTTATATTCTGGCAATACAAATTTTATGAACATTTGTAAAGAGCAATTTAAGCGTTAAAATTACATGTAAAAACGTAATGACATTCTGTTTATATAATTTTATTAGAATAATTTTGACCTCACTTATTTATTATTTTATTTTATTTTATATTTTATCTTTATTTATTTATTAATTAAATATATATATATTTTGAATATATATACATATCTCAAACATAAACTCGGGTTGATCAGCTAGATTCGGAAATAAAAGATTTGCAAGGACTCTGGCTCAGCAAATCAGGTCAAGACCGTAATAAAAGCGATCGACCCTCTATTTGCGTGGACAATCGAACGTCGTTAGTAGTACACGATGGCCACTGGTCAGTCAATATGGATCAATACGGTAGCAACATTCATCATCTACTTACAGGAAAATGTGTGTGTGAGTATAATTAAAGAGAGTGAGAGTCAGAGATAGAGAGAGATAGAAAAAGAGAGCGAAAGGAAGAGAGAGAGAGAAAGAGAGAGAGAGATTATTTTGTACCTATAATTACTTAATTTATAATTTTATTGCAAAACGTTTAACCAAAATTCAAAATTTTTGAACAAAATTGAAAAACTAAAATCCCAAACAAGAAAGGTAGCCAAACATGAAACAAGAAACCTAGCCATCTTAAATAATAATAAAAATAGTTCCTAAATATATTTGCCAGTTAAAAAATCATGAGAACATATAATGATAAATAAATCATTGACAAAATGTACATCCAAACCCCCAAGGCCTAATTGCTACAACTGAATCATCAGAAAGGTTACAAGACAAAAGTTGGGAATGCTTAAATAAAAAATCTGATACCATTAAAAAAAAAAAGGAAAGGAATAATAAAAATGATGGATGTAATAAAAATTAATGACATAAAACAAATTAAATGTTTAACTTTTGAATATTTATTCAGACCTTCCAATAGGGTTACAATAAGTATTTAAGCTGAAAAAGAATAATCACGAATTTTCAAGCATAGGAAAGAATATTACTCTTCTAGTGTCGACACATTCTAAAAATAACTAGCTGTTTTAAAATATAGGTCCCTTAAAAGATCCCTATTCCGAGGGTTATACATTTTTATATATGTTTTTCTTTGCCTTCCAATTTTATTCATTCAACTCTCAGTCCACAATAAATAAATATGAAGAATTTAGTTTTAATTCGCTTCAGCATCACCCTTATTTTTCCCCTGGCATTATTTTTTATATAGAAAGACATGTTTTTATATCGATAAAGGCCCGGGTAGTTACCAATAGGTTTCCATGAGAGGAACTAGTCCGAGGTTTCTAACAGAGGAACTGAAGGCAATAGGGTGATCATTTAAGGTTAATCGGGGAAGTGAGTTGATAGATTTAAGAATATATTGTATGTTATATAATGTAATGAATGAATAATATAATAAATATAAATAGGATATAATAGAAAAGTAACTTTACTCTGGAACTAAGTCCCTTTAGAATAACAAACATGAACAGAAGTAGAAACATAATATACACTAGAAGGCTAACTGATAGAAATCATTAAGTGAATAAAAAGTGACAGAAATCAATAAAAAATTATAAACAAAGAATAATAAGTGAATAAACAGTACGAATCTTGACAAAATATTAAACAATTAAAAGAATAGATAAATCAATAACAACTATTGAATGCATGAGCTGGCACTTTTTTTACTTGGTGTACATTTTCTTAAAAACAAAATTAAAACACCTATACAACACAATAAATTATTGAATGCATTTCATTCTAAGCAAATGACTAACCTGCTTGTAGAGCATCTAAATAAATGTACTTTAAAATTTATAAAGAATTCTTTCCGTACAACAGAATGAAAAAAAAAATGTACCAACTTTATAGAGGCTGAGTTTGCCCCACGAGAGTCTGCAGAACCAGCTGGCTTCATATATGGCTGTTAACAATTATAATATTTTATTTTTAATAGCCGGTTTTGAACCCAGGATTATCATTTTAGCAACTTAGCACTTTACAACCGAGCTATTCCATTCTCTAAGAAGTAGAGAATGAACTATACATACCAGAAATCCCTTAAATGACAGCATGCACTAAGCAAACCTAAATGTAGTTACCTCAATAAAATTTTGAATATATGAAATATTCAATAATTATAATATATAACAGAGATATTTTATATATTATATCTCATAGTCTCCATTGTAGCCTCTCGATCCCTCATCCACGTTCTTTTTAGTCTCTTCCTATTGTTCTCAGGAATGAGGGTAATGGCCTGTACTGTGTTAGTATGTAAACATCTGTATGTTTGTATGTGTTCTTCGACCGTTGAATTAAAGCCATTAATATTCTTATAAAATAAATGGACTAGATAAGGGACATATTTTTTAAATAAATTATTTAGATGAGTCAAAAATTAATTACAATTTTTATTAACAATTATTTCCTTAAAATGGAAAATTTTCTAATTTATTCCCCTTGATGGAGGGAGATGACCACCATTAGTGTGGCAGCAAGCATTAAAGGGGCGTCATACTTGGCGAACGGCCAGACCTTCTTTTTGTATTGATTTTCTATCGTCAAGCCATGAATGTCTTTTAATTGCTTAAGGAAACTTTATTTGATGGTTTAAAAAATTAACTAATTAATATACTAAAATAAAAATTACATGTTAAGTGATTTTTAGACTGGGTAAAAAAAAACATATAGGTCCATTAGAACAACAGCTATATACCCGACAATCGCAATGCTGATTCCTTTGACTGATTGTTCACAATGACCTGTATTCACTTATCGAATTTCAAATAGTAATAATAATACAGAAGACAGGTGAACTGAATCGACACTAAATATGATCAGCTAATATACGCAATGTTCCTTAGCTATCCACATTCATAACTATGCTTTTCCAACATCTCCATAATTCCCAACCACATAATCACTGTTATAATTATTAGCTCATATTCATCAAAAGTAACTAACGACTTATTGTTAATTTTCATCACTTATAACTTTATTTATTTTTTGTTAACTCTTGTTATTTTATGTTGTTTTTTCTTTCATCATCGCACGCGATCAATTGGCTTGAAATATTCGCGCGAACTGGATGCGTCGCTATCCTGTTTTATATACATTGTGTTTTTCTTATAATGACGGAAATAGAAATTTTAATTTTTTAAATTATTTTATTGAATTGTACAACTGTAATATATACATCTAGTAGAATGGCTATAAGAATAAATAATACATGACAGGACGTGTAGGGTCACTACCCACTGGCGGCACTCTTCTAATTTCTAAAATAGAAGGTCCCGAGACCATCTTCTTTACAGATGCCTAGGAGGATTGTCCGGATTGGAATTGGATGCAAAGATGGAAACTAGTGCGTTGGGATGGACCTAGAGTTTATTATTATGGAATGATAGATATCTGGAATGGGCTAAATCGGTAACATATGGAATGTTAATGGATAGTATTATTTGTGACAAAATAAGGAGCGTTTAGGATTTTATGAAGGATTTTGGATTGCAAGGTTTGGATAAGAATTCGATGGTTTGGTGGAGCCCCATAATATTATGGGATAAAAGGAATGATAAACATCACAACCGGTAAACTATCATAACTATGTGGACGATACGCGCGAACGTAGGACATTATCGCCGTGTCGCACCGCAACACGTTAAATCCGCGCGTCACCCCATTCCTTCGCAGTCGCGTTCGCATTGAATCACCTACTTAGGAATTAGGGTAATAAAGGACCTTTCCATGTATCTATAAATGCCATGTAAAATAAAAAAATACTTGTGTTAATATTTTTTTATTTAATAATATAATCATGCATTGCATGATATATAAAATAAATACATCATTTATACATGTATATAATATATGGATAAGGGAAAAATAACTATACAAATTTATTTTCTATAAAATTAATATATGCTTGAATAGGCCCAATATACTCATTCGTAGAAAACCCTTAACATTGCAAAAAAAGTTCTATTCACAGAACTCCGGGTCATAATTGCATCCTTTTCATAAACTAACGAGGGCCTAAGGCACGAATTTCCCTTAGGGAAGAATATTTTGGAATATAAAAATTATATACAATATAATATATTCACTTAAAGGAAGAATTGTGAATAAAACATAATTATACTTAGTAATTTACTTAATAAAATGGAAAGATGTAACTAAGAATATAATGAATGAATAATTATTATGATTACCTACTAAATACTTTCTCATTATCCAATCCTATCTCTTATACAGCTCATTCGCAGTAAATCATAATAATGTCTACTCATCCCTCTTTCCTCAATCTGCTTCTGTTCCTCAAGGTAGTATCCTCGGCCCAATCCTCTATACAGGTTATACAGTTGACATCCCAACTCATCCTAATATTATCCTTACCACGTATGTCGATGACAAGTGTCCATTACACAGGCCAACGATGAAAAAACTTTTTTAATGAAAATACCTTATTCTTATGTTGTTTAGGTTGCTGAATCCAAATATGATGCTTAAAAAGTTGTATCACCCACCATTTATTCACATTTTATAGTTAAATTCATGAAATAAAGAAATATTTTTAGAATTTAACAGCTTTTTCATAGTTAAGATAACATGAAAAAATAGGTCTAATGAACAAAGATGATGTTGGCAGCACTGCTGAAACACATGCTAAACAGCTGATGTTTTGTTTATTTTCAACATAACCTCACTTTTACGTTTCCTGTACATGTGCTCAGTGCAATGTCTCATCGCGGCTGTAAAAACTCTGCTGACAGTTTTTGTTATATTTGTGGTGAGTTTGTTATTAAAAAGCACCAAAGAAACATTACAGACTTTGTGAAAAAGGTTTATCTAGCATACTTTGGAACCAAACTTGGAGACCAGGATAAACCTTGGGCACCGCATAAGGTATGTTATGTATGTGTTGAAGACCTCAGGAAATGGTCAAAAAAAGAGAAAAAACACTTTAAATTTGCTGTTCCCATGATATGGAGAGAACCAAAAAATCATTCCGATGACTGTTACTTTTGCAGTGTAGATATTACTGGTCATAACTCTAAGAACAAGAAGGTAATAAGCTACCCTAACCTTCCGTCCGCCATCCGACCAGTAGGGCACGGTGTAGATTTGCCAATCCCGGAACCACCAGAGGACTTAAATTCTATTGAAACAGAAGTATTTTCTGATGTACAGTCGGAGTTAGATGAACACGATGAAGAATTCCAATGTGTTACAGAAAATGTAGAGCCTAAATTGTTCACTCAGGTCGAGCTTAATGACTTAGTTAGGGATCTGGGCTTGACAAAAGAAAAAGCTGAACTGCTTGGCTCTAGGCTAAAAGAAAAGAACTTGCTGGCGGCTGGAACCAGCATTCATGTGTATAGGAAGAGAGAACAACAATTTTCGAAGTATTTTGAACAAGAGGGTGATTTGGTGTACTGCTCAGACATTCATGGTTTAATGAATGAGTTTGGAATTGAATACAAAACAGAAGATTGGAGGTTGTTTATTGATTCATCCAAAAATAGTTTGAAGGCAGTTTTAGCACACAACGGTAACATGTATGCCTCTGTACCTGTCGGTCATTCTGTACATATGAAAGAGAGTTACGAAAATCTAGAAATAGTGTTAAATAAAATAGGTTATTCTGCACACGGTTGGATGATATGTGGTGATTTGAAAGTTACGTGCATGCTCCTTGGTCAGCAAGGGGGTTTTACCAAATTTCCATGTTTCTTGTGTGAATGGGACAGTAGAGCTCGGAATCAACATTGGTGCAGAAAGAACTGGCCTGCTAGGGAGTCTTTAAAGCCTGGCGAGAAGAACATTTTACGCAAAAACCTTATAGATCCAAAAAACGTGCTCCTACCACCACTACATATTAAGTTAGGTCTCATGAAACAGTTTGTAAAGGCTTTGCCTAAAGATGGGCTTTGTTTCAAATATCTCTGTCAGAAGTTTCCACACCTTTCAGAAGCTAAACTGAAAGAAGGCGTCTTTACCGGGCCTGATATTAGAAAAATGATGTTTGACGTTAACTTTGAATCCACAATGACCTCAAATGAAAAGGAAGCATGGGTTTCATTCAAGCAAGTTGTCACCAAGTTTTTGGGAAATGAAAAAGACCCAGAATATAAGGCTATTGTTGCTAACATGTTAAAAAAATTTGAACAGTTAGGATGTTTGATGAGCCTGAAAGTTCACTTTTTGAGCAGCCACCTCGATTACTTCCCGGAAAATTTAGGAGATGTTAGTGAGGAGCAAGGTGAGCGTTTTCACCAGGACGTTAAAGTGATGGAAAAACGTTACCAGGGCCGCTGGAATACCAACATGATGGGGGATTACTGTTGGTCACTTCACCGGGAAGTTCAGCAAGCTATTCATCGCAGGAAAAGCTACACAAGAAGCTTCAAGGAAAAAAGGGAAAGAAAATATAAACCAATTCCAGTTGACAAGTGAACCTTGTATCATCACATAAAATTACTATTCCAAGTATTTTACTGTCAATACAAACCATTTTTACGATTCTACAGTGTTTCATTGATTTCCCTATATACTGTAAATGGGTATTAGACTATATAATAAAATACATTTTGCTTGGAAACTAAGGGTGATACATAAAAACTACGAGCAGATTTGGATTCAGCACATAAAAATCTATCAAGATCAGCTATTAAAATTAAAAAAGTTTTCAAAAAGGTTTTTTTTGTTGGCCTGTGTTATCAGTCAACACTGGTCCAGTTAGAGCATTCCACATCACAATCCCATATCACTGATCTTGAAAAATGGTGTCAAAACTGGAGGAATAAAATAAATTCCCAAAAATTTCATCACCTTTACCCTCCGTTGTAAACCAACGACTTCCTGTCCTCCGGCATCGTTTAATAACATTCCACTGATTCCTGTATAACAGATCCGGTACTTAGGACTACACCTCGACAAACGCTTAATTTGAAATCCTCAGACTAAACTGAAACGACAAGAAACAGCTCGCCGTTTCAGGCTACTTCAACATTTACTAGACAAACGTTCTAAGCTCCCAATTAATTACAAAAGACTCATACACCCATATTCCAAGGCAATCATTAGACCCATCTGGACTTACGGAATAGATCTTTGGGCTCCACTAAACCATCGAATTCCTCTCGTACTCAATCCTTACAATCCAAAATCCTTCGTAAAATCCTCATTGCTCCTTACTTTGTTACGAACAAAGTAATCCATAATGACCTTAATGTTCCATTTGTTGCTGATTTGACTCGAATCCGATATCAATCTTTTCATGAGAAACTTTATTTACACTCAAACCACTAGTTTCAAACCTAGCATCCTTTTAAATTCCTTCTAAGTTGAACTTTTTATTTGAGGTCCACCACTGGGCAGTTTCTCTACTTCTCTTAATGCATGACAATATGTACCATTCACCCTATTTACTTGCTGTATTAGTATAATACAGTTGTAAATTTCATTGAATAATATAATAAATAAAAAATAAAAATGTAAATATTTTAAGAGGTTGGGTGAGTCCCAAAAGGTTTTAAGGAAGAAACAGAGTCCATCCTTGGTCATCCATCCAAATTACTAGTTGTATTAGCACAATACAGATGTAAACTTAATTGAATGATAATAAAAAAAAAATATTATGAAAAATTATATAATAATGTCTAGGGTCAATAAAGTTTACTTTATTTGCTTTTTTATAAAACATTCATTGGATCTGAAACCCAATCTTCGTCTGTTAATAAAGTCTCCAGCTTGTTCGGGAAAACAACGAGAGATCTAACATAAGGGAAAAATGTTTTATTAAGAATTATTTTGTATTCTTTTATATACGGTAAACTTTTTTTATTCTAAGGCTAATAAGAATCTTGTTACACAACAAAAACGGAAATGGTTTGGATAAAATATAAATAAAAGCGAGGTGGAAACATATAGAAAAAATAATAATAATTGTTATACAATAGATATGGTCTGTTTATACATACATATAATTATGTACATGTCTATATACATATAAATCGATTTTTGATTTAACATTTTATTCTCAGTATACAGTTGTAAATTTTAATAAATACTTTAAAAAAACAAAAACATTTTATTCATCTTATATCTAAGTACAGTGTGTAATAAATAAGTGATATATACAGCATTCTTAACAGATAAAATATTATATCAGTAGTTTAATGAATGAGGTATTTTTAATTATGGCTAATGACACTATTTTAAATTATAACTATTTATTTAAATCAATTTGAGCGCTAATCGATGTACAATATTTTTTCTAATCTGTCCTTTGCTAATACAAATCTATTAGATGATTTTCAAACACGTGAGCATGCAACGAATAGTTGCACATGGGAAAAACATGGATGTTCTAGGTCCAAACCGCAAACGGACATTGGCTGGCCTTATCAACATAGCTTGTTGATTGTTTGAGCTTTTTGATGGTCATAGTAAAAGCCAAGCGTTTATCAAATTGAAGTCTTTTGAACGGTATTATGGGTTTTGATGGTATCATTGGAATACGTGGCAACAGGACGATTTCTCCTTTCAAGATTCCAGTCAACATGATAGCTTAAATAACATTTCCGGTGATATTCTTGCTGACCAAACGTGTACCATTGCATGATTTAGGTGGATTAAAATTACGCAGAATAATAATAGGTGAACCGATCTTCAACCGAAGATTGTGTGGTGGCATTCCTGGGATATCGAGAGAATGTAAAAATTCGGTTGGAAAATTTTCGGCTTGATTTTCATCAGCAATAGTTTCGATTATTTAAAGGACATTAGATCACCTGGTATCAACTGCAATATTTGAAAATTAATTTCGTCAACATCAGCATTATTCGCTGCCGAAATAACTCGAATACTGAGCCATTTATGGTACATGTGATTATTTAGTATATCCGGGAAGACACTCCTAATTAATTCATCTTTTGTCTGAACAACAGTGCTGAAATTTTCTGGCAATTATACGGATTGTTATTGCAGTTCTATTTCACCGATCCAAATATCCATTAATAGTTCTGAAAATATTTGTGCTGATGGATCGTTTTGTAATAATACTCGCATATTTATGGTCAATCGAAGTGTTTCGACATTTCGCCATGAAAACGATTGTTTTAATCATGCTGAACACAGAATCTATTAGACCTACATGTTGCGGTTGGGCTCGAATTGTAAAAAATTGAATCTACTTTAAAAATAATTACTTATGTTTTTTTTTTTAAAATGCACCGATTATGAGATACAGGCCAAAAACTAAAACATCAACTTGGATTTACACTATTCAGACACGCCCTTACATGTCTAAAATGGAGAATCAAAAATGGTTGAAAAAATATAATTTTGCAATAAAAATATCAATAATCGAAATAAAATATAGCCTATATTTTAAGTTGGACAATGTTACATATCTGTGCGAAATTTCATTAAAATCGGTCCAGTAATTTTGGAGATTAGCCCGGATAGTTTATTCATGATTTTTTCTAATTTCATCTTTGTATTTGTATTTGTTACTGAATTTTTGTTTTCGTTAGTAAATCTTCAGACTTTTGGATGTTTGAACTGAGATTGCTTCTTATTTACCATAATATGATAAATATGATGCTTCTTATTATTTAATATGATATAAAATATATAATTTCACAAGCTGAATTAATGATTCATCTTTAGATTCTTGGAATTTAATGGAGTGATAATTGACAAGACGATAAAACGTCTATAAAACACTTGTTTTATTGTCAAGTTTTCTTTCTTCACTAGTCGGTGTAGGTTACATTATTACTTATACATAGCCTAACTATTTATAAAATGTATTACATTTGTGTGGATGTATGAATATATATTCTTATTATATATTTTTTCTTATATTAACTATTAATAAAAATGTTTTTCCTTCAGTTCTTGGTTTATTTTTTGGCGGAAATTTTCAAGACTTATTCTAAAATTCTTTTCCTGAAAAGAATAACAGGCTTTAAATGAATATGTTACATCAACCCTTTTCTTGATAATGTATTTGTGGAGATACATCAGCATTTAGCGTAATGTATTTGTTAATGCTTTTGGCAATGCATCCCACAAGATACAAGTGAGTTATTTTAACTACCCTCATGAGATTTTTCTTTCTAAACATCCTTGGGTCAAAGGGTTAAGTCGTATGAATATTAATTAAATGACTCACTTAGTCCAAATATACTACTTTACAGATTTCAACTATCTCTAACTCATGAACAGTATTTGCAGAAGATTGAATGATTTAAAGAAATTGGTAATTAATTTGTTCGTAAAAATCATGTATTGACGTTGACTTCTAGTCGTGAAAATATATGCATTGAGCGGGGTTGGTGAATATGTAGAGTTCTTTGTTACTGATATTTAGGCCTCTAGTTTGAGACTGACTATGACAGACTTATTATTTATACTTTTAACAGCCTTAAATCGACTGTGTGTGATTGGAGCTCTCTCTTGGGACTCACCTAGCCTGTATAAAGTTGGAACCCTTAAAACGAGGAAAAATATAAAGGATTAGCTTGACCTCGGAAGAAGTACTCTGCACAACAAATGGCGTAAAATGAGTACATTCTGTACCTTTTACTGCATCCAATACCTGCTCTGGGTTGTTGTAGTACGAGTTTCTAATCATTTTTTGTAAATTATAGACTATCCTGGACACTATTTAGCGTAGTTTACGAAGTGGAGGCAATATGTATGTAGAAAAGGAGAAAAAATACTGCGTAAAGAAATAGAAGAAAATATAGTTCAATGTGGTGCACTGAAATAATGGGCGATTGAATATTTCAGAAGCCATAGAAGATTTTTGCGCACTACTAAAATCCATGAAAAGTTTGGGTTCAGTACATATAAGAAACGGTTCTGTTTCTAAGCTAATTTTGAGCAAACCTATTTTATCAATTAATATTTACCATCTCTATAGAGGCTGGGTGAGCCCCGGTAAGGCCTTCAGATTGCGTATGACCTATCCGTGGATGCTAGTGGATTAAATAAGTTATCAGTCACAGTAGGATTTAAACCCGGAACCATCATCAAAATAAATCAGCGCTCGACAAATTTAAGACGACATATCTACTTAGTTAATTATTTATTCTTACTTAAACCCTTACCATTGAGTTGATATAAATATTTCACTATAAACAAAATGTAATTGATTCAGTATGTTATTAAACAAATTCTTTATAGGCAGAAATGAAACTCTTCATTTAAATCTAAATATATAACTATGTATAAATCTTAAATTTTTTTAGTTATTATTTTATATTGAACTGTTAAATATTATATTTCTACTGTGTATTTCTCTAAGCTTCTTCTTTATCGGAGCATAAATAATGAAAAAGGAATAAGGGAGAATAACGCTTGAATGTTGCCGCTTGAATGTTGAAAGTCACGATGTAACACGTGCGACGCCAAGGAGAAACGGGACGTCACGTGTGTCCTAACAAACTTGTTTGAATTAATAACACTAACTGTTTCGCTTCCTTCCCTAAGGTTCTCCGGTTCGATAGCAAGTCTAAGGAACTGTCTTAAAATTTGGCGCCCTAACTTGGACTACGACTTCTCGAAGTCGTCCAAATTGGCCAACGCTAATCGAAACTAGTCGAAAATTATCGAAGTTTGGAACTACTAAGATAGAATAGTAAAGGGATATTATTATATTAGTTTTCTGATTGCAATGGAAAAATTATCACCGATTCAAAGGGACATTTTATGGGCGGTTGTTGGTTGATAGGGGGACTAATAAGCATGATTATTATTGCCTTCAATCCAATATTTGTTAACTAACTTCAATTAAAATTTAACCATAGCTAAAGTTTGGCTTCATTAAATGATATAATTAGGGTTAACCTAAAAATTTGTAAAAAGTGTAGATTAATGAACATATTAACTTTATTATTAATTTAAAGGTTAACGTGTTAACCACGTTTTTATTATTAATGTTTCTAATGTCTATTAATCATTTCAGAAAAATACCGTTTAACCACGAGGAATATTTATTAATTATATTATATATACACACATATTATATAATATTATACTATAGGATTCTTTACTATGAAAAGTCATATTCCAGATTCGGCATTCCTCAAGCTTTCCCCCACTCAAAGGGTATGTGAGCCCCGTGATTGTACTGGATAAAGGAGGAGGACCCTACCCTATGTACATGCATCAGGATTATTGATTTAGTTTTTCAGGACATCATTTAGCCACTCAGAGGTTGGGTCCATGAACGATCTGCTTTGAAGAACTAGATATACTCGTAGTTTCGCTTGCTTCTGCTGACCTCGAACAGCCATAATCCTTGGATCTACACCGATTTGACACTTCTGGAACCCGAATATAAGTCGCCGGGGTCATATGAATGGGCAGCCTGACGGTAGACCATGGAAACCATGATTCCCAGCAACGAAGATTGAGTGATCTCTAAGATTCCCAAGCTACCACCATGTTTCTACAAGATAACCCCATCACTTGGCCAAAGATCTATATGATCTACAAGCTAACTGAAAAAATGTTATATTGTATTGTATAATACGCACCTCATTGAATTGAATCATACCATATCATATCGCATCATATTATCACACCATATCATTATTATCATTATATCAGAATACATTTGAATAAAATCCAATGACTCTTTCTGTCCCTAAATCGTGTAATAAATCTACAATAACTGTCGTAGAGAGAATATTAGCAAATTTCTGATAGCAAATTATAACTTATCAATATCAAAAAGAGTTAATTATTCTGGGAATATTAATTTTAATTCGGATTTGTAAAGGATATCAAAATTAATTATTCATTACTCAGATTTTGCTGGTGTGCTATAGGCGATAAGGTAAATATTGTGTTATTGGATTAATATTCTTTTTATACAAACCATATTCGTTTGCCTCAATTTCTTAAATTAATATATATTAAAAATATATACATATATATATACAATATGTGTATATATATAATATATACAAAATCGATTTAACAAGTAATAAATTTTATTTATTACAAAAAATACAACAAAATAAATTTAACGGTAAACTATTTGTACAAGTGTAATCAAATGAATTATTTACTTATAAGGCAAAATTGTAGCATTGGTTAATAATTAAATCGTTGTCTCAAGACAGGTCAGTAAGCCATGATTACTTAACAATCTAAGGTAAGCCAGAGATTATCAAGTTTGGCTCAATGGAAATTCTGTTAACTGGTGATTAACTAATCAAAGGTATTAATTAATTAATTTGAGTTACAGCCGAAGCAACAAGCTTTAACCCTATTTAAAGTTATTTATGATT
Source organism: Arma custos (assembly GCA_037127475.1). NCBI lineage: Eukaryota > Metazoa > Arthropoda > Insecta > Hemiptera > Pentatomidae > Arma > Arma custos. Next base: position 18,158,800 of record CM073765.1, on the reverse strand, counting down.
CAGATGTTATAGAATATTACTTTTATGATAGGCACTACATAACCTTAACCTCGACGTTCGGAATACAACATAAAATGAGTATTATTTTAAATTTCGAACACAATATTGTACAAGCTTTAAAACAGATACTCACATAATAACTCGTTATTTCTAATTTCTTTCAAACTAGTTGTGCTGTGGATCCATATCAGGCTGTAGATAAACTAAATCTGTTAACAATCAAGGACGGAATCTAACGGTCACCTGTGGTTAGGACACAAACTACTAAGCACAAGATCACGTGCGATTGGCCCGGAAGATGGCTCTAGAATTTTTTAAGGGAGTAAAATATCCTTAGTTACGCTGTTCTTCGGAAGGGACGTTAAACGGGGGTCCCGAGGCTGCACGATGTCAGGTACTCGTTAAAAATCCCTATCCTAATAAAAACCTGGATAGGCAAAATTTAGAGCTACCACTGTAGCATCGTCCGATTAGCTATAGCAGCAAAAAGTGACGTTAAATGAACAAACAAACAAGGATGGAAATCTGTTTAATCTTCAAACCCTTTCGGGACTCACTCAACATCTTAAAATATTTAATTTTAGACCTCTCATCTTTTTTCATATAAACACTGGTTGATGCTATTTTGAAAAGGTTATTAATTTAATGATGTTCGTTTTATTAAATCGTTAGCTGTCATTATCATAGGCAGTTATACCATAGAAATACTTTGTGATAATGTATATTTTTTTCTCACGGAACGGCCTTAGAGACCACACGAATATCATTATTTTCACTTCTTTGCATACCACATCTCTCCTTCCCTCTTTCAATCCTATTTTCCTCATTCTTTCCGATTGTTCTTTCCTTCTTTACTCGGTCAACGCTATTCCTTTTCTTGCATCTCTCTTTCACACAAGGACCTTAATTTCTTTTAGTTTCTTCCCATAGTCATCCGCTTCGAAACAGTCTTGGTCTGTTATTTTCAGTCTCTCAGCTTCTTCCTTCAGCTGTTTGATGTATCCCCCCCCCCCAGCACTCCTCTCATTTTATAGATTTATCTATTTGACGTCTTGGTCTGTTATTTTCAGTCTCTCAGCTTCTTCCTTCAGCTGTTTGATGTATCCCCCCCCCCCAGCACTCCTCTCATTTTATAGATTTATCTATTTGACGTCTTGGTCTGTTATTTTCAGTCTCTCAGCTTCTTCCTTCAGCTGTTTGATGTATCCCCCCCTCCCCAGCACTCCTCTCATTTTATAGATTTATCTATTTGACGTCTTGGTCCGTTATTTTCAGTCTCTCAGCTTCTTCCTTCAGCTGTTTGATGTATCCCCCCTCCCCAGCACTCCTCTCATTTTATAGATTTATCTATTTGACGTCTTGGTCTGTTATTTTCAGTCTCTCAGCTTCTTCCTTCAGCTGTTTGATGTATCTCCCCCCCCCCAGCACTCCTCTCATTTTATAGATTTATCTATTTGACGTCTTGGTCTGTTATTTTCAGTCTCTCAGCTTCTTCCTTCAGCTGTTTGATGTATCCCCCCCCCCAGCACTCCTCTCATTTTATAGATTTATCTATTTGACGTCTTGGTCTGTTATTTTCAGTCTCTCAGCTTCTTCCTTCAGCTGTTTGATGTATCCCCCCCCCCCCCCAGCACTCCTCTCATTTTATAGATTTATCTATTTGACGTCTTGGTCTGTTATTTTCAGTCTCTCAACTTCTTCCTTCAGCTGTTTGATGTATCCCCCCCCCCCAGCACTCCTCTCATTTTATAGATTTATCTATTTGACGTCTTGGTCTGTTATTTTCAGTCTCTCAGCTTCTTCCTTCAGCTGTTTGATGTATCCCCCCCCCCAGCACTCCTCTCATTTTATAGATTTATCTATTTGACGTCTTGGTCTGTTATTTTCAGTCTCTCAGCTTCTTCCTTCAGCTGTTTGATGTATCCCCCCCCCCAGCACTCCTCTCATTTTATAGATTTATCTATTTGACGTCTTGGTCTGTTATTTTCAGTCTCTCAGCTTCTTCCATCAGCTGTTTGATGTAGCCCCCCCCCCTCAGCACTCCTCTCATTTTATAGATTTATCTATTTGACGTCTTGGTCTGTTATTTTCAGTCTCTCAGCTTCTTCCATCAGCTGTTTGATGTAGCCCCCCCCCCCAGCACTCCAGTATCCTCTCATTTTATAGATTTATCTATTTAATCTCTTTGGATGCATCCTCACCATAAGTCTGTAGATCCTTAATCTTGTTATTCTTAGGCCCGTTTCCAAATCATTCGCTGCTTTATGGATTTCCTAATTAGGTCTCAACCTATAGCCTTCTTGTGCCTTCTTTGGGACATAAATTCTTCTTAGTATTTATTTTTTTTTTATTCTTGTTTCTATCCCTAACATTTAACTAGATACTTTCTGTTATATTGTAAAGATTTGTTTAATTTATAACTATGAAAAAGAGGAAAGTTATGGAGCCTTATATATTTTTTTTCATATTAACAAAAATATTTACTACTTAAGCACTGGGGTAGCTCAGTGGTAGAACACTGAGATACTGTGTTAAAGCTCTCGGGTTCAAATCTGGCTGTGGCAAAAAGTTTGTGTATACGGTTAACATTCGGGAACGGACTCTGTGGGATCTGGAGACCCTCACGAACGGAGAATAGAGATCCCCTTCTTATATAAAGTGGGTAATGTCAATTTGGAGGAAAATCTGGTGGTCGAGTGTGATGTCGGACAATTCACCTCCAAGTGTGACCGTTGGCCAAGAGACAGTCTCTACCCTGTACTGAAACCAAGACTTAAGTTTCGCTTTACAAGGAACTGTCTGAAAATACAGTTTCTCGATCGTTACGGGATTTTAACAATTACCCAATCTTGTCGTAGTCATTAATTTGTTAGAACACTTTTGCTGATTCAGAACTGAATTTAATTTTCCCTCGTAATGAACTAAATCCAATGTTACATTAATCAAAGTAAATTTAGCAGAAGCCATTCCCGTTTCAATCCGATGCTGCCGTTTCGTATTGAAGTTCTCCGACAATTTATTTTACCAATCAGAAAGATCAGGTAAAGAGCTTAATTAATTTTGCTCAGTGTATAAACCGTAAGTTTATAATTTATGAAATCCAATTACGGTTGTTGGTGATGAGGAGCGATCATATATTGTCTTAATTGCTTGATTTTGTAGATTTTTCCCTAATAAACTCTAGAAATAAATGGTATGAGGAAATGTAAAATCTGTTTTTAATAATTATTTTGTTAACAAAAAGACAATTAAAACGTATTAAAGCCTCAAGGTAGTATCCTTGGTCCAATCATTTATACAGTTTATACAGCTGACATCCCAACTCATCCTAATACTATCCTTACCACGTATGCTGATGATACATGTGTATTATCAGTCAACACCAATCCAGTTATTGCATCCCAATGCCACCAATCACTTATCTTGAAGAATAGTGTCGAAACTGGAGGATTAAAATAAATTCTCAAAAATCGCATCAAATCACTTTTACCTTACGTCGTAAACCAATGACTTCCTGCCCTTCAGTATCCTTTAATAATATCCCACTGGTGCCTTTAGAACAGATCCGATACTTAGGGTTGCACCTTGACAAACGATTGACCTGGAATCCTCATACAAGACTGAAAAGACGAGAAACCGCTCGACGTTTCAGGTTACTTCAACACTTACTAGACAAACGCTCTAAGCTCCCAATTAACTACAAAAGACTCATCTAAATGACCATCATACGATCGTATTGGATATCATGGTTTATAATATATATGATTCATATATGATATATATGATAGTGTAATGATATATAAGTTGGAGCAGCGGGAAAAATGTTCAATATGGCCCGACGGAGATTTCTGGAAAGAAGAGAGGTGACAGGTCAAACTGGCCGTCTATAAATCGACCTTCCTTCCTAACCAATCTTACTCTTCAGAATCGTGGACTTTAACATCATAGCACAGATAGCGGATACAAGCTATTGAAATGAGGTACCTGCTAAAAGTGGAAAGGAAACCTCGGAGAGATAATATACGGAACACAATAATAATAATAATAATAAAGATTTTATTTATTGCCTTCTGAATAACAATACAGGAATAATGTATAACCTACAATATCTATGAGTCAAATATAATACATTTAAATGATTAATTACAATTAAATTAACAAATAACAAATCAATTAATTAATAAATTAATTGAAAAATTATGAATTACCTCATTAAACAATATTTAAATAATATTGCCTATAAAGGAAGAAGAAAACGAAAGAAAATATAAATAATATAACAATAATTATATAGAGAGAAACAATTGATAGTCACACACAAACACACACATATATCGATATTAAACCAGCGGAGACTATCCTGGAGGAACACAAATTAAGGTCGTTCGGATATCTACTTAGGATGGAGCCAGACAGAATCGCCAGGAAGACCTTCGAGATCCACACAGAAGGAATAAGGCCCAGAGGAAGAAAGCTCAGAAGAAGGCCCAGCCTATCATATCCTGAGAAGAAAGCGTAAGGGATGCTTTCGGGAGCACAGAGGAATGGATGAATCTCTCGAAAGAGAGAACTGGTTCAGAAAAGAAATACTTGGTACAGGTTCAATAAGAAGGATCCTCTCACTGCAGAGCGGTAGAAGAGAATATGAATATGATGATAATGATGTAAATTATTTTATTTTATTCCAGCCTAGTGTTAAAGTAACTGTAGCCAAATATGGCAAACAATATGTTCAAAACTAAAACATTGATATTTGAGATTATTTATCACTATTGTTTCAGAACTACTGAACAATATATCTCTCTTTTAAGCAGTTGAGGTTAAGGTTTTTTAAGTTCATTGTTCTTCGTTCAACCCCTGGTAAAAAAATTCGCGTCGTTTTTTTTAAATCTGAGATAGATTAATTAAACTTTTGTATTGTACTCTTTCTAGATTGAAGCGATTGTTATATTGAATTGGATCAGTACAGTTTTATTGATTTCTGCTGAAAAATGATTGTATCATTATTAAATGTGCGAAGGATAAGAATTTTACACCGAATTCAAGTTAATCAAGTTTCGAATTACTTTTTTCAATTCGGAAGCGGTGTTTTGTTACGGAAAATCGTTCAATGGAAACACCACTTTTTTCTTTACAATCAAAGATATATTTTTTATTGAATATTATATTTAAAAATGAACAAATAGTCTGAATATTCGATTAAATTACGCGTATTAAATTAAATTTTTCTTTTTTTTATGTATACGAAAAATAACAGGCTAATAATTTTTAAAAAATTAATGAACTAAAAGTCCTCAAAGCCCACTTAAAAAAAAATAAGGACCACAAATATTAATTGTTTTATATTTAATTTAGAAATGGAAAAATGAAAAGCTTATGCTATTAAAATTCTAAGTATTTATATAATTTAGTATTGGGACAACGATTAATAAGTACAAATTGAAAGTTAATCAAATTTCCTCAAAAGACAAAATATGGCTTTCTATCTAAAAAAATTTAAATATTAGCCACTAAAAAAAATTCTCAAATCATGATTAAGTTAGAAAAAAAAATTAAAATATCATAGTGGCATTTAGGTGGCTATATATCCAACAACGTAATGGAATAATCCACATGAATTGAAATTGAAATTACTTTTAAAAATACAATCCTACAATTTATCCAATTAATTTCTTTCGGCAGCCATCATGAAAGAAAACTATTCGACAGAGAACTGGATTATTAGGAATTACTTATGTATTCATAGTATATTTTCTTTAATGCTTGCCTAAGGACCTACATTATAAAGAAATACATGGGAACTACAGAAAAAAAGTAAATGTATATGATTTCTTACATATAGAAGAAGAACTAATATGTTTGTAAATATTGTGAATATCAAACTCAGACCTTACGTCGCCGAAGTTCTACAGTAGCGCATGACGGTAGTGTATTGAGACAATGAAAAAATAAAAATGTTCAATTTATCGGTTAAATAATAGGGATATAGGTTAAAACAAACAAAAATATTACTCAATATAAAAGAATATATTTTTATTGATTCTCTGTACTAAGATAATTAAGTTTAAATTAAGTAGACGATATTGCTTAGGCACAATCGGTTGATTTTTAAACACATGATATGTATGATTTTTTTGGCGTAAACAATTTATCTGTTGTTAAATATATTAAATAAAAATAAAAATATTTTTATTTTAACTGAAGAGTTTCTTATGACCAATATCATAGGAATGTAGTATTTTAAATACATAATATACAACAGTGAAAAGATTTTTATGAATGCATTTTCTCTTTACTTCAAATATTTATTTTCAGTTTACGTTTTTGAGCTAGGTATATCATAGACTTATACGATGTAGTGCAAATTAATAACAGTTCTGACTTATTTAAAAAAATAAGTGCATACTTAGTTGTGCATACATATTTGTATTTATATCTTCTGAATTTTACAATGAGCTGTTCAATTAAGGTATTCTCGTTAAGATGAGGATATTACCATTAATTTGTAATTCTGGTTCTGTATAAAATGCAATTAGTGGACTGCATTGAAACTTAAAACATAAATTTTTCTTGAAATAATTTACACTGTTTGTGACCATGAAGGAACAGAAACATAAATGAAAAAGAAATGAAGTTGAAGTTGAGTTGGATTTCGGTTTTTCATCGCATTTCTTTGGCCAATTCTCTTCTGCTCCACAATCTTCAGTCTGGGTAGCCATGGACGTACAATACATCTCTCAAGGTGACTGGCCACTTACTCTCCTACAACGTATGGAGAGTAAGTCTCCACTAACTGAGGCTCTGATGAGAGCTGATGAAAGAAGAAAATTATTAAAAAAAAACTTCCATCAGAGAGAAAAAAAATTAATAAAGATAAAATAAACAAAAATTGTAACTATACATTCTTTGTAACTTATATACAGATATATAAATAATAAAAATGAAATAAAAGAAATTGGTATTCTACAATAATAAATGTTTTGTCCTTTTATGTACCCCAATATTTTTTATAAGTGGGTTTTTATTGTTTTTACTCTTAAAAAACTGTTTATATAGCTTGTTGATAAATGCATTAACGTAAGGTATGCTTAATTCTTATAATTTTATGCATACCTTAATGCATAATTTTAACTTTAGCGTAATATGCATAATTCCCAGCAATTGTAAGGCATTTGTTTTGGAATATTTGTAATTTTTTGTAATTAGTTTTAGAGATATAACTAAATATTGGGCATGCGTATGTTATTGTAGGTCGTAAGCAGGCTTTATATAATAATAACTTATTATCTGTGCTTAATTTAGAATTTCTATTACAGTAAAGATATATAGTACACAGAACTCTGTTAGCTTTATTGCACCATAATCAGTGTGGAAAGTTTTAGTTAACTTTTTGTCCATATTAAGTTCCAAATATTTAATCTGCTTCATTTTGAACTTGATCTTCACTGCCCATCGCCTACTTGAAACATTTCATTGCATGCCGTGAACATTTGCAATGACATTTGAAAAATGGGGGATGAAAGAAAACTATTGGCTTCTATGTATATTGGCATTATATATGAAGTGAAAATAAAAATACTTTTAAAATTTAATAGTTGGATCTATCCTATTATATTTAATTTTTTTTTCCACCGACCAACACCACCGGACCCTGAAGAATCGCACCGATGAGCACGGATTATATCTCTTGTCGGAGTTTCCAGGCTACGTGCCGTGGAAGCGAAGATAGCCCGGGTATTGGTTTTCTGGTTCACAATGGTCTCGATGATAGAAGAGGGGATTGATCCGGACGACGGGATGTGGCAGGCCAATACCCGGCAACAGTAATGAGTATTTAATGAACTCCCCCTCGGGTCGCCATTGTTGCTACAACAACAACCCCACCACTGTCCCATGGTTTTCCTCTCTCCTCGGCTCACTTTTGTCCCCGTTTTCATCCATTGTAGTAGTTCTTCAACTCCAAAGCATTCGAAAATGATTCCATTTCGATGTTGAATGATGTTTATATAGATAGGAAATATTGTTTATGAAATACACAGTGCGTTTTTATAAAATTCTGATATATATATATATATATATATATATATATATATATATAAAATCATGCCAATACTTATTTATATTTTTCCCGAAACTTAACCTTACACTATTTTCGTATGGTAATTAATAATAATAAGGATGAACGAACCGGAAGGCTTGATGCTGACATCACCAATCTCTGCTAACAAACTTCTGTCCACAGAGCAGAAGGTCCAAATCCAAATCCAAATCCAAATCCGCCAGATCACTTTTAACGCTATCATCACTCCTACTCCACGATCTACCCTTCAGACACTAACCAGTGGGGGTCCTAGAGTACCTAAATCCCATAGAGTCCATCTCCCCCTGCTAACAGATTAAATAAAAGTCTGACAAGCAGCGGTATTTGACCCTCGACACAGGACCTTCGGCACGAGAACGCAGCCCTCTACCACTGAGCCACTCCCCTCCTTTATATTCAATAAAATAACTAGTCTAAATAAAAATAAAAAATGACACATTTACGGTTTTAATGCATAAATGGTAATTCCAAATTGACGATCAAACGATATTACCACATCAATTAACCCAAATACTTTGATGTATATGTAAATATTGCTAAAGAGTTGTAGTGAATGAAATGTGTAATGTTGGATCTTTTCCAAAGATGTAGATATCGTGCAGGTCTTTAAACTAGTTACTATAAGAGGGTTGGTCTATTAATGAGGATAGAACTCTGATGTGCCGTGCCGATAATCCCGGTTTCAACTTCGGGTGCGGCAGATAATTTATATAACCTGTCAATAGTCAAGGATTGGTATTATCAGATCTGAAGACCCTCCTGGGACTCACAGAGCATCAATAAAGTGGGTACCCAAAAAAGTAGTCCCAAACCCGTACTCAAGACTCTTCGTGGGTTGTAGTCGTAAGGTTTCCACTCTATCCTCAAATCAAATTAATTGGATTAATAATTAAAAATAACAGGTTACGTATGAATGTATGAAAAGATTATTTACATGTATTTTTGAATGTCATTTTCTTCTGCAATTGCTGATCGGACGATGTTGCACTGAGAGTACTAAAGCTTTTCTATCGACATCGTACAGGCTGGACGGCATAACCATGGATTATTTTTATCCACTTTAAAAGATCCTAGGACAACATACTGCGATCCCACAACCTTGGGATTAGAAGGTTGGTATGCTAACCATTACACCCCAACGTTTTAAAAATAAATAAAGCATTTTATCAAGCAAGAGTGTTTATTTTACATTTTCCTGGTTTTTCAATCTACATCTAACTTATGAACTATATTTTTTTATCCTGGCAAATGAACAATTTCCGGGTCGTAGAGAGGATAATATAATCTAAAATGTGTTTGTTCAGGTGCGCATTTAAAGAGGCGAGGCTGGGAGGGACTAAACACTGGAAGGGTAGTACTTAATGCCGTTATAACTCAAGGCTGTAAACTCGTCCACTAACTCACTCTTAAACGCTCTATAATTTGACCCCGTACGTTAAAAAATATAGGGGGCCGGTGTGAGTTCTCTTATCCTACAGGGCCAGTCTTAGTGTTATCCGTTAAATTCTAACTGCAGCTTTAAATGGATGTGGGCCATTTAAAAACCTGGTGTAATAACGATGAAAATAGCAACCAGTTTCCACTAAAACTCTTAAAATAAAATAAAAAAACAGAACAAACATAATTATTTACCGCCGTAAGATTTAAAAATAGGAATTCTAGAATTGCTTAAGTATAATTAAATAATTACCAGATAATAATAATAAACGAGTATTTAATTTAAAGTATTATTACCATTAAATAATAGATAATATCTGTACCTCAGAGGTAAACTATCGTAACTGACATTTTTCAAACTTTACAGGAGAGCAGTTTTAATGTTAAATTTTCCTTTTTATCAAAATCAATGATGATAAAAAGATCAAGATCAATGATGACCTCTATCATTGAAAACCGTGAACAACAATAAAAAGGAAAATTTAACATTAAAACTGCTCTCCTGTATAGTTTGAAAAATGTCAGTTACGATAGTTTACCTCTGAAGTACAGATATATATATATATATATACAGGCCAAATACTTGTACATTTAACTTTAATTATTGGGGCGATTCATTAGAAATGGCTGTTTTCAAGGAAAAATATATTTAGTAAAACAAGTTTATGAGATAAAATATATACCCTTTCTACGAATTCAGACCTGGAAAATAGAGGGTTTTGCGACGAAATAAAGTCTGAAAATCTTTTTTTTGAACAACGCCATAACTTTAAATTTGTCATTATTGGCTTAAGCTAGTTAATAAATTTGAGACTTTTATGAACCAAAATCCAACTGCGATAGCTCAAATCAAAAGAACCTCTAAAAACCTGAACAAAATACGGACGGGCATTATCCATTTAAATCGGAGTGATACCGGAAACCAGACATGTTTAAGCACTCAGGGCTACCATAAAATGCGATTGGGTATATCCATAAAGCAAAGATAACCGACACACTCTCTGAATCAAATATTTAAATAAAACATTAGGAAATAAATAGAGCCGTCCATCAATTAAAGGGGAGTTGGTGACAATTCCAATAAGTTCATGTCAGTTGAAGAGTTATTAATTCAGAAGCTTCCCGGTCCAACAACTTTTCGGTCGTCCGTTATTCAACAACCAGAACCTGAACAGTCCACCGGAAATGAAGCCCTTTGACATTTAGGGTTGTCGAAAGATTGAATATCGCTAACTTATTCAAAATCTGCTAAGTCCCTTTCAGAAATATTTAATACTGTTTTAAAGCAATTATTTGAATTCATTTGTGACAAACAATTCCATCGGTCTTCCTTAAGTTCTAAATTTTTAATTACGTAAAACTCAAGAATCTTGAAACATTTACTGCTGTTGTTTAGGCTTGAATTTAAATTAAGTAGAATAGTCGGTTTCGAAACAAACAGTTTAAATATAAGGTTATGGATTAAACCTAATTCGTCTTTGCGAAATTCCCCACTCTGTTAAAAGGAGCCTAACCTAGCTCAGCTATAGTTTTTACAAGGATGTAACATATTTGTAATTATTTTATTCGTTGCTGAAAACCCAGGAAGGATATTGGATTCAGTAAATCGTAGAGACCATATTTCCAAGGAAGTGATTTAGCCAAGTTCATCCTTAACTGGCAGGTTTTAGCCCAAGTTATTGAGGCTGGTTGGGCTTCAGGAGCGCCTGCAGATACCGCAGTATCTATCTATAACTGTGAATTGATTAAATAATATATCTGCTACTGAAAACGGGATCTTAAGCTCAGCAATTCAGCATTCTACGCAGTTATCCCTCTCGCTTTCCACAGTTGTACCATTTTTTAATGTCTTCGGATAGACATATGTTGTTATAAACAGAAATATACATTTTCCTTTAAACTTAGGTGTTCTCAATCATACGTTAACCTGGAAAATATGTAAACTAAACATACTTATTCGTAAACATACACTTTTGTGGCGGCAACCAAATTACATTAATTTAGTTACAACGATAACATTATTGTAATATTTTATATGGAATTTTCTAGCTATAATCAGCTTTCCTGTCTATATCTATATATCTACATCATTTTTTAATTTCCTACTTTTCTAGACCACAATTCTTGCATTATCTCTCCCAGATATTTTTAATATCATCATTCGGCCACTATCTGCAACTGAAAACAATGTTTCCTGGTCCCTAGTTATTATTATAGTTATACTAAAAATTTAGTAGATTTATGTATAATTTTTATGAATTAAAGGCCTCATAATAAATTTTTATTTGCGAAAATCTTCGTTTTTTGAGCCTCTGCTGTTATAATGTATTTTTTGTATAACTGAAAAAAGCTGTACCATTTTGCATTAATGACATTTTTATCAAATAAATATAAAATAAAATTAATAAAACAGTATAATAATTTTGTAACTTTTATGTATATTATTTTATTAACTTCAAAAATTAATTAGGCTTGTTTAAGTAAAGCAAAATCAATAATGAATGTTTTTTTAAAAAGTATGATGTTTAGATAATAGAACAGCTGAACTATTTACATATGTTGCATCAACGTCTTCCTTCTTCCAGAAAGATGAGTTAACGTCTGTGAATGAGTGGATCGAATCTCGGAGTAGTGGTTACTTCTTTCTTCTTAGGTTCGCCATCTTCTTCTGCTCTTCCTTTGTGTGAAGGCTTGATGTAAACCCTGTTCCGTCGATACCTCTTTCCACCAACATCAACTATATATGATCTTGGGGAGTGAACCTCAACAACTTGGCCTGAGACCCAAGGTTGACCTCTCCTATCAGGTCTCAACTGCACCAATACTGCCTGACCTTGCCGAAGGGGAGGGAAGCGCTGGGCTGTCCTGTCGTAGTACCTCTTCTGTATTGTTTTCTTTCTATCTATTTCTTCAGTTACTCCAATGGGTATGTAAGGTTCTAAGTTCTTGACCACTACTGGTAGTGTTGATTTCAATCGGCGTGACATTAACCTTTGTGCCGGACTGCTATCCATAAGTTGGGTTCGAGTATTTCTCCAATTAAGTAGTGCTAAATGGAAATCCGTCTTGTCTTTTTTGCAAGTTTTCATCAATTTTTTAGCAATCTTGACAGTGCTATCTGCTTTCCCATTACTCTGATGGTGGTAAGGTGAAGAGCTTGCCATTTCAAATCCCCAATATTCTGCCCATGATCCCAACCTCAGGAACGCCATATCTGCTGAATTGCCTTTTAAGGGCGTTGATGACACTAGAGCTTGCTTGATATTTTAGAAAGGTGGTCAACTTCAAAAAAAGAAGAAAAATAATCTGTTATCAATAAGAAAGATAAGGCCTTAAAGGTGGTGGGGTTGTCTCGTTTGGTGAGTGCCTTGCTGCATTTTGAAGTTAGGATGTACTCAATTCGTGTTTTATTATTCTCTTTCTGTACTGGCGTTGCGAATTACTGACAGATATTTTTCTTTTCTGTTTTTAGTTCAGATACTTAGATCTTCTTGGTTAATATTTGTGTTAATTTTATATTTAATTTATTTTGAAAATTAAGCCATATATATACGAAATCATACTAAGGATAATCTTCACTTTTCCTACATACGTGATATTCCCATTACCAAATATTAAGGTCAGAAACTTATTTGAGCTAGTTACATATGAATGCAGTTGGCGTGTCGTCATAACCGAAATGGAAGTTGGTTGTAGCGTAATGTCGGAGTGCCACTTGTAATTAGACGAGATAAAGGGAACATTTGCTTCTAGTGGTTTCTCTAACTTAATTAAATTTTAAAGTGGTTTGATTCTCCCGTTAATTGAAGCAGCGTAACCACCGTTTTCGTTCAATATTTTACCTAGGTTTTTTTTTAATTTATAAAATTGATAATTTTACCGCTTTTATTAGTGCTGATGAAATATAAAGGTATAAGAGAATAAAATGTTTTTTCAATGATATTGAGCAAAAATTAAAAGAAATATTAACTAAAGAACTATTAATATGCAATTAAAAAACTCTAAATTACAAAGCATAGAGTCTGTTTATTACCATAGTATTTTATTTACCCTCTTGGTGCACTCTGACTGATGTTAGTTAGGGCTGTTGATGTGGGATGTGCTCTGTTTCATATTTATTGAATGTGTTTTTTTGGTCTTTGTTTTTTTAGTGAATGTCCTAATAATGTCTGAACTGGTGAAACGTTCGGCGGTTAGTGATTTTTCAGAATTTTAAATAATTAAGACTTTGAATTTATGTACAATATGTTGACAATTTTCTAATATTAATATTTTCTGAAGAAATAACAGTATTTATATTATTACTAACATTAATATAAGTAATATAAAAAAATACTACCTTTCATGTTATAATACCTATAGTCTACAGTAAATTTTATATTTATGTCCAAATAATTGTTTCTGTTAATCGTTTCTCAATGACTGATCAGGTGCTTATTTTCTTTATTATAAATCAGAAAAATGGACTTAGTGTACATTATTTTATGCGAAATGGAAATGTTTTCTATTAAATTAATTATATCACTAAATAAGTATATATATCTATATATATATATATATATATATATATATATATATATATATATAATAATTTATATAAAAATGCATTACGTTTTAACTCCTAACAATAAATAAAAATAGTTAACAATTATTATAAAGAAGGAAAGGAAATAAATATTTATTTTTATGGAAATTTTACATAGAATAAAAAAAAATACTCCTACCACCTGCTGCTGTTTTAACTGGTTTTAAACAGAAACAACAAAATCTGTTAGATGTGGATCTTAAGAATTAATTAAAGTGCTTATTTCATCCTAAACTATTGAGGGATTTTAAAACTTGTATTTCTGATGAAAATTATAAATTGAAAATTCTTATAATCACAATATCATAATACTTTTCTTTTATTATAAATCTTATAAAAGAAATAATCATGCCGGCACAGGCAATTTTTTGGTTTCTCACTAAATTAAAAGTAAAATGTTTTTGGTTCAGCCTGGCTAGGACATAATGGCAACAAGTAGAAGTTTTGAGCTGACAAAATGAATAAAAAGTTGCGGGGAAAATTATCCCATCCCATATCAGCCAAGGTTTGACAAATTACACTTTGGTAGAAAGGCTTGGCCCACCGTTGAAGGAAAAATATTATTTTTAAATTAATATTTAGCCGCCTCGCGGGACGAGTTGTAGAGCACAATTAATCTTAGCACCAGTCCCAAGGTTTTCACCTTTTGTTCACCTTTGTTCATTTTTCATTTACATTTTCTATGGCTGTTTCTGAATCCCCTGCCCATTCCGGTGTGTTAGTGAATTCCAGGTTCCTATTGAGTCCTCATTGTGTAGATAATGGAAAACTAGCCATTTTATGAAATTGATTTGTTGAATGTTATCAGAAGAAAAAAAAATATCTATTGTGTATAAACTAAGCCTCAGAGGCTGGGTGAATAAAAAGAAATGCCGGGAAAATATTTTCATTTTAAAGATGTGAAAATGTTTTGTTTGACAAAATAAATTTTTTTGTATAAATAATAGTAATAATACTAATTATTATTTTTTTATTTTATTATACCTAACTAACACTTTTCTCACTACTTAACCTCCCCTTCTCGTTCTAAACTTGTTTTTATGGTTATCAATCCACCCTAGACTTGGCCTTCCTCGTTTCCACTTCCCTTCTAGTCTTCCATACAGCTTTTTCCTGGGAAGTCTGCTTGGCTCCATCATCCACACTCGCTCAAGACTTCTCAGCATTCCTTGTACTGATGATCATTAAATAATCAAATGAGTTTGTCTCATTATCCAGGGTCTCAGCGATTTTTCATTTCTAAATAACTGGTAGTGTTTAGTGAAATTACTTGGGTGGGTACAAAGGTATACATTATCTTTGAAACAAGCATATGACCGCTGGAAAGATCTAATGGGTGTTACATATATTTTGCAACGAAAAAAAACTAAAGAATACGCGTTTACAGCCGAACGAAAAATGTATAATATATATAATAGTTTAAAAATCTAAAAAAACGAGCTTTAATAGATAGGAAAATTGAAAAATAAAAAATTGTCTATACGTTTAAAAACAGAATAGATTTTTTAAAAAAATGTTTTTGAAGGTAAAACAGTGTGGGGCAATTTATAAGATATTTCCATAATTATTCTAGTTTTAACAACATCTGTCAATGAGATATCTACAATCAGCATTAAACACCACTCGTTTCTATGTTAAAATTACTTTTTTTGTTCATACTTCTGTTGTTATATAAACTTAAGAAATCAATTAATTTTATTTATTATTTATTTCTTTATAAACGGGCCGGAGTGGCTCAATTGCAGAGCGCTGAGTTGACATGCAGAAGGTCCCGGGTTTAAACCTTAACGTAATAAATTTTAATTAACCTGTTAACAGGGATCGGGTCCTGAAACCCTCTTGAGTTTCATTCAGCTTAATAAATTGGTTACCCAAAGCAGGGGGGAAATCTGGCGGTAAGGGGTGATCTAGGATAACTGTTGTCCAAGAAACAATATATTCTCTACCTCGTACTGAATCGAAGACACTTCATAGGTTGTTGTGATACAGGTTCTATTTTATTTATTTCTTTTTTTATATTTAAAAGATTTTTTTTAGATTAATTTATTGATATTTACAACTGTTATAATATTACAACAAGTAAATTTGCTAATATGAACAAATGACTTGAAAAAAAAAAACACTTGTGGAGAAACTACCCATCGGTAGCACTCCAATAAAGTTCTATAGTAGAAGGTCTTGAGGCCATCTTCTCTTCAGACACCTCGGAGGTTTATCAGGAATAGTATAGGAAGCAAGTGGAGAGACTAGCGGATTCAAGTGTGTATGGAGCTTGTCATGGAAGGATAGATATCTAGTTTGGGCCAAATCAGCAACATATGGGGTATTAAGATCATGATGGATGAGTTTGTTTGTGACATAATTAGAAGCATTGAGGATTTTACGAAGGATTTTGGATTGTAAGGATTGGATAGGAGATGAGTTGGATGGTGTAGTAGAGCCCCAAAGCTCAACTCCGTATGTCCGAATAGGTCTGATGACTGTCTTGTAAATGAGTCTTTTGTAATTAATTTGAAGCTTAGAGCGTTTGTCCGGTAAATGTTTAAGTAGGCGAAAACGTCGAGCAGTTTCTTGTCTTTTCAGTCTTCTATGAATATTTAAAAGAAAATTATTTTCTACTTTTTAGTTTGTTTTATTTATATAAAAACGTGTTTTTTAACTTTTTAAAATATTTTATTTAACAGATCAGTGTGTGCCGTAAGTTGAATAAGAAGGATCATAGCGACATATCTTTGAACGTTTTTTTTTCCCCCGGGCTTAACTATACGATTTATCTAATCGGATAAAAGTTGGGGTAAGTCCTTCAGGTGTAAGGCAGCTTTAGGGAGTGAAAGAAAGTTATTGTAAGGCGTCGTAGACGCAGGGGTTAGAACGGGGAAGGATTTTGTGATTGATCGCCGATATGTCGATATCAGGAGAGCTTGGGTTGATAAGGAACGAAGCTATCTCTGAGCTGCTAGGAGCCAACACACCTGCCTCTTTATGTAAGCATTAAGTTCCTTCATTACCGTCCCTCTCTTCATAACTAGTTCAAACACAAGGCGCTGGTTTATCTTTTCAAACATCAATTAAGCCGGCGTATTTGTCTTCTCTGTTAAGAACGAGGGCAGGTGTTCCGAGTAGGCGGCGCGTAAACGAATCACTTTTGTTCAAATGGAAAATAAGAAAGTCAAGGCTGGGTATAGAAGTTTTTTATTTCATTATTAATCGTCCAAGTAATTTCATTGAATAAATGAAATCTTTTTGTTGTTTGTTTATAGAACGTCTCTTTATGCTGCTGTCATCAGACGACATTGGGAGCTCTAAATTTTGCCTATTCAGGTTTAATTAGGATAGGGATTTTTAACGAGTTCCTGACATCGTACGGGTTTAACGCCCCTTCAAAAGGACGGCATGACCAAGGATTGTTTACTCCCTCTTAATAATCCTAGGACTACCTGCCGGGCTACGAACCCACGATATTGGGCTTAGTAGTTTGTTATGCAAATCACTAGACCACAGGTCACCCCTAATCTTTTTGTTTAATGTACCGGTGTTAGTTAAAAGAAAAATGCCAGTTAATGATACACTGTAAATTAGTCATGCAATTTGGCAATGTCAACCTAGCGAGAAGCTCATAATTTCTTTGTATTTAAATGATTATTATCAATTCTATGTAGAAGGGACATTAGGGAGGAGTATTCATTTCAACTACAAAGCATTATTTTAATTAAGTAAAAGAAGATAAAGAAACAATCTATACCTGAAAATAGCTCTGAAAATGATTATATCAATTAATTAGCCCAAAGAAATATGAACAAATAAATTATTGAAATAATAAAATAAAAAAAAACTTGTACACTACAATCCTGAAGGGTCTGGGGTTCAGTAAAGGGTCGATACTGGACTGTTTCCTGGACAACGGTTGTGCAGGGATGTGATTTGTCCTAGATCATACTCAACCGCCAGATTTCCCCTATTATTTTGGGTACCCATTATATAGAGGCTGAGTGAGCCCCTAGGATCCCATAGGATCCATCTCCGGTTGCTAACATATTAAATACAAGTCTTACAGCAAGCGGGATTTGGACCCGGACTTCGGTATGTCAACAAAAATAATATAAAGAACTATGCAATTTCTACGCTAAAAATAAAGGGTTTAATATCGACATGAATAGTAAATCTGGCATCTCTTGCTTTCGAGAAATTTTCCAGGACTGAAGTTATGTATTTGTTAATAAACACCACAATTTTATTGATATCATCGTCAAGACAATTACAGGTATCTAATAAACAAGGAATATTTCTCGTAGTTGTTGAGCCCTTCGGAAATTGTTCTTCAATGGCACCGGGAATAAGCATTCTAATGTTGTTTTTCACTCGTATTTTTAAATTTAAATTGAAAATGTTTTTTAATTTACATAGTTTCATTCCTATAATAATAAGACTTAGCAAGCCCGAATGTTCGATGCCGACAACACCAATCTCAGTATACAAACCTCTGTCCACGATATCCCAAACTAAATCGGCCGCATCAATCATAAGACTACATACCTATACTATAACAAATTTAATAAAAACCATATTTTACTGGGTATAAAAAAATAAAAATTAAATTGTATATTTTGAATTTTATTCATACTTACATTTTTCATGAACAAGATATTGTTAAATGTTTAATGATTTAAGGAACCTAGTACGGTGCATGATAACATGATGAAAAATGAATGAAAAATACATCAAAATAAATATAAAGGTGTTAGAATGCCATTATTCTAAAAAAGAAATTACATCATAAAAAAAAGTAAATGACAAAAATATTTGGTTCCCTCTAAAATTATCAGGGCTTACACTTTGAGCCCTTCGGATTATCTCGTACTTATACACACTAACCTAAAATTAAAAATAAACATGGAAATTGTTTTGGCAAAACTCTTGCTGTTTTTGAGTAATATTCCAACCCAAAGATTCAGTACAGCGTAGTTTTTAGAATATTTTTTTTATTAATTCCAATTAAAACGGCATTAATACTTAATCTGTACTTTATCTTCCTAAAAAAAAGACCTGTACCATTTCAAATCATAAAGGTTCAATGGGTTGTAGAGACTGTACTGTTTCTCGGACATTTTATTATAGAGCATTAATTTACAAGAACATGAAATCAACGATAATAAATTGGCGGAAAAAATCAAGCAGGAAACGTTACTATTTTAAAATATTAAAAAAATATGTACCCCTACAACCAATGAAACGTCTCGGGTTTAGTACATCGTAAAGACAATACTATTGCCAGGACAATTTTGTGCAGAGAGTTGATTTTTCTGAGATCATACTCAACCACCAGGTTTTTCCCCAATGACGGGTACCCACTTTGTAAAAGCTGGGCTAGCCCAGCTTGGGTCCCAGATCCCAAAGTATATCCATTATTATATACTTCTAAATTGCTCTCATTTGCACAAATTTATTTTCAAACCAGGAAAATATTTTTATTTTTTATCCTGTAGTTAATCATATGTTCTTAATTGTTTATATTCCTTCATTTGTCATGACTGTTCTACCTAATTCTTAAATTAGCACAATGAACGATGCGAGGGTTAAAGCAGCAGCAATAAGCGGTGACGTTCCATTTTTAAGATCAATATTTTTGTCGGAATGGTCAAATTTTGTATCGAACCAAATTAAAAATAATTGGAACGAATGGTAGGAAAGGCTTAAGCAAAAACAATTCCGTTAAATAATAGATAAAAATATTGCTAGAAAAATATTAGACTCTCCTTCTAAAAAGCATAACCTCAAAATAATGGAGCATAATAAGCAGGCTAAGTACCGTAAATACAAAACTGACTCATCTCCATCTATTTTTGTGATTGTATCAACCAATCTGCCAAAGTTCTGATAATGAAGAACTTACTGTGAAGCATCTTTTTGATTGCAAAAAGTATTAAATAAAAATAATAAATTTGAATATTGAAACGTGTCTATCTTTTAAAGAAAATAATAATATTCAGGAGACGCTTATGTATTTAGGAGTTAATTCAAGAAAGAAGAAGAGCAGCTAATGACCCCATTAAGTTGAAGTGACGTTAAACGAAATAAAATAAATTATCAAAATCGTTATAACCTTTAAAAAAAAATTTTAACGCATATCTAGTAACAATATTGTTGAACGTTTCAAATGTTGAAATTAGTCTGTGCATAGTATTAAATTAATATCATTTAATGCTACTTCCAAAAAATGTTTAACATATAAAGAACAGATACCTTATTATTTTTTTTTAAGAAATAACGGAATTATTTAATATACGGATGACAAATACTTCCAGAATTTACGGTTTAAAATTTTTATTTGGTATTATGGAAAACAATATTTAATGACCATCTGTGGTTTATAATAGAATAAATTGTCTTCCACCATCCGATGTAATGTTCAATTTTTTTTAAAATCCTAATTCCAGATGATTTGTTCTCCCGGAGTTGGGAAATTATAATTTTTCTGTGGTTCACTGAGGAAAGGACTTTGTAAGGTCGATGACTTAATGGCCATTATTTACGACTAACAGTGTAAGGGATTTCCAAAAAGACTTCGCAGCCAAAACCCTTCGCCGCGGTGGAGTTTGGCCTCCTTCCAGGTTCTAGTAACATTCCTACAGAAATCTATTCTTGAGAGGTGAGATCCAATTTGGTGAACCAACCGCAAGTCCCAATTGATATTGTTCTTTTTAATTCATTGATCTATTCTATCGGAAACAATATATTTAATTTAACAAGTCAAAATCGATAATATAATATGAAATAATCCATAATACGCTAATGGAAAAATAAGTCTAAAATAAATATATAAAAGAAGCTGTACCCCTACAGCCAATGAAACTTCTTGGGTCCAGTACATCATAGAGACTGTATTGTTCTATAGAGGCTCAATGAGACCCAATATGGTGTGTACATTCCACAGTTTCCATCTGTGGCTATTAACTGATTATATATTATATATCTTATACATTATAATATGGATTTGAACCCGGGACCCTTAGCACAGTAACTCAGCACTCTTAAGACTAATCTACCCCGCACCCTAAAATAACAAAATAAAAACGCCGTATAAATTAAAATGGTCAATAATTCGGCTGCTTGATAAATTATTTAATCTGTTATCAGCTAAGGGTAGCTAGGCTAAGATGGGCTAGATATAAAAGACGACATCACTCCGAAAAGATTGCTGCTTCTCATGCTGATGAAGTTGATGGAAAAAGGTGAACGGCCACAACTAAGATGGGCAGACGAGATAGAGAAGGATTCAGGTGGCATCATTGGACCCAGAGCTTGGCGCAGGAAAGGAGGAGTGGAAGCGATGCCGTGATGCGGCCAGGACACGTTCTGGGTTGTAGAGCCTGTGTCGATTATTCATTGATCATTTACGGTTTAACCCTTTGAGAACTTTCCATCACAACCGTTGTTTTAGAAACTGTACTTTCACTACCATGCACTGAAACTAAGTTCATAGGTTGCTACATTACAGGTTTTAATTGATATATATATATATATATATATATATATATATATATATATATATATCAACTTTTTATATTCTTTCAAATTTTAGTTAACATTTATGTAAGTATGTTTACGTGCGTTTGATATTATTATTGTAATTATTTTGCACATGTTACTAACTGAAAATTTTTCCTATAAAGAAAAAAACGATTAAATTGTTTTGTATTCGCTTAGATAACATCCTGCATATTAGATGTGATGTATCTGGAGGAAAGATATACATATGAAAAACTGTATTTGTATTCATATATACAAACTTTTTTCTGTAAGAATGTAATACAAGGCACTTCATCCTTGCCTGCTTGTATTCCTGCGCAGTGCAGGATCTCGTACGCAGGTAACACAGCAAGGGATCTCATGTGTCAGGTTCAGGGCGAGAGAGAAATTTATTGCCCGTCCTCTGGACCGTTCGATAACCACATTTTGGAACACACAGCTGCGTCTCTCGGCTCAGCCAAGTTTCAAAATCTTCGGATTCAAGCCAACATACTTTAATGAAATTAAGGTTGGAGCAAGAACATAGGACTACACAATGTTACAACTATCCTAACAGGAATTTTGAAATCTTGTCAGTCACATAAATCACTCTTTTACAACCGATTTTATATAAATGATGAATCCTGAAAGTTACTGGGACCAATTTAAAAAAAAAAGTGAGTCTGGCGAATTAAATGTGTCATGAATCTGCCTGGAGAGGATATGGCATAGAATTCGAAACGAAAAAATAGGCTTAACTTTTATGACCATGTTCAGACGTGTGTGGGATCGTGTCCTTCTCCTCCTAGTTATTGGCTTGGAATAGAGTTGTATTATCAACAAGAAGGACTTTTCAAGTCAATTTCTGACTTACTTTCTTATTCACTTAGATAATAACAAGTTTCTGCTTCTGGTAGTATATGAAACACATTTCGTTGAAAATTCGACCTAACCATTTTTTCACTGTGGCTGTAGATATGATCTCACAGAGGCAGATCAACCAGATTTTTTCATACTGTAAAATAATGAGAGATCTATCATGATCAAACATCGAAGTTAAAAAGATCTTGAAATGTCACTCAGGAAGATATCCAAGGACATACTGCTTTCCGTAAAAAAAACTAAAAAAAAAACAGAATTCGAATGTGGGCAAGAAGTGTACTTGAATGAATGCTGGACAAACATTAAAGTTCAGGATATAAATGGTTGAAATGACCTAATTCACAGCTGCCTAAAATGAAAGCTAAAATAAGACTTTACCTTTTGTCATATTCAGTCATTTATTTTGTATTTAGAAAATTTTCTTAAACACAAAGAGAAAGCTGGTCATATCCAATAATAATTATAATGATTGATTTTCTTTTTGAGATATTTTCAATAATAACAAGTTCTCTATTCTTTGGATAATAAATAATTAATATCTTGGTAATGCTGGGTTGATATTTAATGTAATTCATTTGTTTTCCTGTACCGAATTGATAATTTTAGGTAAGGAGGCGGATTCAAATGTTGTTTTAATTCTTGAAACTTAAAAGTTTTCACGTGGAAGAACACTAGATGAGATATCAATCAATATCTAAAAAAGTTTAAATATTTCATTTTTTTTTTCTAGTTGCATAAATAAACTGTAGGGACCTAGAATATTAAATAAAGCGATCAAAACCTTCATCTACTATCCATCATTCGTTTTATATAAAAATACTTAGTTTACTTTGAAGCAGTCAGTTTAGATTTAGAGCAGCCGTGTCCGCTGTCAGCCCAGGTGAGTTCTCTTCCAACTAGTTAAATGAAACGTCAATTTTGCAATTTCAGTTTTATTAAAAAGCATCGGCTTTCAACCCACTATTCGTAGTTGTGTATCAACAATTTAAAGCATACTATAAGCTACAGGTCATATAGCTTAATAAATAGCCAGTCAGTAACTAAATAACATAAATTTCATTATTTTTTTTATTTATGTGGAGGATATTTATTTATTTATTTTTATGTTTCTATAAATTTTAATTACAAAGTTCTATAATATGGCTTCGCTAAAGCGCAGAAGGGGGAGATGTACATGCGTAAAAGAATAAATGCCCCTAAATGACGAATAACCAAATAACTACCCCCATTTAAATACAAATGTTTTAATTTAAATAAGTTTTTGTGCTAAAATGATGTTAATCTGAATCAGGAATAGCCATTTTTCATTGTTCGTATTACTTTTATCCGAAAGAATATCTATAATAAGTAATTAGTTGTGTGCGCATTCATTATTGGGTATTATAAGGTATAAAGTTTGACTGATGAGTAAATTTTCAAATACACAAACCACCTCTGGAAAAGAATCCAATCTACAACATTTACGTACATTAAACGACTAATAAGCGTAATTAATTATCTACACCAATAGAACTCATGGAAACCTAAAATTAATTGAATGGGCTAAATATTCTTTAAATTTTAGGACAAAGAAAAGTCAAGAGATATTTTTGAGTTGGTTATTTTAATTATTTGGTAAACTATCAATTCAATAAATGCATTATAAACTATTTTGCTACATCACACTTTATTTGATCTGAAAATATTTCTCTTATAGATTCAAATTATATTATAGACAATATGTACTATTGTTACGCCAGAGAGAGAAAAACGGGTGGAAGGGATTAACGTCTTAAGCTCGTCGGTGGGAGAGATTAAGATTGGATTAGAACCATCTCGTAGATACTAGCACGGCCTCCCCCACTCCCGTTCTGTCTAGAACGTTCAACTCTGAATATATATCGGCTCGCTGCCGCCTGGGGGGGGGGGCATTCAGTGGTAAACCGGCCAGTGTAATAAGAGTATCAGTGAACTGTGACAGTCTCAGGAGTGTAGTAAACCGTTTCTGCTTATTACTGTGTATCATTTTGTCATATTTGGAGAATCTTACGGTCGGTGGACTTTGATTAGTGAACTGCAATATAGTATTCGTACAAATTTATGCAATTAGTTAAAATATTTTGAATTAGTAATAACTTATATTATTTTAGTAATTAAATAGGAGTTAGGCCTAGATAATAAATATTTAGAATATTGTTATTGCAAATTTATATAATTTTAATAATTTCATTGTTAAATAACTTCATTGTATTCTTTTTGTCAATTTGTTAATAAATATTAGTATCTTGAATTTAGGAGTAGTTTAATTCATTTTTGCACCCAGTAGCCCGTAACACTATATTGAAATGCCATTACAAAAGTTCTCGAATTCAAATTGTGCCATGGCAGGTATCTGCCAACAGCCAGGAATGGGTCTTGTGGGATCTGCATGTTGGGTCTTACCAAGCCATAAAAGTGGGTGCCGTTAATAAGGGAAAACCTGGTAATTAAGTGTGATCTCGGACAAATCACCCACATGCACATGGTTCTAATACAGGAACGTTGTAGTTGGTAAAGGAGATTTTTGTTACATACGAATATATATATGTGTATGTATATATATATATATATATATATATATATATATATATATATATATATATATATATATTATATCTCGTATATACTAAGAAGAAGGATAGATATAGTATTACTATTTTGTTTTCCTTTCCACCTCAGGAGGACATCATAATCAAATAATTCAGCTACTAATATGTATTGCCTGCGCATATAGAGTAATTGACAAAGGAAGGGACTAGATAAAAGAGGTTTCGCTTTGTCCCTCAGCTTCGACAACTAATATGATGAGAACCGATATACGTTTATGCATACAAAGCAGATCCACAGTAGCATCACAATACGCCAATTTCCCTTTGTTACTCAATCCTCTTCGCTAATATTGTATTCGAGTTAAATTGGTTTTCATATGAAATTACTTTTTTAAATAAACTAGAAATCCAGCGAGAGTTGCAGATTAAGGACGCATGTACAAGACAAATTTGCATGACGATTATTGTTATCATTTATTACAATGTATTAGTTAACTTTTTCTTTATTTCTGGTTTTATTAGTCACGGGATAGTACAAAACAGAATGCAACGAAACAGAGAGACGATTTGCATATCCCATTTTTCAACCTTTGTGTAGGCAAATGATTTCTAAATATATGTGAATACTCGGATGTGGTATGTAAAATAAATAAATTTCAACTTTCTATTTCTTATTTAAGGAACAACCACGTTGACATGTAGAAACATACCGCACTGTATGCCGTACCGGGCTCAAAACTGACTGGAGCAGTTGACAGTTAACATAGTGCCCACACCACCTCCGAGGTCTAAAGAATATAATCATGGTCATATATGCTTATTATTTATTAATCATGTAGCAATTGAGAATAAATATTAAAAATTAAATAATGAAAATGTATTGATATAAACGTTTAATATTAAGAAACACTGTAATTAATAAATATGTAGAATAGAAATCTAGTCAGTGATCGAGGCGTTGCAAAGCAATCAGTTTCCAACTGACTGCATAAGCTATAACAACCTACTTTGTCTCAACGGAACATTACTTGAAGATTTTTCTGGATAGTCGGATGGCTCCGATTGAGTGCAGCAGCAGACAGAGATTAAGGAAATCATATAGGCATATGATGGAACATAATTGTTAATGAACGTTATTTTCATTGCTAGCATTATTATCATCGTTAACTTCAACAATACTGAGGTCACTTGTACCTTCAATCATAACATAAAACAAGACATTTCACTATCTCAAATGAAACCTTTTTATGGGAAACGTAAAGTTCAAATAGTTACTGATGATTAAAATTGTAATTAGTATTTAACTAATTGCACAACTATTTAACTAATTTTTAGTGAAATATTATCATTCTCAAATCAATGGAACTCTAACCTTTAAGCTAAAGTTGGTAAAAAGATTTTGTATAACTTATGAAAGGAACTCTTGGAGTCGCCAGTCTCGATCATGTTGACGCTAACCCACAAGTTTATACCCTGCCAAAAGTCGCTAAACGTGGCTAAAGAAGTATTCACTTCAAAAATATATTCTATTGCAATGTAAATATAAATGTTGTATTCAAGCCGACATTAAGTAGAAATGGGGGTAAGTATAATGTATGCGGCAGCAAACAAATGATCGGGAGGCAAGGTCCTGCAGTGCCGGTGTGATTACGTTCGGTTCTCGTTAAGGAGCGCTAATATTAATTGCGCCAAGTCTCCTATTATGGAAGTTATAGCGGAGTCATTACCTTAGCTAACTCCCTTCCACCTCTACGCTTCGCCTTGTTCCTCCCTGGAACGTCCTCACCAAGTAGATGCGTTTGTAATTATTTATTACAGGAGAGTTTCCGGGGAGCGTATATTTAACACAAATTAAACATGAACAAATTACCAGAAGAGTAAATCCTAAAAATATGTGAAAAAATAATATAGGTAATGCACGTCTAAATTAAAAAAAATATTATCACTTTCATTCTCTCTCGCTTTGTTCCTTTAATTTCTCCGCTAAAGGTGTCTATTTCCAAAAAACGAAAATCGCGGAATTAACTAGACCAGCTGATTAGTGACGAATTTTGATGTCATAATAATGTCCAGTTAATTACTGACCCACAGCTACGTCCAATTCTTCAAATAGCTATAATGCTGAATAAATTTCTTTTTGATTTTACCAAACATCCTTTATATTTTGGAATATATAGAGCTACTTAATATTTGAAAGGGGTAATCCAACTTCAAGGTTAATGATATAAATCCCAAGAAAAACCTTTGTCCACAGATTTTTGTAATGAGTTACATTACAATTATATTGATTCCATCGCAACCCATATTCAGTAAAATAACAAAACAGGAAAAGTTCTTGAAAAAATTGATGATAGAATGATTTTTATTCGAAATTTCGAAATCGCTGAATAAAGGTTTGTGTAGAAGTAGATAGTATGCATTGTATACCATCTAAATATACAAGTTTTTTCTTTAGTTCTAGAGATTCAGTCAATATTCGCATAACTGTCTTTTGGTGATGTTTTAAGAACGAGACCTAACGATAAAGTTAATTTTATTCAATATATTATTCGTAAGATGTTGCTCATTAATCTTTTTTTTCTGCCGTTTTAGAATAAATGTGAGATATAATCATTAAGTTTAATGAGAATTCATACTTGTTTTTTCATGTTGTTTCTTAACTCATCAATAAATAACCCCATCATAATTTTTATTAAACATTTTAGGTGTGCTAAAAAGTTTTTATATAAAATATGCATTATTAAACAATTATTTTTCTAGATAATATTGATATATATTGTCATGTATTGCCGGCACCATGAAAGGAACGCGGAGAGGGAAAAATGTGTCATGTCGGTACACATGAAAGGGAATATGTAGATATAATATAGACACAGAGAAGGATGGAGGTACTCTGGAGACGTACAGCAAGGAGGAGAGATCTTGCAGAAGACGGAGAGTCCCGGAGGCGACAAGAAGAAGACCGACCTGTAACCCAGTCTACCCCTGTTCACAGATAAGTTAAATTAATTTCCTGTAAGGCATTTTATGGCAAACCTTTTTATCTATTAAAATATGAATCATTAACCTTGCTTGAAATTGAATAAATAAACGATCCTTATTGTAATTCTACTGGTACTTACATACCCCAGATACACTATTTATTTATAAATTATATATTGAAGGTATAATAGATGAGTAAATTGATAAGCACAAGAACATACCTTTGGAAAGGAACCCAATTAAGATAAAGGCATATAAATTATAATTTGAATACTCATCCTAAATGAGACTCTCGCATCCCAAATATCAATATATATATTTAAGAGTAGAAAAATGGCAATATATTGTATTTTAGTTCTCGAGTTTCAGTCTTTGTTAAAGTACATCTTTTTATATATATATATATATATATATATATATATATATATATATATATATATATATAAATAATTTATTTTTGTTGGTTAGCTGTTAAGCATTTAGTTGCATAAATACCTCTGAAAAGGCTTTCATTAAGAGTTGGTTCTCCAGTATTCTCTCCTTTGGTTGCCACTGCTGCACGACCGCACTCCAACCAAGCGGCATTATATTACTTTGATCGAGCTTCAAATATATTATATAATTATATACAGTAATAATATATGAGAATTATTTATTTTAAATTAAAGTCTATTAAATTCATCTTATATGATTTCTTAATTATTATGAATTAATTTATTTATATATTTTTTGTCTTATTATCTATAAGATACTATCACAACTTTCACGGTTTTCTATAGTATTATTAGCAAAACAGTATCATTGTCAATACTTTTATTTCTTCTTTTGAAATACCCATACAAAAACTTCAGTATTAAAGATCATATTGTAAATATAATTATCAGTCATCAGAACATTCTTCCGTCTTCATGTATAATTATTAATTGGATCCTAGTTAGCTTTGAGTTTTCTACATGGTTAACAATGATTAGTTTTACTTATTATTTCTTAAAAGCATTGAACAAAATAAGTGCGTGAAACGCGGTTTGAAGATGAAAAATAAAATATTTAAAAAAATAAAATACATTCGAAATAATAAAATTAAATCAATAAAAATAGGGCGCTACCCGGTAAGTCGTCCTCGGACAAGATAAGGAAATGGAATGGGCTTATCAGAATCTTGTCGAATTTTCCTCTCCTGACTGCGACATGTCGTGGCGTATCCGTCAGTTGCCGGTCCTCTCAATTAGGGAAAAAGTCTCCAAGGAAAATGCCGTAAATCTTGAGGGGGAGAAATGCAGTGAGGAACAATGCAGTTCTGGAAACTAGGGACAACTGGTTTTAGCGGAGGTAAACCATAGAATGAGCTCTGGGAAGGACGTTTTAATCCTTACGTTCAAAATGTAAACAAACGTGCACCCGGATCGAGAATAAAACAATAGCTGTCTGCTAATTAACGAAAATATCTTTCTAAAAAATAAAATTAACTTCGGGGAAATTATTAATTAGAAGTATATACACAAGTAAACAAAAGAAGCTTTCAGTATTTAATAGCATATAATAAATAAATAAGCATATTTTCGCCATTTATTTATTTTTAATGATTGCCCAATTTGCAGGGCATAATTGTATTTTTTTGTGGGAGGGGGGAAGTTATTCTTCTGTAGACTGTATTGTCTTATTCTATAGTATTATTAGCTAAAAATTGTCCCTGTTCCCTATAGAATTTTATTTATTAATGGAAAACATGAAACAATGCATCGAGTAATAATCAGCTGCTACAGGTGACAATAAGGGGCCTAGGCCAGGTAGAGTAAAATGATCCTTAGGGTTCATTAATTTACTTTCAAGAGGGGGAGTTGTCGGTACGCAGCAGTCGAGTGAAGACGTAATGAGGAGGATGCAGAATGAAGCCCCATGTATCATAAGTCACCTATAGCTTCCCCTTTTCATTTTAAGTTGTTATTAAGATCTTTTAAGTCGGTAACCATGATCAGCACAAATAAAATATAATGTTCTATAATTATTCTTATTTAAAAAACAACTCCTGGTAAGTCAACCACGTTAACGTTAACACATAAAATTATTACATATTAAGTATAACGATCTCAGGGTGCCATCCCATTTTAGTATTTAATTATATTCAGATCAAAGGATCTGACTTTTCCCTGAGATCATAGCTTGGGCAGTAAAGCCAATATAGCACAGCATATCGTAAATGACTGTGCATACATCCTCCATTTGAGGCAGACTACGACGGCTTCTGCGGCTTCTGGAAGTGAGACATTGAAGAGCTGTAGAGGATCGCTCTGAGTGGAGGAGAATTGTTGAGGAGGCCAGGGTCCTTCAAGGACCATAGCGCCGTCAGAGATAGATTGATATATACTATGAATACATTATGGTAGCTAACAACTTGTTATATTCACTATAGAATTTTATTATTTTTATTATTGGTAAAGTTAAAATAATGCCTATAGTATTAAATAAAGACTGTTGTATAAACACTTAAACTTTCACTATCGCTGACATAAAAGACGTTTAACCGTTGTTTCCGTGCTTACGAAAAAATAATAATATTTATAGTTTGAATGATAATATTAATATTTTTTCTTTCTTTTTCTTTGTAAGGACCTTTATCCTTTTAGATTTTTTACGCTTTAGTTATGTGTTCATTCGCAGTTTAATCCTTTGTGGTGGGTTTCCTGGAACTATCTGGAATTGACATGTGCCTGAAACGCATTTCTAACAGTTAAAAATAATGAATGTATTGTGTTGGTTTCGGTGGAAAAAATATGACTTTTTTAACTTTTTTTTATGCCTAAGCGAACACATCACAAACACAGAACTGACGTTACGTTTAATTTGATCTGGAGCTAAGGACAAAAGCCGGTTTAATTGGGCCTTTGACTTTGATAAAGCAGCCAAGACACATCTTGTCGTATTGTGGTTATCAGCCCTGCAGTCGGCTAATTTACGTTCAAGCGGGAGGAAGCCTCTGTTAACAATTGTGCTCAGGTTATTTGCAATGCCTTTGTATCTCTGGTTAGGAGAGAGCTGTCGTTCAAGTTGTAGAATCCACTTAGTTTTGTACGGGAAAATACTGTTCAATAATGTTTTAGTAACATCAATCCTATTCTATATACCTAGTATTTAATGAAATGAAAAAACTATGAAATGAAGGAACCTATGAGAACAGAGAAAAACTACTAAAAATAATAGACACCAATTAGGAGGACTACATATATCTAGAAGAAACAATATGCAACAAATTTTTGGAAAAAGAGAGCATAAAATAGAAAATCACAAAGTTGGGAAAACTAAGCTTCGCAACAGGAAATATTTACCATAAGAAGAACCTATTCTCTAACGAAAAAATAAGACACTACATAACAGTGATGGGATGGAGATAAAGTGTCATGTCTAAACTAGAAAAATTACTGAGGAGAATCTTAAGAAGAATCTATGGGCTCAAGAAAACACAGGAAGGTTGAGATCCAACCAAGAAGTATAACTATGTAAAACAAAGGAGAGAGGAATCATAAAAAATGAAAATAACAGAGAAAGACAATATCGAAAAATATTAACAGATATCAAGGTTGTTCAGAAAAATCAAGAAAAAACGGAAGGGTTCTGCGTGGTCGCAAGAAAGGCAGGAAAGAACCAAAGACAGACAGAAATGATCAGAAAGGACTGGGAGAAAAGAAAGACGAAAATGAGAAAAAATAAAAGTAATAGTCGCATGGAACTAACGACTCATCTTCTCGCCAATACCTGCACAATCAAGGTGTACACTAAAAAGAAAAAATTAATGAAAAAGAAATACAGCACAACGCAGTCTCTCAGAAATCTCTTATCAAACAATAATAGCAGCTTTCTGGTCCACACAGCAGGACTTGGAAGCAACATCTATTTCTATAGTCTATGTTTAGCCTCTCTACTTACTTCCCGCTTGTCTATCATTGGTTTGATATTACGTTTATCTTCATCACCCGATTTATAACCTCCTGAAATTTTTAAATATCTTGACATAACTGTGACTAATTACGAATACATATCTATCGTTTCTAGGAGTTCACTACCACGCGGAATTCTGGGCTCGAGACTACCAACGCACATTATGTTGCTTTTAGTCGGATTTATGTGCTATTCTCTTAATTGCAGATCTTCATGATTTTTCATTCAATGATGAGGTCCTGGGAGTCTGTGATCAGAGCTACATCATCGCATAAATCATGACCTGAGCAAGCAAATACGAGAGGAATTCGATGCCTTAGTGGAGCCCCAAAGCTCTACTCCGTAAGTCCAAATAGGTCATATGATGGTCATGTAGATGAGTATTTTGTAGTTAATTGGGAGCTTAGAGCGTTTGTCTAGTAAGTGTTGAAGTAGACTGAAACGTCGAGCGGTTTCTTGTCTTTTCAGTTGGGATGTCAGCTGTATAAACTGTATAAATGATTGGGCCAAGGATACTAGTACCTTGTGGATAAATATAATTTAAAACTGTATTTTAACATTTCCATTTTTAATTTATTTGTTTTTCAGCATGTAAATAGCATTTAAATTTAGTGGAAATTCTTTCATGAAATCATGCTTTTGAAAAATGTGCTAGCACTGTTTTGTAAAATTATTTTGTTATGCTGAAAAGCACAATGAGTTTTTTCTCCTAATAACAATTTATTTATTTTTCTATACTTATATAATTATATAAATATTATTTTAAATTTATTTAGGATAAATAAAAATTGTGTATGTTAATTTTCATAAAGAAAACATATAAACTCGTTGATAAAATTTTCTTCGCGGGATATTTTACACTTCTTTGCATATTAAGATATGTTCACCTATGTTTCACATTTGCATTGAATTTATTTTTTTAAAACGTTTCCCTTCATTTCCATTCACATGTTTGTGATTGTATTACAGGTCTGGTGCTAGTTTATTTATTTATTTAATGAATGATACTGCGCTTCGTCACGTTAAGGATATTCACTAAATACAGGAAAGTTAAATAAAAAAAAAGAAAGAATTAAAACAAAAATCGATAATCTAAAAATTATTTTTAAATAAATACTAGAGAGCACCATTTATCGGCTAAAACGACGGACCATGCCGTACTTAACAAATTGTGCACCTGATTATTTATTGTACTGCAATAAGTACTTAACGTTTTAGTAGAGGTGCTCCGGTAATATTATAGAAACTGAAGTATTTTTATTTTTTTTCTGACCCTCCTTTATTTTTAAAATTACAGATTCCATATGTATACAAATCTATCTATGTATCTCTCTCTCTCTCTCTCTCTCTCTCTACATATATATGTATATATGTAGAGAGAGAGAGAGAGAGAGAGCGAGAGAGAGAGAGAGAGAGAGAGAGAGAGAGAGAGAGAGAGAGAGAGAGAGAGAGAGAGAGAGAGAGAGATATTGGGTATTTCGGTTTAACAATGGAGTGTTGTTGTTTTTTTTTAATTTGTTTTATAACTTGAAAACTTCTTTATAGTTTACGAGAAAATTTCACTGCATTCTCTGTATTGAAATAACTGTACTAAAATCGGAAAATTGAAATAATATGTAGCTTTTTTTTAATCTTTAAATCGGTTTATTCCATTTTTTCTATTGAAATTCAGAAACAGTTGTATAACTTGTATTTTTAAAGAAATCAGTGCTTGTGATTTGCCAATTTTTAAAAATATTTTTAATTTATCTGATCAATCACCGCATAAGGCTCCGCAAAAAGTATTCTCTAGATCCGATACTAGACAAAGCCGTAAAATATTAAATCATTAAAACTTCTGTATGAATACATGCCATTAAAATAACGCTAATATGGCTTAGGAGATGTAGTTAATTCAATTAGATTAGGCCAGGAGGCCACCGATAATCCCAATAACTGTAGTTAATATTAAATTAAGCTGAACGGAGGATCATTAATTTAGCTTGCGAACAACGGATTGGAAATCCCCAAAATCTCTCAGCACTTATCTGGTGATTCGCTAGGGAATCATCTTCACTTTTTCGTCTATGAATGAATAATTAAATCTAGGTAGGTCTATTTTTATTAGTTTATTTGTAGAGATTAATAGACTTTTGATATATACCGATCCATCAGAAGAATGAGCTTTATACCCAGTAACACTAAAACCCATGAGAACTATTTTAGGACCTTGCAAGGATGCAGATTGGAGAGAAGTAATGCAAACAAATGACTGAACTTAAAATATATAAACTATTTTTCCTACCAGTCATGCTATATGGATCAGAAATCTGGAAAGAATTATGGTAAAGATCAAGAAAGATAAGTCAGCAACGATAGAATTCGTGAGGAACAAGCAATACGATTGGTGAAGGGTATTCTGGAAGAAAGGCAATCAAATGGTGTAACCATGTTAGCAGAATGGGTGATACTCTAAAGGCCAAGTGGTTATTGGAAGCCAAACCGGAGGGCAGACGATCCAGAATTACTTATAGGTAATACCAAACACCTAGAGGCAATTCTGATCGCCGAAGAATGACAATGAAAAAAGGGAAAGCAGAAGAAATGTCCAAAGAAAAAGCATTTGGCTTCCAATGAGTATGTATCAAACTTATATCAAGCAAAGTGGATAGATTCATTTCTTTTTTTTTTATAATGAGTTTTATATGGTTTACGGGGAGCGGAATTGATCACTGGTAGAGCACTAAGCTGCAGCACTGGAGGTCTTGGATTCAAATTTCTAATTTTATTTGTTCTGCTACCAGCCAGAGATGGATCCAATGGCATCTAGAACACTTCTGGGGCTCATCCAGCCTTTCTAAAGGGGTATATCTGGCGATTGAGCGTAATAGAGGACAAATCAACTCCCAGCACAGCCGTAGTCCAAGAAAAAGTACAGTACATTTCAAATATTAAACCCTAGACCCTTCATGGGTTGTACTAGTACAGGTATTTTTTCTTGTTTGTAGAATTTATCTTCAGTGCAAAGTTCAAACCGTGTCTACTATGCGAAATAGCGGCTGCTCTATTGCATAGTGTTCTTTTTTAATCTTCTGCTAAAATGACCTATACCAACTTTTCCTCCTATCTTTTTTTGTATATCGATACATGAACATCTCAAAAATTATATAATACCTAACAAATTTTGTATCACCGTTTGAATTTTGGCTAAATTAATTTGTTGAAGCGGACACATTTTACTATGCGTTTGAATTATTCATAGTATATTTCTGTTGAAACTCGATTACGTTTATTTTTTCTCCTAACATTGTTACGAATAAAGTCGTATATAATAATCTTAATGTCCCATTAGTTACTGATTCGCCTCAAACATGATATCAATCCTTTCATAACAAACTTCTTTTCCAATGTAACCTAGCTACTCCTAAGACATTTGAAAAGAAAGTAAGCTCGTGTTGTACTCGTTATTTGAGTACTGCTAGTGAGTAGTTCCTCTACGTGCCTTTATCTCCTTCCAATAATAATCACTCATTCTATTTACTTTTTGAATTATTGTAATATTCACAGAATAAAGTTTATTTTCTATTCTATTCTAATATAGTTGTAAATTTCTATAAATAAATGGTGTTTATTAATTGTTAACTGTGTTAACTCTGCCTACTTTTTATTAGGAAAGAATAGAAAATAATAGTAATATAATGTACATCTTGTATCTTACCTCTTATATTCAGTTTAAGAATGTTAAAAGTTTATTCGTCTATAAGTCACGGAAAGAAAAAAAAAAAACTGTTCCACTAGAACCTATAGAGGTTTTTTTAACCAGTATATAGTATAGCCTGTACTGTTTCTATGCTAGCGGTTCTGGAGGGAGGTGATTTGTCCGGAGTAAATGATCAAGATTTTTTCCCTAAATTAGGTTAATTACTTCATTGAGGCTGGGTGGTCCAGCCAGGAGGATCTGGACATTTTTATAGGTTACATTTATTTATTTTCTGGCTATAAATAACATCAAGTAATAATAGTTCGTAAGTTGTATAATTTTAGCTTTGGAATAACTTTAAGATTGTTCATCTCTTTTAACTTTTCTTCTTTAGAAATTAATTAATTTATTGAAATGGTTTCTTATTATTTGAGTATTTATTTTAATATACATTAAAATAAATACTCAAATAATATTTAATTTTTAAAAGGACCAGTTTCTTTTACAAATTATTTAAATGGTCCACCATTAATTACTCAAGATTTCCGATGCTCATATGAATGATAAATAAAACCATCACTCGAAAGCAGGTTTTTTGTAGTTGGTTTTCAAAAGCGATAAGGAAATTTCTGACAGTGGACACATAAGAGATATTTATACATTACGTTCTTTAGAAATGTCGTGGGCTCGGAAGGGCTAAGGGAAGGTTTAGGATAATGTTATTCTTCGCCCTTGTGAAAGGGAGGGATCGATTTGTGGTCGCGGCCATCTGTAAAAACATCCCATCCCGAACCCATAGGTTCACCTCCTTTATTGGGATCTCTTATTGCTCTCTCCCACGGGACGGAGGGAGGAAGAGGTGGGGGTTGAAAAAATTTCATTAAGAACTTTCTAGCAAAGTGAAAGACAACTTCCGAACAGGTTCTGGTCCAAAGGAAGGGTTCCTATTGCCCTTGAGTCGTCATCAATTTATCTTACCTGTATCTATTGTTAATATTATATATTTATTTTGAACATATATCTTATTACGTCTAACATACGTAAAAATATTTTTAATAAATTACAGGTTACTAATAATAATTTTATTCATTATTGTAGCCATAATATGATCATTATGATCATTGTTTAATTTATTCTTTACCCGAAAAGTTTTCATTTTCTATCCCTCAATCCGTATTCCGTTTACCTGTCATTTCTCTCTCTCGTCCTTAGTTATGACTAATTTACTGAACTGTTGTCACATTAACGCACAATCCCTTATTGCACATATTGATGAGTTTCAGAAATATTTCCAAGATAACTTTTACCATGTCATAGCGGTCTCCGAAACTTGGCTCAAACCTATCATTCTTTCCTCTCAATTGTCCCTTCCTAACTATTCTCTCATACGTCATGACAGATCTGACCGCAGGGGAGGTGGAGTTGGTATATATATCCATGAAAGCCTTAAAGCTAAAATTCTTCTTCAATCTCCCGCTTCAACCTTTCCTCACCTAGAATATATATTTGTTGAAATCTCAACTTTCTCCTCTCCTCTTCTATATGCCGTAGTATACCGACCTCCTCATGCTCCATTCGACAACCACTTCGAATCCTCTCTTCTTCAACTAGTCTCTACCTACACCAATATAATTATATGTGGTGACTTCAATATTAATATGCTTTCGAATTCCAGCAATCAATCCTTTTTCTCAAATTTAATATTCTCTCTCAATCTTTACCTAGTTCCCTACTCTCCAACCCATCACACCCAATTTTCGGATACCTGGTTGGACCTGTTTATCTCTGATTCACCTCTTAAAATTCTTTCCTCGTCCCAACATCCTGTTCCGTTTCTTTCATCACACGATCTCATTCAAATTTCATATGACCTACCAGTCAAATCCTTTACTCCCAGAACGGTGTCCTATCGCAATTTGGATCTCCTTTCCTTCGAATCACTTCAAACCGATTTAAGTTCCATCAACTGGGACGTCATTTATTCCTATAGTTCCATCGATCAGATGGTTTCCACCTTGACTTCCAATCTGCAATCCATATTAGACATCCATGCTCCTTTAAAAACCCTTACCTTGCGCCGTCCAACGGCACCTTGGCTAACCCCGGAAATAAAAGAAATGATGAAGAAAAGAGAAGCAGCAAGGAGAAAATTTCGTCGCACACGTGTATCTGTAGACTATGGAGGTTTCAAACTACTTCGCAATGAAACACAATCTGCAATACGTCGTGCAAAATCAAACCACATCCAATTCATCCTCACCAATGCAACCGATCCCAAATACAAATGGAAAATACTCCGGCAATTATCGCCAACAGTATCCGGTAAACTCTGTTCCTCTTCAATCACGCCAGACAATCTCAATAACCACTTCGTACCCATCACATCTCCTAAATCCTCATCCGCTACCGATATTGATCATATAAACTTTAACTCTGATAACTTCTTTTTCTCCCATGTGTCATATGACGAACTATTAAACGCCATTCTGAAATCGCGCACCATAATGGCCGTATTACATCATATTTATAATTTCTCGTTACAAAACTCCATATTTCCCACGCCTTGGAAAACCGCGTTAGTGCGCCCGCTAAATAAAGTTGAAAATCCCTCCTCTCCAAATGACTTCCGCCCTATCTCCCTTCTCTCTAACCTCTCAAAACCATTAGAACGCCTAGTCCAAAACCAAATTTCAAATTTTCTAGAAGAACGTTCCCTCATTAACCCTCTCCAATCCGGCTTTCGTCCAGGCTATTCAACTCAATCCGCTCTCTTCAAAATCACCCATGATCTCCATACTGCAATTGAACAGCAAAAATTAACAATTCTGATCCTTTTAGATTTTTCCAAAGCCTTCGACTCAGTAGACCACAATATCCTTCTCGCCAAGCTACGAAACTTACCTCTATCCAACAGTGCTCTAGGATGGTTCAAGTCTTTCCTCTCAGATCGCTCCCAATGTTTTGATCCCCGGTCAACCTCCCTCCATAACCCTTCCGCTATCCTGTGGTGTCCCACAGGGTTCATCACTATCCCCCACCCTATTTGCCATTTACATAAACGACCTTCCACTTCTTATCCGACATTCCCAGTATCATCTCTATGCCGATGACTTTCAAGTGTACCTATCCTTTTCCCCTTCCGATCTAATATTAGCCACCGAAAAACTCCAAGATGACCTGAATCGAATAAATCGATGGGCAATGGATAACAAGCTAAAGTTGAACGTGGACAAAACCAAGGCAATAATAATAGGGTCAAACTACTTCCTTAAAACTATTCCCCATAATCCAATCCTCCTTCTAAACAATAATCCTATCAAATTCTACCCAACTGTCAAAAACCTTGGAATTACTTTTGACCAGACCCTTTCCTGGAAAAACCATATCTCTGA
This sequence comes from Arma custos, assembly GCA_037127475.1. Classification (NCBI taxonomy): domain Eukaryota; kingdom Metazoa; phylum Arthropoda; class Insecta; order Hemiptera; family Pentatomidae; genus Arma; species Arma custos. Next base: position 18,119,736 of record CM073765.1, on the reverse strand, counting down.
AATTTCTCGTCGTACCTTCTCCACCTTAAAGCGTCCCAATTACCTTCGTCCCCTGTTCCCTTTTGAAATCTGTAAACTCCTAGTTTCTTCCTTAATTTTCCCCCATTTTGACTATTGTTGTTCGGTGTATGGGGGTATCTCTGGGGATCTCGAAGCAAAATTAAAGCGGTTGTGCTTCGTTCGATTCATCTTTGGGATCCCTAGAGATGCTTCGGTGACCCGATATTACGAAGAATTGAAATGGCTCTACCCTTCCTACCGCCGTAAGTACGTCCTAGCATCTTTCCTTTACCAAGTTATCCAATCCCGTCGACCATCTTACATTTTCGATCTCCTTCAATTCAAAACCCAGTCCTCTCCCGCAACACCCGTTCTCGGCTCTCTGATCTATATACAGCATCCCACCGAACTGCAGCTTTTGACAGAGCTTTCCTGATCCGATCCTCCTCCCTTTGGAACTCTATACCTTCTTCCATTCGTCGTTCCAATAATCTTCCAACCTTCAAATCCAGTGTATTCCAACACCTATTATCCCTACAATTCCCAAAAAATCGAAAATAGTAGGGGATCAGTATTGACTTAATGCTCTCTTTATTCGATGAATGAATGATGTTTTTAGATGTACATTTGTGTGTGTTATTTTGTATTCATATATTTGAGTGTGTGGAATTTAAACCACGTACATATGTATTATTAATGTCATATAGATAGATATTAAAAAGGACAAAAAGGGATGAAAGGTAAATCTCGGATAATATTGTTTAATCTTTCTTTTTTGTTTTTTTTCTTGGCATAAATTTGATATATGAGACCATAAATTTGTTTCTCTTATATAATTATTGTAAACTTATTTTAATTTTTTTTCTTTCTTTTCTTCTAATATGTTTTTGAAATACTGTTATTGTAGGTAATTCACATTTTTATTTGTTCATTTTTTTATTCGTTCTCACTAATTAAATTAATTGTAATAATTAATTAAAAGTAATTATTTAATACTCTAAGATTTAATAGCTTACAATGCCTGTATTGTTATTCTATAGGGACTCGTCCCAGAATAAATAAAGACATTATTAATACTGTTACTGGCGTCTCCTCTTTTAGACTTGTAGACACCTTGAAAGGACTGGGTTGGAAATAATGTATGGTCAAGGTGTGGGAAATTTAGGATAAAAACAAACCCAAACATTCCAAAATCAAAAACATAACACTTCTATTTTAAAGAAATTAGATACACCCAACTGTGTATAACTACTATAACCAATAATAACCATAATTGAACTATTTAATACAATATAATAAAAGACTCAAAATCTCAAGAGTTGGAGATCGAGCCTTTACAACTAAAAAAATGTTTCATTGATTTTTAATGTGCATTTCTTCCGGCCAAAACACAAAACTTCTCACCGGCAGTATCAGTCTTAAAACTGTGACTTATTGGAAAAGTCACATGAAGTATACTCCCGTACGCTGCTGCGCGCTAACGGACCGTGCTATTATAATTTCTTTCTATCGAGAGTGAATAACTATACGAAAGCCAACCTCTTTAGGTACACGAGGCCGCAATGTTTAAAAAAGTTGCACGTAGGAACTGATTAAGTTGCAATTCATCGATCACTGATGAGATTTTTTCCTTAAAACTATTCCTTAATCTAAATATCACCCTCTTAATTACAAAATTAATTTTTACTTCATTACAATAAAATTTAAAATAAAGTTTAAATATCAATCTGATGGATATAAGATGTTATGTTTATTACAAATAACATTCAGGCTCCAAACATAACAATCCGGGGACGCCGTCTCAGTTATTTCTTTTTGAAATAGGGGATAGGAATATAGTTTTTTTCATGCCCTTTGCTTTATTATTTATATAATTTAATGAAAATAAAATGGTTCTGTGCTAGTAAATTGAAAAAATCACTTTCTTTTTTTCAAATAAGTTGTTTCCTAAACAATATTTCTGTGATGTTCGCATCCTTCTTTCTTTCTTCTGAATTTTATTCACATTATTACATTGAATAACTGATGTTACAGGAGTTGCGCAATGAGGCATAAGGAACCCAATATCCGACGCAATAACTCTCACGGCTTCCGACTCTTTGATGTTTACGACACTTATAAAAGTCCGGTCTGCAGAGGTGTAGAAATAAATGGAGTCCAAACGCGACCTACATTATTTTAATGAAAAACTAATAACTAAATGCTATTCCCGATTTCCAATTATTTAATAATTTAAACTTTCTCTATACAATAAATCTTCTTTGTAATATTCCCCTTTTATTTCGAATTTCCGGCTAAAACGGAAGTTTTCGCTACAATGGTCCCAATTAGTAATTTTTAAATTGAAACTTTATTTGTTTTATAACGAACCGATTTCTCGGTTTATACTGTATTGTTTTATAAATGTAATTGGAGTTTCGAAACTGTATCGGTAGGCAACCGTGAAAGACTAATTGTATTTTTTAGGAATGATAAATTTTTGTTTTCATGAACGAAAACGTTTCCCAATTAAAAAAAAATATTTCTATAAAAGGTTCGAAAAATCTAATTTATATTAAAAAAAAGTTTTACCAGATCTAAAAGCACGAAATGAAAACAAGGTAGAGGTTGGTAAAAACAATTCTCATATTTTTATTACTATCTTTTTTTAACTGTTGGCAGAAACATTCGAATGAACAAATGTAAAAAAAGAATATCAACCTTTGTTGTGCAGGTTTTTCTGTTTAATATTTATATAGATATGGAAGGTTTTGTGGTCACCTAGGGGTCACCTATGGTATTGTGGATTACCTTCTATACCCAAGGTCGGTGGTTTGCAGGTCGAGAGTTAATCTTAGGAAATTTTAAAGGGAGTAAAAATCCTTCGTTACGCCGTCCTTCAGAAGGTATGTAAGCTAGGAGTTCTAAGCTGCAGGTCACAGAAAGATTCCTATCTCAATTACACCTGGATAGGCAGATTTTAAAGCTTCCACTACACCCAAAGCTGCATAAAGTGATGCTAAATGAATAAATAAACCTGGTTTCAGTACCAAGCAGTGACTGTACTGTTTTTAAGCTAACATTTGTTAGGCCAACGTATTATTACCAAGATCACACTAAAACGCCATGTATTCCCCATTACAAAGACAGGTTGAGCCCCATGAATTCGGATTGACTAGATGCACAGCAGATAGCAGAATAAAAATATATCTGCTTCACCCAGTCTTGACTCTTTTTTGGGAGCTGGATTGCTCACCTTGTAGAGTGTTGAGTTGCTATGCTGAAGCTCTCGGGTTTAAATCCTGATGTGGTACATAAATTATTTAATCTACTAACGACTAATGATGAACCCTGTGGGATCTGCGCAACCTATATATATATATATATATATATATATATATATATATATATATATATATATATACATATATAGTAGTAGTACCATAGTAGTAACTCCTCAACAATCTCCCCTGAATAGGATTCCGACGTTTGGGTGGACCATGAACCATTTTAGTAATAAAGTTGAAATGAGGTTATATAGGATAATTAGTTTGTTAATTAATCTTATAAAATCATTATTTATAAACGATAAAATTTCATAGGATTTCATATACAATCGAAAAAAATAAAAGGGAAGATGATGATCGTATTTTTTTAGCAAATATTTGGTCTCTTCTTCATTAGGGTAGGGATAATTTTGCTGTCAGATTTAGAGAGAAAAACGCTACTTTATATTATATCCTGTAATCTGTTGAATAAAGTTTCAGAAAAAGTATTCTTCTTTATACATATGTATATATTTTATATGATTCTGATTTCTAAAATGTTGTGTGCCTTTTTAATATTTTATATAGATAGTAAGTATTAGCACATCATAGTATTACGCTACACAAATTTGATCTTATTAAGTTGTATTTGTAATAAAATATATATACATAAACAGACATTTTCTTATATAAAATTGTCAGTTAGCAGGACAGGGGGAGTCCTACTTAATTTTATATGAAATGACTTATATGAAATGATATATAACAAAACATTGAGTTAATATTAATTTTATTGGTATAAAACAATATTTTCTGTTTATAATTTTTCAACGGGGTTCCCGATTTCGGAACCGGCAGTAACAGACTATTCATTTATTTTGATAACGACCATGAAAGTACCCAGTGGGGTCAGAATACATTGAATCTCACGCAGCCATTATAAAGTGGATCGCCTAAATAGGTGTAAAAGAAGCATGTTGCTCTTTATCTGGGCCAAACTACCTCCGTTCACATCCGTTGGCTTAGAAAAAGTACGGCCAACACGATGTACATGATCAAGTGTTTTCTTATGTTCGTCGATATATAGTCGATATATGTATTTGTTTTATATGACTCGTCCACTACCATGCACTTCGGCTTAAAGAGGCCCATTTTGCACGAGTCCTAAAAATCCCTAACTTGGGTCTAGACTTCTGAGAAATTTTAGACAATCTTTAAATCTCAGTTCTTGAAGTTCCTTGTGTCCTCCAGGGCCGAGGCCAAATATCCTCTTTCGACATAATGCTTTGCATTTAAGGAGAACGTGTCAGGGAGTTTCGTCCTCCTCTTTGCACCATCTGCACCGAGGTTCTTCTTCAATGCCCAAGCGATGCATGTTTCCTGAGTTTACAGTGCCCAGTGATGGCTTCAACAATACTTTTGAGGTAGGTCCGCGACATTTAAGCGGGTTCTTTCTTGATTTTCTCAGAAAGTTTGTCCGTCTACTGGCCAAAGCAACTTTTTAAAAAAAATTTATTCACATTTATTGTATTATTAAACATTTTACTACTTACTTTTAATTTTATTTTTAGAATAAAACATTAATGAGTACGAGTTAATAATTCCAGTTCAGAAGATGGGTTTCGAAACCACATGAAATATTAAATAATTTATTAATTATTAAACAATATAGTTTCAAGTTTACTATATTAAGTAACTTTACTATTAATTATTAAGTTTACTAAGTTTATTGCAATTATTTAATAAAATGAGGACATCCTTCGACAAAGTTTAAAAAATATTACTCCTTGATTAAAGTAGTTTCTTTAGAGTATATTGAAAGTTTCTATTTTATATTTATTTCTAGATCAATTATATTAAAATTTGAGAAGTATTTGTTGAGGATACTATGAATAAGTTTGGAAAACAATCGGATGATTTGGCTCAACATCCTTAATCCAGACGAGTCCTTGGAGAAGGAGCAGGAATTTTACAAGGGCTGACCATTGATTAAAGGAATCGGAGTGACAGATTAATTAAGGAAGTTATAGGGCGCTCCTACTCCGTGCGCCCCAGCACCACGGCAAGAAGAGGGCGACCTCCATTGTCTCCCGTCGTCGCTTCTTATTCCTTTTTACTTCTGGGTATAACTTCTAAGGGTGGACTAATAGCATTGATCGAGAGAGTCTGTATGGATAGAAGAAAACCAGGATTCCCTCCGTGTCTTCCTTAGCTATAAGATATATATATATATATATATATATATATATATATATATATATATATATAAAATACTGAAGGGCAATTATTATAATTTTCAAAAGCTGCAGCTCTTTTGAGTTACAAAGATCTAAATTGCTTAGGGGGACCAGACTTCACGTCTTATGACTTATGCTAATGACTCGAGACAATTACGATAGTGTGCACGACACAATTCAATCTCAGACGAAATAATAAACGGAAATGACCGAACGTAGAATCCATAGTGAAATGAAACTTTAAAAATTAGAGTTAGGGGATTATAGAACTACAATTATTGTGAGATAAGTATTATTGTCAAATCCCGTAATGTCATAAGACATGGAAGGGTGTTTAAATAAAATAATTACAGTAATTTAGTGTTTATTGCTCATTCATTTAACGTAATTTCATGTTTCTACGTCTAATTGGACGAGGGAATCTTAAACATTGCCTATCCAGGTCTAATTAGGATTGGTATCTTTAAGCTGAGACTGCACAGGCTTGAGGCACACATTTTACGTCCCTTGTGAAGGACGTAGGAGTAACCAAAGTTTTTTTTTTACTCCTTTAAAAAAATCCTTACGCAAACTGACGGGCTGTGAACCCGCGACCTTGCGGATATAAGGTTATTATAGTAATCATTACACCGAGAGTGGCCTCCATTTTCTCTTTATTGCGGCACTAATAAAATTAGAGAAGTTGAAATCACAATTTGTCGGTTATTAATCATGATGATCATTATAAATAACAATTCGCCTTCAAGAAAGATATAAAAATAATATTTAAGCATCAATAAATCATACATCATTTTTTTTTTTGTTGATTCCTTAATTGAAGAAAAACTGCAATCTACAGTTTCTTCACGTAAAAAGATTTATTTTTGTATGTTTTAGGAAACTAATAAATAGAATGCTGCAAGTTGCTGGGCTGGAGGTTCAAATACGGCTATGGTAAATAAATTATTAAAACCGTTGATATCCACGAATTGACCCTGTGTCATCTAAAGAATCATCTGTTACTCACCCTGGAACCATAAATTCGGTTCCTTTAATGGGGGTAAAACATGGCGTGATCTCTGACTTCTCCCTACACAACCGTTGTCCTAGAAACAGAGCAGTAGCTTCGTGGATTGTAGTAATCCAGTTTCTTATCTTATGTAATTATTGAGTTCGATTATAATGTATTTGAAGAGCAGGATAATCTTAAGCGCATTTATAAAAATAATTGTATTATAGGTTTTCTGAGGGAGCGAGGTGGCTCAGTGGTAGAGCACAGAGTTTCCATGCCGGAAATCCTGGTTCAAATCCTGCTGCATGCAAGACTTTTATTTAGTCTGTTTGTAGCCGGAGATGGATCGTATAGGATCTAGGACCCTCTATTAAATATTATAAAAATAGGATACCCAAAATAAGAGGGAAAAAATCTGGCGATTGAGCGTGACCTAGGACAAGTCTTCTCCTTGCAGAACCGTTGTCCATGAAACAGTACAGTCTCTACCATGTACTAAACCCCAGACCCGTTCACGGTTTGTAGTGGTACAGGTTTTTTTTCTGGACTAATAATAAAATGCTTATGGATCCCGAAGGCTAAATTCTGATGCCATCAATCGATGTTGGCAACCTTCCCGCCATGGATTACAACCCAAACCCAGAACCGTAAGATCACCCTTAATGCAATTCTCCCTCCGTGGCTCGATCTTTGCCTCGACTGTTTAACATCTTTTGGCTTAGCGCTCAATAACTTTTTTAAGGAGTTGAAGTTTGTTTCTATTAGTATTTATCCTTCAATAAAACCAAATAAATAGAACATTTTTTTTTTTTAAATAAGACCTTCGATTAATTTCTCTGGACTGAGAAAAAAGAAGAAGACGTTTTAATGGAGTGACATTAGTCACTAATCATTATTACTAACACGAGGAGTTGAGGTTTTTTTATTGCAAGGTAATTATATATTAATTAAGTATCAACCAATGGTATCATCGACAAATTCTATTTTACACTGATACGAGATAAATGGCATTCTTGATATTATTCTATTCAATATATGTTATAGTTATTTATAGATTTTTCGAAGCTGACAAATATACATCCTTTTATATTATACCTTCCTATAGAAGTTTTTCCTTTGGAAAAATCTTTTATCATTCTTGCTACGGCCTTTTGGAATTCCTCACTCTCCTCTATTCGTATTACATTCTCCCTTAACTTTATTTTAATATCGACAACTCCTTCAAATATCTCACTATCAATATTTCGCATATAAATAATGTTACAGAAATGTTTATTTTATTAATTCATGCCATAGTTGTTAATAAAAGTTTTTTATTACAGCAAAGAGGTATCACCATCTTGGATTCTCTATCTCTGGAGTGATTGACAGAGTACAGATAGAAAAACTCCAAAAAACTAAGCCTTATATCTCCATACTAATGAGAAATAGCTAACCAGTAAACGTGTCGCTAATTAAGGCTTCATAAGAACATACACTACAACCAATAATTTACAGCGAGATAGAATTTATCACCTCTAACTTCATAATCCTTACATCAGCCTTAAATACTCAAACAAAATACAAACTACCTTTTGTTTGTATTTAGTAACTTTTGATATTTTAAGGCCATCTTTTAACATCTTGTATCCACCATCATCTTGTCGGCCAACTCTTTTGTATTTTAAAACCTAAAATTTAAACATTTATTTTTAAAATATATTTTATTAATACTAATCTTTATTTATTTTATTCAACCCTTAATCACAGTAACCCATGATCAGATAGGCTTCACTATCCGTTGCCTGTGACCCTCAGAGTAGCTGAGAATATAAAAATATATTAAATATAAATGCATTACATTAATTCTTCTTATTAATTTTCTTATTATTAATAGGTTTCTTTGAGAGAAGATTGCGTTAAGAGTGAACTGGCGGATTTGGGTTTGGGTAGTGGTCTGTGGACGGAATTTTGTAAGCAGAGATTAGTGGTGTCGGCATCGTACCTTCGGGTTCACTAAGCCTTATTATTATTATTAATAGGTTTCATTATCTGTTAGATACTAGATCATTTACATCTCTGATTGTTTTGTCTGTTTGGAATGGTGATATGAAAGTGTAGTTTTTTTTGTTATTTTTAAGACTTTAGGTTTCTTGTTTTGAATATTCCATTTATGACCGAACAATCATATTTGTATAATTTACGTTATGTCAAAGCGGGATAGATTAGTTTGTAGTACTGGGTTTTACTGAAGTCCCTTGGTTTTATGACATAAACAAGTATCTTAAAGTAAAGTTTACTAACCATTCATGGGTTGGGCAGAAAAATTATATGGTCGGTCAACAGCTAAGAATGAGAATCATGAAATCTACAGACCCTCCTGGGGCTCACCCAGACTCTATAAAGTTGATACCATTAATTGGGAGAAAAACCAAACGTTTGAGCCTGATCTCGGACAACTCTCCTCTCTGCAGAACCGTTGTCTTGGAAACAGTATAGTCTTTGCCATGTACTGAACCCTGGATCCATCATGCGTTGTATTGGTGCAGGTTTATTTTATGTAATATACTTTAAAGGACTAAAATATATCATCGAACAAAGTATATAATTTATTAGCTAAGCTACTGTCTTAGATATTAAATATTGGCAGGTTTGCTGCCAACACTGTGCGGATCCGATATAGCATCAGAATTCAACAGAGCTGTGTGAAGCTGCTGATATGTTAATGACGGCAGATTAACACAAAGCGCCCATACTAATATGGATCTATGGGCACCTACTTAGGCAATCAAGTCTTGAAATTAATTTGATTGAAGTATTTCAATTAATTTTGCCGCACCATCGCGTTTTCATTGTCCTAAATAGAAATTAAAGTGTCAAACAGAACATGTTCCTTACCTCCTTGGACGAAATTCAAATACAAAAATCATTTGATATACATGAGTCCCACAAAAAAAACTCAACACATATATTTAAATACATAATCGATCGGCGAAAATGATAATAGATTATGTATCTTCATTTAAGAATTCCACACCCTGGCTAGATAAAATTCGAAAAGACCTCAAAGATGGAAACTTAAGACCAGCCGACATTTTAGAAAGAGACACTATCAGACAAAAAATAGAAAAATGGGAAGTTGTATCAGAGCAAGGAAAACAAAATCAGTACAGACCAAAGTTGTCGGAAGAGCGTAAACAAGCATTTTCGGAAGTAATGAAAGCCTATTGGAAGAACAAGAAGAACCCAAAGAAAAATTGATCGAGTTACTTGCTTAAAGTGTTCCAGTATTGTGGAGACTTTGCCAATAGTAATGAAGTAAATGCATAGATATTAAAATTATTTTTCAAAATGACAATTAGAATGTCAAGGATATCTATAGTTTTGGAATATTTAAAAAAATTGGATCGTTAACCGATGTAAGTAACAACTTCGGAAGAAAAATTATAAAATGTGTTCTGAGTTAAGATTAACATGTCTGGTCCAACTCAATTGAAATGTTTTAAGAAAGTAAAAAGTCTTTGGATATGCTGTTTTTTGGAGGGGATCAAAAGTGACGGTTTCGAGCCTATGCTATTTTAGATAATCATTAAGATCCCTTTCCTATTAATTTCTAAAAAAAAGACCTGTACCATTACAATCCGTGTGAAGGGTCCGGGAATACAGTACATGGTGGAGACTGGACTGTTTCTTCAACAACGGTTGTCGAGGTAGGTGATTTGCCCTAGGTCACGACAAACCGCCATGCCTTTTTTTAGAAGCTGGGTGAGTCCCGGGGGGCAGCTAACAGATTATATAAAATCCTGCCAGATATCGGAATTTAAACCCAGGACCTTCAGCATTACAACTCAGCGCTCTACCTCTGAGCCTCTCCGCTTCCCTATTATTTCTGAGTAGACCAAAATCCCACTAATCAGATGATGATCAGCCATTAACGTTAAATAAAAAACAAACAAAACCTAATATTTTTAAAAATTATTAACAGTATTGTTATTGCATTATTCATTTTCTCATTTCATAAATTATTTATACATTTTTATGAAACAGCGACAATATTATATATAATATTAAGTACAGATTTATATCATGATAAGGCAAACAAAGGCCTCATGAGGATAACATATATGGGAAATTAATAGGTACCTAAACATACCCATTGGGAAATTCATCTCCATTATAAACAATACCGTAATTATTTATGATGTATCACAAACATATTCAGATGCAGTATGTATAAGTATATATATTTACTGAACCCCAAGATCTTATGAAGCTATTAGCCAAGATCTTATATATATGGTTACGTTTTATATATATATATATATATATATATATATATATATATATATATATGATGGTTAATATACATATACTATTATATATATTCTCAAAAAGAATAATAGAAGTACTTCAAAGTAAATACATAATTTCTTAACCAGTATGAAAGAAATCATGTTCAAACCTGTAGAAATGGTTTGGGGTCAACTATTCAAGTTTACATCCGTTCTTCAATATGCAATAGGTTGTAGGAACGAACCCATTTGGGGCCGGCAGAGATACATTATTAAACAACTAGAGAGGACAAGGTTTTTGGACTGCCTTCAGAGGTTTTAACTTGATTTGGATGGATTTGTTGATGTTAATCAAGCTTAAATCAGTTCTTGTTAATAGTGATTGCAGATCGGAAGTTCATTTTTACATAATAATTAAATTTACAGTTAAATTAAAAGTTTCTTGACTTAATTCAATTAAGATATTTTGTTATTCAGTTTGTAGTTTTATTTTATTTATCTCTTACATTATTATAAAAAAACATAGGCTATCGTAGAAAGAATATTCTAAAATGCGATTGATTTTATCGGCGTCAAAGCTGTAGTTTCCCTATGTCATTTTTATTATAATGTATAAGTTTTGTCCAATAAATACGCAAACTGGTCCTGTAACGCGGCTATGACGCTATGTATTATCTCCACCACTGGCTAATGTACTGCCTAGGAAGCCAATGACCGGTCAGTACTTTTATGACTGTGAAGCTGTACGCTCTGAGCTCCTAGCGTTTATTTCTGTAATGCGCGTTTTAGCGTCTTTTAAAATGAAAATTGAAGTAATCATAGTGAAAATTCAAAATATAGTCTTTGATCAAGCTCGGGAAAACCATGGAATGGAATAAATAAAACCCATCCCCGAACAAAAAAGGAAAGAAAAACAGATCGAAAATCAAGGTCAGACAATGAGTTTATTTTTAATATGCAATGTGTTGTTACTCATGATTTCCTTCCTCAAGGGCAAACAGTCACCATTCTGATTGTTAGCATTTAACCAAAATGCTAATTGGTGATGAGAGCGCACCACGGAGTATATGGAGAAACTCAAAGCGTAACGGCCGAGGACTTTCAGAGATGCTTTAAAAAATATGGAAAGGAAACGGGACATGTGCCTACAGCCCGAATGGAGAGTATTTTGAGGGAAACAAAATTAATGTGGATGAAATTTCGTGAAATAAAGTATTAATTGCCATCGTTCGCGTATTTATTGGACACGATTCGTATATATATTTATTTCCTTTCTTATATCAAAAGGTGTAATTCGCAGCATTGTTTAAGTATTCTACAACCAGAGTCCTTGCTTTTGCTATCTATCTTCTACGATCTTTTTTTTTAAACGACGGTATTTGTGCATAACCTACTGGTGTTTATTTTATCTATTGAATATAAAAATTAATTAAAATCTTCTATAATTTATTATTCAAGATAGAAATTGTTATTTATTCATCACAGCAACGAAGAAATGATGTTTTGAATAATTGAAGTCGTGCTCCTAATCCTAGAAAATAAACCTCTCAGCGTATTCGAATTTCAAAACTATAACTGAAGTAGAAAATGAGTTTTCTCGCCTTTTCCTCGATTGAAGTTTTATAATAATGTTATGTTTTATTATACTTTGATTTTACCTTTTCGATATTTTCAATTATAAAAATTATCGCAAGATTTTTTTAGCTGTAAGAGGAATTAAACTTGATACCCGTGCTGTTTTCGTTTCTCCCAGCTTTATATCAATTTTCAAGTATAGGTGCATTTAATTGAGATGGATATTCAATGAAGTTTCAATTGGAAAATTACTTTTTATTACATCTCATTTTAAATTATTAAAAAAAAATCACTTTTCATTTAAGTTTCATTATGCACTGTTTTTTAAAAAGTATTAAAAAAAAATAAAGTAAAAGAAAGTAGAGAAGCTACCCATTGGTACTCGAATAACAAACTCAACGTACAATGACACGAGGCCATCTTCATTTCAGACATGAGGGTTATTAAGAATTGGAGAGGTTGTTGAAGTTTGAAACTAGTGGGAATGAAGTCTGTCATGAACGGATTGATATCGGTTTCGGGCCATAAAAACAACTAATGGGGCATGTTATAATTCTAGATGACTTTTTTCGTAAAAAAAGAAGAAGTATTGATTACGAAGGATTTTGGATTGTGAGGATTAGATACGAGATGAATCTGATTGCTTAGTGGAGCCCCAAGGCTCTATGACGGTTTATAATTAATTATAAACTATTTAACCAAAAAAAATAATTGATACTTTAGAAAAAAAATGATATTTAGGATCTAACTCTACTTCGAAGATTTCTACTGACAACATTTTTAAAAAATTCAACATTAATCAAGCCTCATAAACTATCTTTTACTAATTACTAATTATTGCTTTCTAAATCCTTGTTTGTTGCTTCAAATTCCTCAAATTCTGCCTAAGGCGGAGAAGGCTAGGCATCTCCTAAATTTAGAAGCTCGTTTGATTAAATTAATGGAACGAATGCCGTTTTCCTCGCTCAGCTTCACTCCCTTTATTTAACCTTCTTGCATGTAATTGTCGATCAATTACGAAATATCAATAAATAATAACGGATTTTATAATGGCATCTGAATATTACTACAGGTGAGGGGGGGAGGGGTAATGGACTCGTTTCTGTTTTAACAACTTCCCGACAAAAAAAAAAGTCTTTGGCTACTAGCAAATATAATAGTTTATCTATCGCAGCATGATTTCTATCTGGAACCTTCAGCTTAGCAACCCAGATTTTTACGGTTATACATTGACGCATGGAAATTGTCAACTGACACTGTGTGTAACTTATTTTTACTTTAATTCAAATAGTGTGGCTGTAAAGAAGATTTTTTAAAAAGTCTTATGTGAATTATAGTGATAGTTTAAGCAGGATAATAAAAATGCAAATCATCATCTCATTATTACCGTTATTTCCATTATTATAATTTAACATCGTATTTATATCACAAATGTGAAATAAACATCACATGATCACTAAAAATTGTTATATAAAAAGAATGTTTTAAAGAATGTTTTATTTTCATAAAAATAAAAAATTTCTTCAGGAAAGTTTCTTTCACTTATTAATAATTCATGATATAAATCAACATTCACCTATAGTTAAAACTATATTACATTATTTTTGTTTATAAATAAGCCTTTATACAAACGGCTGAATAAAATTAATTTAAAGTATATTTATAATTAAATACAGCAACATACTTTTTATTTTGTATTACATACCACACATACTTTCATTTATTAGTAATTTCTCAAGTATATAAGGAAAATGCCATTCACTTTCACCACCTTTATTAGTACGAGCGTTGATGTTTAATTGAGAGCTCAGAGTAGAGAGGAAAGGATGATGTTAACATTCCGAAAGTTTACCGTTTCCGAGATCCACTTCTCGCAGAGGGTTTATGGCGTCATAATAATAAAATTAGGAAAGCGAGCGGATAAAAGGTGAATATTCTCTCTTGTTAGAATCTAAATGGAAGAACCATACTTGCAATAGTGTGGGTATTATTTTTTTTCATGTGGGAATCACTGTAAAACAATGTGTTTTATGAGAGAAGCCAGTGTATAGAGCGCTGGAAGATAAATTACTTAAACTTTTAACAACCATAGAAGGACCCTTGGGATCTGCAGACCCTTCTGGTACTCACTCAACCTCTATACCTGGGAAATCCTGGGGATTAGCTGTCATGGACAAGGCCCTTCCCTGGTTGCAACAGTAAAACTTTTATTTTCCTAAACATGCAGAAAAACCTCCGGGAAAAAAGGCTCTTGGTAGGAACTGTGCTGATTCTAGCCCAACGGTTGCTTGACCAAGGTGATACGGGTGAGACCCAGCTTATACGGCTGGCATTTCCCCAAAACAAAGACCGGGTGAGCGGCATGACTGTCTTCAGGATACCATCGGCCAAAAACCGACTGATAACAGAATAAATGATATATCTTCCCCAGTTGGTCTCGGATCCGGTACTTTAAGATAATTACTCTGAGTCCCCAGTCGCCCCGATCCCGAATAAATAAATAAATCCGAAAATTCTCTTGGTTTAAGTATTTTTGGCTGCTAATATAAGCGATGACTACTCTAAAACAATATATATATATATAACAAACTATCTAACAAATAAGTTTGGGCAAATAATTGTATTCGATTTGTTACAGATTTTATGGGAACAGTTAAGGACAGAGCTTAGAGCTTTTTTGTGCTTGAATGCCGTGAGTTCAAACTCAGTTGTCGCTGATAAGTTATATAATCTGTTAACAGCCATGGAAACTAGAGCCTGTGGTCTAGTGGTTAGCGTAACAAACTACTAAGCCCAAGATCACTGGTTCGTAGACCGGCCAGGAGTAAAAGGGGGTAAAAAATCCTTAGTTACGCCGTCCTTCGGAAGGGACGTTAAACGGGGGTCCCGAGCCAGTACGATGTCAGGTATTCTTTAAAAATTCCTACCCTGAGGTAAAATTTAGAGCTCCCAATGTAGGATCATCCGATTAGCCATAGAAGCATAAAGTGACATTAAATGAACAAACAACAACATCCATGGAAGGCGCTAGGGGTTGTGCACACTCTTCCCGAGCTCATTTAGCCTCTAAGAAGTGTAACACTAAGAAGTGTAAACTTGGAAGGTTAAGACCTGGGAAATAAGCTCTCATCATGGTTAAGACATTTCATGATCCATTTATTTTTCCACCTTTAATATATAAATGTATTGATTTTTAATTATTACCTGGCTTGTAGATCCTTTCGTGCTTTGTGGTTTGAGTTTTAGCATTTATTTAGGTTGCAAATTTAAATAATTATTTATTTTGTTTACCCGTATTATTATTATTGGTCTTGAAAAACTACATTTATTTTATTTCAAATATCAAATTTATAATTCTGATCTTTCCTCAATCATATTTATATAACCGCTTACTATTGTTTGAATTTTTATCTTCTTTAATTTTTGTCTGATATGACAATAAAAAAGTAATGAACAGAAACAGACACAATCATACTCCGCTGCGGCCGTATAATGTAAACTAGAACTGTCGCCGTATCTGGCTGACAACTTTTAAAGGGACAGAGAAGTAGATACAGAGAGTGACGTCATGGCTATATTGCATGGCAGTCCTAACGATATATGCCCCGTATATTCACCTCAAAGCAGTAATCTACCGCTACCAGCAACCGCAACCCATCCAACCTCGGTAGAGTATCAGTGAAATTCTACATTTAGGTTGACTAACAGGTAAATTGGAAGAAACAAAAAGAGAAATATATGTAAATTAATAATAAATAAACGAAATAAGAAAACAAATTAAAAAAATGAAAATAAATAAATGAATATAAATTATTTTAAATTAAAAAAATAATGTATAAATAATACCATATACAAATAATTAAATGAATGAATGAATGAATAAAGCCTTTATTACAAAAAATTAATAGGAATTATTAAAATAATAAAAATTAAAATAATTTTACTACAGATACTATATATAATTTTTTGCTTGTTGATTTATGTAGGCCTTCCCCTTAGGGAGTGATGGTCTAACTTCTCTGGAGACCAATTCCTACTGGGAAGTGACAAATAATTAAATAAAATTGAGTAAAAAAATAAATAAATCGAATAAAAAAATAAAGAATAAACACATAACAAAATAATAGATAGCTATTATTACAATAACAATAGTTTAAGTTATTCATTCCTACATTTTAAATAAAATAAATAAATAAAATAAAATAAAAATAAATAAATAAAATAAAAATAAAGAAATCAACAAAAATAAATAAATAAAGTAAAAACATAAAAATAAATAAAAAAAGTAAATAAATGAAGCAAAAAATAAAAGTAAATAAATAATGTAAAATAAAAACTAAAATAAATAAAAAATATAAAAATGAATAAAAAAAGTTAAAAAAAAATAAGTACAAAATAGAATAAATAAAGTAAACCATAAAAGAAATATAAAAAAAATCAATTGAATAAAAATAAAAAGATAGAATAAAATAAATAAATAAAATAGAGTTAAAAAAATGAAATAGAAATAAATGAAGAAAATATAAATGCATAAATAAAATAGAAATAAGTAAATAAAATAGAATTAAATAACGAAAATAAAAAAAATAAAAAAATAAAGAATAAATATAAAAATAAAATATAGTAAACATAATTAAATAAATAAAGTATAGATAAATTATATTATATAATATTAGAAACATTGAATATCAATACATACCGGCAAATATATTGGCCAAAGTCCAATCTTACCTGTAAAATAAAATTATTGCATTTGAATGGTATCAAATATAACAGTTTAATAAATAATAAATACTGTTTTCATAATTTTTTCACGCGTTGTAGTGGTACAGTTTTTTTTAATTATTCATATGTATTCACCAACGTTTTTTCATATAACAGGTGATCTATCTCACCCCCACCCCCTCTCTCTCTCTCCCTTCCTATCTATCTCCAACTCTACGTATGTACAATATTTTCACAGGAGCCAAGCCTTACAAAAGACAAGTTTAGGTTGGAGAGGTCAAGGGTCTGTCTTGTTCACAGCTGAAATAAGGTTGTGGGTCAGACAAACAATAGATAGAGGATATTCAGACAGAGCCTGAGAACATTATTCATGTTTTGACATAATATTTGAAATAATACTGACAGAGTCACTTAGAAATGTTGGGGGGGGCGAGCAAATGTTTTTGTTGGACTTGCCACGGCCGGCTAATGCTGCTCCTGTCGTTCCACCCTAGCCTCTGTCATTCCATCTTCTCCAAGCTGACATCTTGTCAAAGACACTTCTGTTATTGTACGCGCGTTTCGGGCTCTGAGCATCCATGTGTTGTCTTCTCGAGGGTTTCCATTTAAGTTGTACAAGTAGTGTTGATTATGAACGTTTGGATTGGAGGTTCCTTTTTTTTTTTTTTTTTTATCAATATTGTAGAGGAAAAACTCTAACAGTTAAAAAAAGTTCTAGCATATTGTTTAAAATGTTAATGAAGGTAGAAATTAGAACATGGATTATTACCTTCTTTCGCTCTCCCAGCCGGTATGCAGTGGGGACTCTTTATGCAACCTCTTGTATTTCTGCTCAATCGTCGGTAGTGAAAGAGTACAGACTGTGCCATGTACTGAAGCTCAAACTTTTTGAAAATCCTTATGGTACAGACTTTTTCGTACTATCATTTAAATTTTCATCATACGATGCTTGATATTCTTTGCTTATAGCATAAATCCGGAGAAAAAGATGTTTTTCTATGTTTTGTAGGTACGTAGTTATATATATAGTTGCAATTTATGCTATGAGATAGCATATCCTTTCTCGACTCGAAAGAAGAAAAATTGTTTGTAAAATATAGGATGTTTGACATTCCTGCTCAGTTGATAAGTCTATAGCTAGTAAGTTTTTAAAATTAAAAGTAAATTTTTAACTTAACTAGCAATCTATCAGCCGTAAATAAAAATGTCAAAAATAACGAATAAGCGAATTTACATATTTTTCACCATTTATAGCATATTTTAGTGTAGTATTTCTTACTAATCGTATTGAGCTGCTATATATTGCAATTAACAATCAATACTATTTTCTATTACTGGAACTTGCTCCCCTACCAGCTTTGATATTCGTCCAGTATCTCTTGAGGACCTCACTCGTATTTTGAGCATTCCTCTCAGAATTCAAAGCTCTTGTAGTGCTTTACCATTCGTCAAAATCAGTCCATTGCTTTTGTCTTTCGGAATACCAATTATGATTATAGAATTTATTATATATATTTTTATGATTATTTTTAACATGCTTTTTCAATGTTAAGCCGGAGCCATGCGTGAACATTGAAAACAGTGCTTTGCGGCTAGTAAATCATTTTTGTCTGTGAAAAAATTTTACCAACATTTTGTGGTAAAATTATAACCTAGAAATATGGAGTTTTACGCTTCCCTGCCAGAGACAAAAATATATAGAGCCTTGAAGGGACTAAATTTGATGAAGGGAATAGGATTTGTTATAAATTGAGGCTAAGACGGGAGTGGGAGGCGATATCGGCCTGTCAGGGCTTTCTCGAGATTGATCCAGCGTCTCTCCTGTAATGAAAGACAAAAGCCTTCACATTTAGCATTTTCCTTCTTGAAATGATCATTTCAAGGATATAGCTGTTCTATGTCAGTATAATTTGGTATCTCAAGTAGTTTAGGGAAGTAAAATTTTTAAAATCGTAAAGAAAATTGTTTAAAGCACTGCAAATATATCGTTAACTATTTTCATGGTAGTTTTAATCGCAGAATCGAGATCAACAAGGGACAAAAATTATATATTATATATATACACACACACATATAAAATGTAAATTGGTTATTTGTATATAAAAACAATTGCAGAAATATTTATTGTACTGATATGTTTATTAATTGATGATTGTGAATAGTTATAATCTGTCTATAGTAGTTATGTTTAAACATTGATGCTTTAAAACTAATGATTAAATACGAAATGCTTTCTCTTATTTTAACTGCCCATATTGTATTTCATATTTTCAAAAATACTCAGAAATCATACGATTTCACTGACTATAAATTGTTCGTTGCGCCCGATGTCAAAGTAACTCTCAAAGCTCGGAATGCCAGAACGTCGTGCGGGTATAGCAAATATTTCGCGCCGTAATGTCAGCCTCAGATATGTTTTGTTTATATCTACACCTTAATTGTTAGGTATACACATTGATAAAGTATATGATTTAACGAAAACATTTTAATTTTTATTTAATATAGCAAAGGAAGACAATAGGCTCGAAAATAATCTTTAAACAGACATAGTTTATGAAGAACCATGCATCAGTATGATTCCTGTTTTTATTATACCTTATTAATTAACATTATATTTTATGTTAAGAACGTAAAAAATTCCAGCGAAAAGCCCTTAAGTCTCCAAACTAAAACAGAAATTGAAATTACCTGTCCAACATTTCGCCTATTCAGGCATCCTCAAGGGTAGAAAGAGAATAACGGCAAAACATAATCTGGAATGTTTAGAATATTTCAACAAACAATGAATATAGTAGCAATAATACCAACCCTCTTTTATTAAAATTATGGATTTGAACAAAACCAGGCCATGTTATTTTCGAAATAAATTATAATCCCTGCGACAGACAATTTGCATATTCTCAGAAATCGTTTAAAAGGGGTTGGTCAACGGATAAAGGAATATAATTAAATTATTTTAAATAAACTCTGCATAAATTAAAATGAATTCATCTATTTTAAAACAATATACATGTACTTAGAGCTGATTTTTATTTAGTTTAGGATTTTTCCACATATGATTTACCAATTTCTTTAGCTTGGCTCGTATTTTCATTATATTCGTAACATATTTTTTCATTGATATTGATCATAGTATATATATATATATATATATATATATATATATATATATATATATATATATATATATATATATATATATCATAGTATAGAAAATCTTCTAAAATATTTATAATGCATTATAGTAAGAATAATAAAAAATATGAAGTCCCCTCGAACTGTTAGTTATTTTATTGACATTTAATAGACGTTATTTTTTAAACGAACTCACTATATACACTATTCTTTATACTCAGTTCAATGTATTGGGAGTTTCAAAGGTTCACCTATCCATCAATCATTGAAGTCAAGCATTTCAATTTGAAAAGGTTGCTGAACAAGTTTTTTTTTTTATACTATTCTTCACCCTTGTTTGTACAACTCAGCGAATTGAAAACATTTATTGATAGATTTGAAGCCCAGTATTTTTTAGATTGCAGGTTTTTGCTGAACTGAAGGTATTTTATTAAACAAAAAGCATGTTCAAAGCATAAAATGTTCACTGTATGTTCATTATCCATTAGATAAATGAAAATAAAAAAAATTAAAGCAAACATTTTTAAACGAAAACTTATCTTTTTGGTTTTACTAATTAATTCAATGAAATTTACAACTGTATTATAACAATACAGCAATTTAATGGCAGGAATTGATACATAGAGGCATGATTAAAGACAAGTAAATAAACTACCCAGAGGTAATACTCAAATAAAAAATTAAACTTAGAAGGTCACGAGACCATCTTCTTTTCAGATGCCTTGAAGGATTATCGGGTATTGAAGAAGTAGCTAGGTTTGCAACTAGTGGGTTTGAGTGGGAATAGAGTTTGTCATGAAAATATAGATATAGGTTTCGTGCCAAATCAGTAACAAATGAGACATAAAAGTCATTATGGATGACTTTGTTCCTAAGTAACAAAGAAAGAAGCATTAAGGATTTCACGAGGGTGTAGAATTGTAAGGATTGGATACGGAAGCAATTCGATGGCTCAGTGAAGCCCCAAAGCTCTACTCCGTAAATCCAATGAGTTCTTATAATATACATGTATATGAGTCTTTATTTTTTTAATTAAATTTAAAAATTCAATAAATATCTAATTTTGAATGAAAAATAATTAACTTTACTTTTTCAGGCCGTTGAATATTGTACAAACAATAAAATTTTTTATAAATTTTGTCAGTGATTCTCATTGCTTGATTTTATTTGGATTAATATTTGATTTTAATCCCTTGTGTAAATAATGATCCGTTTATGAAAAATGAATATTCTTTAGATCATAAAAGTCAGAAATGAGTATTATGAAAAATGGGCATAGGGCCCAATCACTTTTTATTCATGTTGTATTTCTAAAAGTCCTCTCTGACGCTCTAACAAAAAGGAAAAAAATATATAATAACGGGCAAAGAGGAGAGAAGGGTATGACAAGAAGAATGACGGGCAAAAGTCTGGTTATAGCGCTAATGGTCGCCTTGAGGGGGTGGAAAAATGGTCTAGAATAATAAGGGAGAAAATTATCTTGGAAAATTCCCGGCACCTTATCAGAAGAAATTTCGTAAGGGGTGTTATATCAGCTTTCTCACTTAATAATAGGTTGTGCAAGTTCCACACGGGAAAAATTACCACCTCAAAAGGTTGAAAGTAGTTCTAATAAGCCGTCATAAATTATAAAGTCATATTTATAGAAACTTCATAATAGCAACTCAGCAATTTCTACAATGAGCTACATCGCTCCGTATTTGTTATATATACATATATATACATATATATATATATATATATATATATATATATATATATATATATGTGTATGTATGTATATATATATATATATGTATGTGTGTGTGTATATATGTATATATATTATTCCAAATTTAGAAAAACATATATCTATCTTACTAAAAAGGTTTCTCAATATTAATCTTCTAGGGTACTGGCCTTTACAGATTATATTTTTTTTTCTTAGGGCGTATAATAATACAAAAAAATCTTTAGTCCAAATTCATTTGCTACATCTATTTTCTAGAAACGTTTCGATCTAAATGATCATTTTCAATATATAGATTTCATGATCAACAGTATAAAATCTCTGCAAAAAATCAAAAAGAAAATTCAAAAATCATAAAATTTAACATTAAAATTTTTTTATATATAAAAAAATATAATGTTAATTTTTAAGATTTTTGAATTTTCTTTTTGATTTTTTGCAGATAGAGTTTTTATACTGTTGATCACGAAACCTATATATTGAAAATGACCATTTAGGTCGAAAAATTAGCAGATTTACTTATTGTAATATTATTATAGTTGTAAATTTCAATAAATTAAAAATAAATAAGAAGGTCGAAACGTTTATAGAAAATAGATGTAGCAAATTAATTTGGGGTAGAGGTTTTTTGTATTATTAAAAAGGTTTGTGGTATTTACTGGAGGAGTTTTCCAATTACATTTGACTCGTACAAGCGTATCTCTCGTTTTGAGTTTTTATTCAATAAGTATTATCAATAGAAACATGGAACTGTTCTAAGAAAATCCTATTACAATTTAACCATACTAACTCTAAAAGGCTCGTTCAATAAATTGGTTGATAGGATCCTACAAAAATAAACTTTCTGAAGGGATTTCTCATTTATATATCCCATAGCTTACATATATATATTGATATATTGGATTTACTGCCCAAGTTATGATCTCAGGGAAAAGTCAGATCCGTTGATCTGAATATATTTAAATTCTAAAACGGAATGCCACCCTGAGATCGTTAAACTTAATATATAGTAATTTTATTTTATTAATGAATAAGACACATATATACTCTTCTCCAAAGGTTAACGTGGTTGACTGACCAGGAGTTGTTTATTAAATAAGAATAATTATAGAAGAACATTATATTTATTGGTGCTGATCAGACTTAATAAAACTTCTACACTACTTACAATGAAAAGGGAAAGCTATAGGTGACTTAGGTGATACATGTGGCTTCATTCTTCCTCCCCTCTCTTGAAAGTAAAGTAAGAAACCCGGTTATTGTAAAAACAGGTTTATTTTACTCTACCTGGCCCAGGCCCCTTATGGTCACCTATAGCAATACATATATATTTTTTTTTTCTGTTAGCTCCACAGACTTTGTAGATCTTTGACCGCCTTTACCATCCATTTCCATCTCTGTATATTCTGATTTCCAATCTGCTACATACAGCTTCACAGAATCTTTGTTGTCCATCCATCAGGTCTTTGGTCTCCCACGTGGTCTCTTGCCAACTATTGTTGCATTCATAGTTGTGTAGAGGCGTCCTGACGGATTACTTCGAGCTACCTGCCCAGCCCATCTTAACCTTATTGCTTTCATATCCTGAAATATCGCCTGACCAGTTTCCTTATTGGTCCTTTTTCTCCAAGAATTTTGACTCTCATCCCATACCACTCCGGTTATCGTGCGAAGGATTTTCCTTTCAAATCTCTCATAGTCGTATATTAGAATCGGATTTATTACAGAATTTACACCCTTAATTTTAAATTTCAAGAGATGCTTCGGGATTTCAATACTCTGGTTATACGCTCTTTATACGCTGATCTATCTCAGTAAATTGATCATTCGTTGAGGTTATTGTGGAGCCAAGGTATTTGAAGTTATCTGCATTCGGGAACGATTTGCGATCCACGCAGATCCTGTTTCTGCGATTGACTTTACGGCTTAACATCATGTATTTCGTTTTTTCTTCATTTATCAATTTGGTCTGCTTCTCTTATCAGCGTCTTATCGAGTCTTCAGATATTCATTTCATTACTTCCGAGGACTCCTATGTCATCGGCATGTATATGCAAGAATTTTATTTTCCAGTCCTTCTTACCTTTTCAAGGACTATGTTGAGTAGTATGTGAGAGTCCGTATCCCTGCCCCAGACCAGTTCCAACTTCAAAAGCCTCAGACACATCTCCCTGCATTAGGACTCTCCATCGGGGGTCGTTTGTACACTCCTTAGTCAAAATCAGCAATTTTTCGGGAATACCGAGCTCAGTCATGATCTTCCGTAGACAGTTTCTGTCCACAGAATGATATGCAGCTTTGAAATCGACAAATAAGGCGTGTTCATCCTGTTCTGCTTCCCATCGTTTTTCTAGTACCTGCTTAAGTATGAACATCTATCTCTCTATCTATATATCTGGTAGATAAAATCGGGGTTTTGTACATTTACTAAAAATAAATTTATAATGGCCCAATGTTCGCAAAAAACTTAAAATGTATCTTATATAATATTTATAAAAGCGTTTTCATCTCACAACAGACGATAATCTCAGCAATAACTTAAGCCACGTCCTCTTCATTAATAGGCATGTCGACTATGACCTATATTTTATATATATTTGTGATCATATGTTTTATATGACCATATAAGTTATGAAGCCATTAATAAAGTGATGTTATATGTGTTGTCGGCTGTTAAGTATAAATGATGATTATACGACTCATAACAAATGTATTTTGCTTCGTCATTACCAAACTTGTCTGATTTCATGCCGTAAAACCAGGTTATTATGAATGATAATGTTATATATATTTATATACAACAATATAATATCCAAAATGTGAGCTTATTTGAATGATTCAAATTGTTGAACACGAATTTATTTTTGAAAGAAAATAAATAGGAAATTTTTTTTCCAAATTAGATCTTATAATAATAATAAAACATCATTATTTAAATTTGGAAAAAGCATAAATCACGGATTTAATGAATGGTTACTTTCTTTTTTAAGTAGGTGCGTTATGATATGTATTTCATTTTTACATTTTGAGTGCATTTTATTTAACAATAAAACCTGTGCCACTAGAACCATTTAAGGGTCTTCGTTTTAGTACATGGTACTGTATATAGGAGAACGGGTTCGTCCGAGATCGCGATCAGCACCCAGGTACGGTACCCAGCCTACAAAGGCTGAGTGAGCATCACAAAAGTTTGATTACATAATTTATCTCCCACAACTGGATTAAACCCCATAACTTCAGCATAGCAACACAGTCCCTAACCATTGAGTTCCCGCTAACTTTAGTGGATTTAGGTATTTAGATTTGTTATTGATATTGCATGTTACAAATATGCAAAACAATTAAATCTCAGAAAAAAATACTTCTGACTAATATATTTTATCTTAAGACATCATATTGGAAGAGGTTATGAAATCCAAAATACGAACATGTAATTTTTAAATCATTAGTAAGTTCTTTCATTTATAGCCTGTTATAATGCAATAATTGACCTAAAAATTTTGCAATATAAATTATTATGCAATAGTCATAAATTATAAATACTTCTTCTTCTTTAACTTCCTTCTCAGTGCCTCTCAGCGTGGAGGTGCCTCAATCCAAGGCAGCCAAGCCCCTCGATCTCCAGCCAGCGTTTTCATCGCATTCATATTCCTTCCCTTCCTTTCACCAATTCTTGAGAGGTGGTCCATCAATTGTAGTCTAGGTCTTCAAAAAACTTCTTTGGGTCCCGGGCCTCATCCATCCTGCAGAGATGACCAAACCATCCCAACTGTCTCCTCTCCACTGTTTCCCTCAGTGCAGGTGTTCTCATGCCTCCCCTTATCCTCTCATTCATAACTTTGTCCCTCTTTGTTTTGCATGCCATTCTCCGGAGTTATTTCATTTCAGCAGCGGTTTCCTGCTTAAATACAAAATATTTAAATAAATAAACATGGCTGAGAGAGTAGTATTAAAATAAATATTGTTTTCAAAACTTCGATAACCTCCGATACCTTCGAAGACTGGTTTTTCGATATTGAAGATGAGAGAAATGTTAAAGTAAATTGATATTTGACCAAACGATGTTAAAATCGATAGTATTTATTAATTAGCTCTTCAGAAGTCCAATAATGGACCTCAGTATTGAGAATACTTAGATGGGCCCCTAAGTAAATAAAATATACCTAATTGTAATAAATATACCTCATATTTATTATAAAAATACTATTGTTATTTTTTATCGTACTTAATTACTTAATGTATAAATTAAACTTGTCTTTGATAAAGCCATCTTATTTTATAAAATAATTATCTCTTTTTTGTTTTAGTTATAGCACCTAATTACATTCCTCTCGTAAAATTTAATAATTTATTTATAAATCTGATTTATGGTCACTTATAAAATTTATTTTAGTTCACCCGAGCTATTTAACCATTTATTCCTAAAAATTTTCTTTTTTATCTCTCTCTTTCTCCTTATTAAGCCTAAAAGAGAAGCCTTGTGACGTTAAAACTCCAAAAGGTAGCAAATTACTCTCCATAATTAACCTTTAAGTGACTGTAACTTTATCTAAGAATATTATAATTAATCTCACTCTTAGGACGGAAATATAGAAGCTTTACTGTCTAATCTACTTATTAACAATAATTGACCCTGTAAATTAACTTCCAATCAACATGCGGCAGTCAATTATGCAATTATAGTGCCTTAGCTAGGAGCATTATTTAAAAATAATTTATATTAATAATCAATATACTCGTCTTCTTCATAATATATGAAATAACTTTATTTTGACTTTTATAAAAAATTAAAAAAACTTATACCACTATAACACATCAAGATGCAGTACATGTTAGAGACTGCACTGTTTTAAGGACTAGTGTTTTGCAGGGATGTTATATGTTGTAAAAATACCCACTTTATTGAGGCTGGGTGAGCCCAAGGTCTCCATATCTCTCAGGGTCCATCCCCGGCTGTTAACAGAATACGTAAATTATTTGCCACAGCTGTATAGGAACCCGAGATCTTCGGCACGGCAAACTGAGTAACCTCGCTCTCCTGACTATAAAAAAAGGTTAACTAAAACATAAATGTTTAAAATATCAACATTTAAAGTTTAATATATATATTGATGTTTAAGATGGATTAATTTTTATTTTTTAGGTATTTACTCCACTAAATACCTTACTTATAGGTTATAATATAGTGAGGGATTTTATTAACGTTAATATATAGCAATAACCAATATGAAATAGAGAACAACCGATTTATAAAACTAAAGCACTTTATTTTAAATATTTTTAAGGTTTAAGTTATGAAGGTTAATAACATCGAAGCTTAATGTTAAAAATATATCATGATTTAATTTTAATTGTCTTGGAATATTCTCCATTAAATACTTTAGATAGGGCCTTTGTTTAAAATAATTTATATTTATGTTCAATGTATTTATCGTAAGTACATCCATGATAAATTCAATTAGAAATAAAAACAATTTACCCAGTTAATTGAATATTGAGTGTTACAAGAGTTAACTAAATTATAAAGGTAATAACAGCGGTCCTTAGTATTTTTTGTTTTGGAATATTAATTTGTACGATAAATGCCATTTGGCACATATTGTATTTTCTACCTTCCTTCTTCCTCCCCTTAAAGATTCTCGTGGAAGCGAATGGAGAAAGCTCTCGGCACTGCTAGCGTGGTTCCTCTCTTGGTAGCAGATCCCTGATTCAGCGACGTTTCAGTTTCCTTGTCGAATTCTATGGCAATGTATGTGTCAATAATGATTGAACCAGTAAGTTTGGGCGTCCAGCAAGATAGTCATGAAATTGTTGTAGTTTTTCTTGATTGTCTCAGTCTCGAGTAGTATGTTGAAACCTTTGGGTACTGATTTGCTAGTAATGTAAACGGGTAATATAACGAAGGAATTTCGATTGAAAGATTTGAATGGTCTTTAAGTGGGATGAACCCCACACTCCTCAATAAAATATGTGAAAAATATATTTGTTTTAATTTTTTTTTGTATTCACTGCACTAATTAAACATTATTTAAAACACAAATTTTAAAATAATTTATAGTAATAATCAATATATTAATCTTCGTTTTATCCACAATTCATACAATGAAAAAGTACGTAAACAAACTTACAACGTTTTGAGTATTATTATAATGGATTGATTGATGCTAAAATTTCGAAATGATGATTTAATTTTAATTTGTTAGGTATTTAGTCCACTGACCTTTCATAAAAAAAAAAATCGAGTTATTAATTAATATATTTATCATCAACATAGCCTTAATAAATTCAAATACAGATCAACTAATTTCTTAATTTAAAACACTTTGTCTTCTATATTATAAATACTAACTAAATTATATATTTTAACTATATTTCTGCACAATTTAAAAATAAATGTAGGTTTTAACGGTCATCTAATTTTATATATCAGATATATATACTCCATCAGGTACCATAGTTTGGGCCTAATTTAAAATATTTTATACAAATACCAACTTATTATAATTATAATTGAATAAATTAACGAGTTAAATTATTTTTAATTGTTTATTTTATTAATAATATTAGTTATTTATAATTCATTAATACTCTTATATTTATATGCATATAATTACCGATAGTTATTGGTATATTATACAATATTAGTCACAATGCAATAATAGACAGTGGTGGATAATTTCTACAGTCACACTTGACATAATTATATATATATATATATATATATATATATATATATATATATATATATATATATATATATATAGAGTGTGTGTGTATGTATGTACGTATGTATTTCTAAGCATAAAATATTTGTTTTTGGTAAATACAGAAGCGCCGGAGGGGGATTGAAGTTTCTTCCAGACTAAGGAAAAGTTTTGTGGAGCTTTTCTTATTCTTTAGCGAGAACTCTTGCTTGGCCGTTTTCGCCCTTCGCTTCGTACGTCATTTATAATACTTCTTTTTGTCCTCCGCCAACTGCTTCCGACTTCGTTATACGGCAGATGTTGGACAATGAAGAGAACTTAGTTCGCGCTAAGTATCTCCTGAACAAAGCAATAATTTTATATAACAAATGACTGTTCCATTTAATTATTCGGTTTTCGTATACTGTTAAGAAATACAAATTAACATAAATCAAATAACAAAAATCTAAATTAAAATATAACTTTCCTGTATTCATGCAATTTTGTAACATACACTATATCTACTTGTACTGTTATACTAGAGTGGTAAATTTCAATAAATAAATTTTAAAAAATACATATAATACCGATATAAATTTTATACAAACTTACTAAATCTCCCTGACAATAAAAAAAAATAATTTGTATAGGACCCCTAAAACATTTATGTATTAGAATTAACAATGGTAATATTGTATATATCTCGTATTTTATTTTTTTCAAAAATTATAATATTCTTTCATTTTATGTCGTATGAAACAATATCTGTACCATAGAGGTACACGAGATCATACTGTTTTTTAAGCAAGAGGTTGTACAGGGATATTTGTCTGAGATCACGCTCAACCAAAAGATTTCTCCCCCAATTAATTAATTAAGTATAACCAATTTATAGCGGCTGGGTAAGCCTCATGAAGATCGGTTGAAAGTTCATTTCATTGTTTATAATTCTGTGTTTACTTGCATTATATAACATCAGCTTGTGGTTTGGATATGATTGGAATCATGTTATAGCTTTCAGATTTGTTTATCTGATAGATAGATAAATTCCTAATATATTTAAGGAAATTAAATGCGAGTAACTTGTTTATTTGCTTACAATATATCTATGTCGATATTTCAATAAATTGAATTTTTTTTGTCGTCTCATTTTATTTCTCATCAAGAATGAAGTTTGATTTGATTATATAAAGATTTAAGTACAACAATGCAGTGCCCTCTCTTAGCTACTCTGTTCTCCTAAATTAATGATATAAAGTGATATATTTTGTTTTAAAATAATCTATAAGATAAGAGTTGTTAAAAGATTAACAACAGCTACTCCAACAGTCCAAAAATATATTGTTAAGAATAACAAAAATTAGTTGTTTTTTTCTCGTAAAAACAACAGATCTTGACTTTCATCAAAGAATTCTATAGCTCTACGCCCATCTATCAAACACGTTATAGCTTACAATTGACAATGCTAACAATGACAGAGTACTCTAAAAAAGAAGATGGATGAGCGACACCCTTCCGAATCTTGCATAAAACGATTCTCGGTACAGGAGTTGCTGGGTACTATCCTTTACTATATTTAATTCTGATATTATTTTATAGTTATATTAATTAATTTTTTTATAATTATATTTAATGTTATATATAATTTAATATTATTTCAAATTAATGATAAAATCCTTTATTTAATTTTCTGATTTTCTCTCACCTCTCTATTAATTACAAAAGACTCATATACATGACAATCATTAGACCCATCTGGACTTACGAAACACAACATTAGGGCTCCACTAAGCCATCGAATTCCTCTCGTATTCAATCCTTACAATCCAAAAACCTTCGTAAAATCTTCAATGCTCCTTATTTTGTAACGAACAAAGTAATCCATAATGACCTTAATGTCCCAATCGTTGCTGATTTGGCCCGTATCCGATATCAATATTTTCATGACAAACTTCATTTCCACTCAAACCCACAGTTACAAACCTCATAAATTCCTGATAATCCTCTGAGGCGTCTGAAAAGATGATGGCCTCGTGACCTTCTAAGTTGAACTTGCTATTTGAGTACTATCACTGGGTAGTTTCTCTACTTGTCTCTCGTGCTAATATGTAACAATCATTCTATTTACTTGTTGTATTAGTACAATATAGTTTTAAATTTCATTGAATATATTATTAAAAAGAATTCTCTGATTTTTGTTCTCATCTAATGACTAAACATGATAAAAATAAAACGTAAAACGTGGTGATTTTTTAATTAGAATATTTAAATTTTGAAATAATATTTTACAAATATTGAATGGATTATTAATACAAAACCTATACTAAATGTTACTTTTAATTTACATTTATAGTAAAAAAAAGTATTAAACTATCGAGTTACATAACGTTAACGATATTATTTTTTGATAAAATATAACTTTAGTCGTTTTCATGGTGATTCACAGTTCCGAAGAAAATACTCATTACTTTTTTTTAGGTAATGAGTGAAAAACAAGGGAGACGAACTTCACTACTTAAATTCTATTAAGTTTACAAAATCTCTTTTTGTGTGAGTTTTGTGTTTTGTTGTGAAGGATTACTATTCTTCATCAAAGCATTTTCCAAGCTGATACGCTATAAGAGAAACTCTGTCAGTTTCTTGCTTTTCATATTTATCGCAATGCCAATTCCTTCCCTTAAACTACTTTTTAAATTTTACGTTGAGATGGCACTTACTAAGTACTAAGCTTAACCGATTCCAACGAAATTAAAAAATAGTCATAATTCTCATTAAAGCGCCTGACCTTCGTAGGTTTCATCTATGTGAATAAATATAGTCTGATTATAATATACAATTGTATTTTAAACAAAAAATAATTTAATATTGAAAAGTAAAAAAGAGACCTTACATAAATGTTAAGACCGTGTAAAAATTCCAACGAAAAGCCTTAAGTCTCCAAACTAAAACAGAAAAAGAAATTATCTGTCCAATATTTCGCCCATTCAAGCATCCTCAGGGTAGAAAGAGAATAACGATAATGGTTAAAGAATAATAAATAATAAAGAGAATGGTTTTTTGATAATGATAATTTTTTTTCTTGTATTTTTACTTTCATTTTTTCATATGGTCTTTCGTCATAAGTTTTGTGATGTTTGGTATTATTTATTTTTCTTGTGGTGCTTTTTGAAATTTGGTGTGTGTATATTGAATTTTGAATTTCTGAACTATCTATCAGCTGTTTTTCTCTTACGTTAACCAGCTGGGGTCGAGTAACCTTCCTTATGATTCATTAGTTGCATTTGAGCCTTCGAGGTGGTGGGATGTTTCTTGGGTGCATTATTCATGTTCTGTTTTGCTGTTATTCTCTTTCTATCCTGAGGATGCCTGAATGGGCGAAATATTAGACAGATAATTTCTATTTCTGTTTTATTTTGGAGACTTACTTGGAGAGTTTTTCCAAGGTCTTAAAAAATAATTTATTTTCGCCACCAGATCAACAAATCAAACTTTTGATAATTTTAATTACACACCTTATATTTTTTATTTGCAAAATTTACAAGAAATATTTATTGGATTTTACAGAATTTGGGTAGTTCGTTGCGCCCGAGATAAAACTAACTCTCAAAGCCCGCAATGCCAGACTGTCGTGCGGGTACGGTAGATACCTGACGCCGTATAGTCAGCCTCTCATAGAGAACCAATCAACTTACTCAACCGTTGTGTTTGATACAATACAGCCTCCACAATGTTTTGAACCCTTCATTAATAAAACCTTTCATGTAATGGCACAGGTTTTTTTTTTTTATAATACATGCAACCATCGATTTTATTTATGTAATTTTAATATTTTCCATCAGTTACATAAGAACCATTTAATATCAGTTCCGACGGTTGTCGCTTTGAGTTAAATCACAAGTTCAACTTTTCATTCGTTTAATTTATAATATTTTTTATAATAACAATTTTATTATTTACACAGTAACTATTACCGACTGTATAGAGATTAAAAAACCGACTTACACACACTGTTTGGGTTATACCATCATCTGTACTTCGAAATGTTTGTTGAAATGATTACCGAAATATGCACATTTCTCTTAATTACACCCTTTTTTCATATTGAAACTCACGACAATTAGATTTTCGAGAATATACAATTGGAAACGAATGAAAAGTTAAAATTTGCTGTGACTATTGATACCGACAATTTCAAATGAATCTTGTACCTAAACGCGTCGTTATAAAGGTTTCATTATATTTCAGGTAGGAATGGCGTCGAAAAGGATGGTAGTGGGGGGGAGGTGTTATAGCACTACGTATAATGGTTGCCTTCGATACGAACTCATTGTGATATAGAGTAAAATAAATTGTCCCACATATTTCCCAGCAATTAACGCTAGCCCTGTTCCCGAAGTTGGGTCACGTAAGGATTGGAAAGTTTTTCAGGGAACGGACTCGTAGAGGAAGGGCCATTGTATTAATACAAATTCCCGGAGATATATGAGACAGTTAATTTCATAACTTGCTTTATTCTTTCCTGTTAGAACTCATTCCGCCGCCTGTGGGCACGGCCAACACCTAGCTTGGGTATAAATGGTCACATTTCCTACTAAATCTTTCTCTACCCCGGTGAGGTTTTGACTCCCCGCCTTGCCTCTGCAGATTAAACTCCCTCGCTATTTTCACTTAGCGCCTTCGCGCATAATATAGGTATTTATAGTAATAGACGAAAAAGTACAATACAATTTAATTTTCTCATTCTGGAGTTTTTATTATAAGAACATCCTAGTTGCGCCATTTTTTGTGGACATGGAAAATCCAAACTGGAGGTGTCACGAAGAATCAGATAAAAAATAAAGCTACTGAGATGTACAATCCAGTGTTATGGAATAATACCATTCTCGAAACCACAAAAAAAATAATTGTCCATACTATTGCAATGGCAATAATGTTATACGGTTGTAAAAAATGGAAATGAGGATGAGGTAGCAAAGAAAATCTACTCGTCACAGGATGATAAGATATCCAATAAGATAGTTTGAAAAATAATAAATACTCAAAATACCATCCTGGCGAAAACTACCATCGGGTAACCATAGTGGTTTGGACACCTAAAGAAGAGGAAATATAGAAGAATACAAAAATGCCCCTATACTGGTGCCCTGAATGAATAAAGAGAAGAAGCTGAGCAATAATTTAAAGGATTAACCAAGTTTAGAAAGACTTGTCAGGATGTAGTCTTAATAAAGAAGAAGCTTTTGACAGTAAAACCTGAAAAATAAACTATCGTAAAATTTAGTAGGAGAAAATCTGGGGAAAATGGGTAGACCAAGAGGTGGGTGGATTAGGAGTGACCTGACAGATTTTAGTTTGGGTGGTTGTCGGTGAATAGAAGTTTGCAAGTAAAGAATGGTTGTGACCTTCGGGTAGGCTATGTTTTATTATTATAGGACCATACAGAAAAAAACTGTATAATAAAAATAAAAAAAATGTATCACTACAACTCGTGAATGGGTCTGGGGTTCAGTAAATGGTAGAGACTGTAATGTTTCAAGGACAACGGTCGTGCTAGGAGGTGGTTTGTCCCGGATCACGTTCGAACGCCAGATTTCCCCCCCTTATTTTAGGTAGCCACTTTATAGGGGCTGGGTGAGTCCCATAAGGGCTCTAGATCCCACATAATCCATCTCCGGGTGCTAAAAGACTAAATAAACGTTATGCCAGCTGCGCGATTTGAACCAGGATTTTCGGGAGGTCATCTCAATTGTCTATCACTGAGCCACTTCGCTCCTTACAGAAACCCTGAACATTTTAAAAGTTGACATGCAACGTGAGTATCAGTGTTCTTAAAATGTTGAGATAACAACTATGAGATAAGTTGTAATACTATCTATCATGTCCGTAATATATTAGTACTGAGGGAGCAGCAGCGCAGTATTTAATGGCACTGCTTTACAAATGTGTAGGTTCCAAGACAAATTGTTTGTTCTGTTATCAGCCGGGGATCGACCCTTTGGTATCTTTAAGGCCTCTTGGGACATACTCACCCTCCCCCCCCTACAAAACGATTACCCTTAATTGGGGGAAAAACTGGTGTTTGGGCGTTATCTCGGTCAAATAACCTCCCTGTACAACTGTTTGTTTAATCATCCTATTGTCCTTATCAAAGTATTGACCCAAAGAGCGTTCATGGATGTCAGTGGTACAATTTGCTTTTTTAAAGTTGTGTTTGGTAATTTAAAAAAGAATCTTGGATCAAAGTAATTCTGTTGACAGATCAGAAAGAAATAACAAGTTTTTTCCTTGCTTAGTTACTATTATTGAAATCGGTAAATTATTAATATCACGGATTGGTGAATGTCTAGGCATAACAAGATTCCCAATAAAATAGAGAGATACTTGAATAGATGCTTGAAGTACCATTCAGGAAAGAACTACCATTGAGAGACCATAGTAGTTAGGACAACTAAAGGAGGTGAAAGATAGAAGAATATAAAAAACAACATTATGTTCTTGAAGGAATAAGAAGAAGACGCTAAAAAACAATTTCATGGATTATACCATATAATTTCCAAGTTCCAAAGAACACAATTTTTTTTTTAAATTGTGTTTGGTAATTTAAAAAGCATCTTCATGCAAATGGATTATCTTGATAGATTATGAATAAATAATAACTTTTTCTTTGGTTGTCTACCATTGTTGATAACGGAAAATTGTTTGTACCACGAATTTTGTGGTAGACATTTGAAATTGATTTTTTTTTTATTCAAGATGAATTTTACGTAATTATAGTCTGGAATTAAAGAATTTTTTCTTTCATTCATCTCTTACTTTACTGGTCCGTAGAATTTCTACGAAGAGGAAAAATGTTTTGAATAAACGATATATGTTTCATCTGATGAACATTCTGAAGGCTAAGATCCTTTTTTCTGATTCATTTATATGATATACTTGACTTTCTATGTTAGTGTACTTGTCTTAATATACATTTACATAATGAAATATAGTGTGAATTGTTATGCCTCAAGAGAACTCTAGTAAATTATATATTAGTATAATACGATTTGATTATATTACTTATACAATTATTATTCCATTAACCTTTACGATTATTATACTATTATTGTTATAAGGTTCCTGTTTTGTGTTTCATTATTTATTACCTTATCACTACGATTTGATGGCGAGACTTGACTAACTTTTCTTCAATGATTTTTTTTTAACGACAAATTAGAAAAGATTACAAAAATAATTTTATTTTGGCACCATGTCTCTTAGAGCAACATATATGTACAGAATTAATCTAATATATATCTGGCCAAGGGG
Source organism: Arma custos (assembly GCA_037127475.1). NCBI lineage: Eukaryota > Metazoa > Arthropoda > Insecta > Hemiptera > Pentatomidae > Arma > Arma custos. The sequence goes on along the minus strand of CM073765.1, from coordinate 18,083,837 downwards.
CTACATTAAATGAATGATATAAATGAGATATTAATTATAACAGGTAAGAGAGCATCTATTTAGAAATTTAGGAGATGTAAGAAAAGCGTAGGTATGAGCTTGAATAGGGAAGAAGCAAGGAGGATATTAGGTGGGAGGGAGTTCCAAAATGTGGTGAAAAGGGTGAGAAAGGAACGTTAATATCTTTTATGTCAATGAATAAGGTCAACTTTTATGAAATAATATAAACTTTAAAAACAAAAAATTAAAGTATAGAAAAACCTCACATAACATATAGGGGTATAATAAAAAAATATACTCGAATAATATGACAAATATATAGACTTAGAGAAAAGAGATGGTAAAAAAAATCTTATAAAAGTATTATGTTAAAATAAAATTAAAAATGTGATTTTTCCCCATTTATAATTAAGTATAAGATTCGTGTTCATTATTTATTAGACCATTAAATTTTATTAATAACTTTTCTGGAAGTCGTAGGAAAACCGTTTAATAAACTAAATGCTGATTTAGTTTCGTAACTGAAAAAAAAAAATTTGTAAAAAGTTTAGTTTTAAAAATGTCATCTCCACTCCTCTGAGAATATTATTTTCAGTTCTTAAAGAACCTGTTGAAAAAAAAAAGTAATAACTGATATGATTAGGAAACTGCTGACGTAACTTATCCTTTCTTCTTTATTGGGCCTTTTACCTTCTTCTTCTCTTAAACCCTTTGAACAATTTTTTGAGAGTTTTTAATAAAAATAACAAAAATAAAACATAATCAAAATTTTTATTGTCTTTATTTAAGGTATTAAAATTATTTAAAGAAGTACAATAATAAAGAAAAAAAGCAACAAGTTTTAATACTAATGTATTTAATAAATTTTTCTCTGAGCCAATTTTATTAGTACTCCGAGCTACTCCATTCTTATTTTTAAGTTATAAGAATATAGAAATTCTAGAATATCAATTACAAAACAAATAAAAGTTTAAATAGGTTTTATAGTACTGAAAGAAATTAGTAAAAATTATGTCTCTCAGATTGTATGTTAGCAAGGACGTTAAGTTGTTCATTGTCTTGAACTATAAAATAATTAATCCTTTGAAACGAATACATCCTCTATACTAAATATATTTATACTAAAAATTATAACTAACTGTAAGCAAATACTGAACTACAAAATAATCAAGTCAAATGAAAATTTGACTATGCAATTGACTACAAATGAAATTTAGTATGCAGTAAACAATTTTAGATTACAATTTTGGAACTTAGCACTACTGAAGTAGCTAGTCCCCAAGTTTCTCTGTTCCACAGGACAACTGTTTTTGAAACTAAGGCTGTATTCGTGCCACGTATATTTAAGTTAGTAACTTAAGTCTAAGGGCTTTTAAAAGAAGTTCATTAAACCCTCTAGAGCTTTTAACAAGAATATTAAAGTAACTCCATTTTTTTTTTTTTAGAAATTAAAACCGAACATTTTATTAGTTTTTTAATTGTCTTTTTTTTTAACTCCCTGTTAAGTCTGAATATGCTGGGAATGTTACCGCTAAACTAAATCTGAAAAAGAATCACGTCCTATTTCGATTCAGCGCTGTGGGAAAAGTCTGTTTTAAATGGTATTTTAATTTACTTGAATAGATTTTAAAATGTTATGTGCTGAATTCTATTGGTGCAGAATGCTATTTTGATAGTTTAACGAAAGCTGTAAAAGTTAGGACAAAATAAAGTAGAAAAAAAAAGTTGTATATATTAATAATTTTCTTTTTTTTTCGTATTGGCCTACTAATGACCACGTCATTTCAACAATATTTTCTGCTCCCTTCTTTTTTCTGTCCATCTCTTTCCCGTCTTCATATTTGGCTTTTCTTGTAACCCACCCACCCGAGTATCTATTTTTATCCTGAGACGTTTGCTTTCCAAGACATCCTCGCTGGTAATCCCCATTTCTTGTAAATCTCCACTTCTTCGAACCAGGCAGGTTTGGTATTCTTTTCCTTTAAACGTGTAATAATACGGTTCACCAGTCATCCGATACTTTCGGAACATGAGTGTACAGCTCACTCACGTCTGTATTCACCTTTTGATCTCCAATTTTTCTACCAGGCCTTTCTTGTTCATAATCAGGCATTCTGCAGGATGTAAGACCTCCGGTCATACAACAGTGAAATAATGCCTGAGTTATGCATTCAAGGACATTGAGCTTTTGTCAATATCAATATCCTTGGTGAGATGGTACGCCATCTCCATTTTATTCAAGCGCGAATAAAAGGCTTCCTTCTAACCAACATTCTATTTATTTTCTTTTATATTTATATAAAGTACAAACTATTTTAGTAATTTTGGTGTTTAAACATTCATAAATTTATTTTTAAAATATCTCGATATTATATATTCCATTGTTTCCTGTTCAATTGAACTATCAATCATATTATCATAAAAGTCAGTATTTATAAGCAGCAGACCAATTGCTGAGTTTCTTCATATTAAGCGCCTGTTTGACTTTAAATTGACATTTAAGTATCATGTACAATTTTAGAGCTTTAACAGGTGTTAAGCGGTGTTATTTCTGATAACTATCCCTTGTTTGCTAATTTATTTAACACACCCTTATGCAGGTAAGGCTAACCTGACAATTCACTAGTGGATGGACTTAATTTTTCCTATCCTGCTATAATTAGGATTGGGATATTTAACGAGTACCCGACACCGCAGATGGAAACGCCATTTAACTTTCATTTCAAAGGACGGAATACCGAGGATTTTCCATTTCCGATCAAAACTCCTTATGCTACCAGTTGGGCTAAGAACCTACGATCTTGAGTATAGAATGTCGTTATGCTAGTCACTACGCCACACGTGATCCCCCAATAATTTCAATTTCAGCTGTTCCCTGTCCGTTTAATTTAAATATTTTCATTAGTACGAGTAGTCTCGTAATAATAAGTTTGTTAATTTTTTTTGTTTGTTTGTTGTTTTCTGAACTTCGAATACAACCCCGGAAAAATCTTATATTTTTTATCCGTAGCGCCTCAACGATCTTCACTATTCGGCTCTATCTTCTACGACTGTGGCTATTCGATTTCTAAGCCCATCAAGGCTTCGGAATTCTGCGGCCTGGACTCTCCACATTATTGGAACCGATGTATTTTTTATGAACTCGTATAAATTCCTTCTGTCTATATGGACTTCATAATTCAGCTTTTTTAACTTCAAAACTTATCTATTTTGGGTTTTATTAGCCTCTTATAGCTTCCAGTTTAAACATTTCGTCTATAATATCCCTTATTATTTTTATAATAATGCAACTTGAATTTTAGTTAATAGGATTATATCGTCTTAGGATTGCAGAATGTTCGTTCGTGCAAGAAAAGTGTTTTATAAATAATCAACATTGTTTTACAACTGGTTATCGTACTACGTTCTGTATTATTTAGGGGATTGGACTAACATTTTGCCAGCAATGAAGGAAGCTCTTCTTGATCTGGACAAACATATACAAATTACTAGGAATCCACGTAAGTGTAATCCTTTCCCTTCAAAGTGCCCCACTTCTAAAGGGCCCATACATTTGGACTTAGCTTGGTTAATTGGAAGTCACATATATAGTAGATACCGCAGCCCTCATGAGTTTTGTCGTGGATTCCAAGAAGTCTGATCTGAACCAGTTTATTCATGTCCTTCGCTAAACCATGAACCCGAGTGAGTCGTGAGAATATTTACCCATGAGATCAGGTTAATATTCTATTAACCTTTAACAGGCAAATAAGCCCATCAAGATTTCCTTGATCTATTATTGGACAGACATTTCCGGAAACACTGTGCCCGGCCTCACATCTTGTAACTTTTCTTATTCTCCTCTTAAGAAGGTTAATAAATTCAGTGGGAAGTGGTTATTTCCGTTTCATACCTCTCACAATAAGGTAAAACACGGTACTATACTGTTTCTTGTACAATGGTTGTAAAGGGAGGTGATTTATCCTAGATCACGTTCAACCGAAAGGTTTTACCCCTACTATAGGAATCACTTTATTGAGGCTGGGTGTGGCCCAGAAAGGTACTAGATCTCAAAAAATTAAATAAAATCAGTCATGGCAGATTTGAACCTAGGGCCAACTCTGCGCTAACCACTGAGCGTCTCCGCCCCTTTCATACTAATTTTATTTGTAAAAATCGTTCCAAAATATTTCACTTAGTTTAACGTGACATAAGGACCGAACATTTCAGCCAGTTTTGTATTACGAAAACTACCGGCTTTTATACTTCAACTGCACTGTCTCGTTGGACTTCCCTGAATCCACTTTAACTAGTTTTTAGAGTATTCATTAATTTTATTATAGTTAAATAATAGGATAGTATTGTTAATCAATTGTACCATTTCATAGTAATTAGTATCATGATTACAAAGTTGATCGTTTTTAAACGATAAAAACGTATCCTTCTTAAACTCCTGAATGAGTTAAAAATCCTATGCTCATAAATGGCTAAATAGCTATTTATACTGTTGCACTGTTACTGTTTCACACACGCAAGCAATTCAAACTCTTTAATATGCAATATCATTTTTGATAATACATGGTAAGACAAATAATAGTAAGGGCACCTTCTTATTACAGGTCGTGATTTCACTAACTGGTAGTCGGCCCTACTAATTTTTAAAAGGGAGAGAAAAATCCATGGTTATGCCGTTCTTCGGAAGGTACGTAAAATCAGGGCCGACGAAGGCAAGTACTCGTTAATGGCCACTCTCGTAATTATGCCTAAATAAAAAACCTGTACCACTACCCTTGAACGGGTCTAGGGTTCAGTACATGGTAGAGACTGTACTGTTTCATGGACAACGATTCTGCAAGGAGGTGACGTCCTAGGTAACGCTCAACCGCCAGATTTTTTCCATTATTTTGGGTACCCTATTTTTATTATATTTTATAGAGGCTGGGTGGGTCCTAGATATATCCACCTCCCGCAGCAAACAGACTAAATAAAAGTCATGCCCTGCAGTGGGATTTGAACCAGGATTTCCGGCATGGCAACTCCGCCCGTCTAATTATACCTAGATAGGTGAAATTCACGATTCTTGCTGTAGTATCGTCCGATTAGACATAGTAACATAATGCGACGTTAAACGCATAAAAAAGTAACAAGTAATATAATTAACTAAACTAAAATGTAAATATATATTTAGATACAATATAACTTCGAGTTATTAGGGAAGTTTGGGAAGAATGACCTTTACAGGATTGAAGCTAATCCTTCGAGATTGAAACTGAGGACTTGAACAGTTAGGGACGCCGAACTTGTACAATTGTTCTGACTTGAATGCACAATTGAAAGGCTTGTAATTAGTTTTGTAAGCCTGTCTCTTGTGATTTACCACCTCTTACATTTTTATTAAGCCAAGTGATAATTCAATATCTGAAAAAATGGTAATATATCGAAAATACTCCATTATTTAATTTAATAAAAACATTAAGGCGTTTAGTTGTAGTTGTAGCCCTTAATGTACAAAGTCTATCTGGCTATGATAACACTGAACTAAAACTAGTTTTCCAATCGTTATGGGCACTAACTTAGTATAGGTCATCATAACCCAGTTTCGATCCATTGCTGATTTAACCCTACCGTACTTTCTATACTTTGCATTTGTATCGACGATAAGTACAATATAATTTTCTTCATATAAATTCAGTTACTCGAAAAATTTTGGTTACTATTTCATAGAACTGAGACACCAAGCACGTCACGATTCATCTTCTTCTTGGATGAACCCAGATAGTGCCAGTCCAATCCTTCCCGTCTATTCTCCAAGGTTATAACCGGGGAGCTTTCCTCCGAGAAGGGAATAAACAACTCCGGTTGACAGAGGGCACAAATGGAATGGCAATAGTGAGAAGTTGCGCAAGTTTTTCTTTTAGTGCCCCCGGGTCGAGAGATTTAATAAGTAGGAATATATTAGATCGCTCTTGAGTAAACGAATATAAAAGGGAGTGTTGGAGTTAGAGTTCTCGGCAGCAGAAGGAAAATTGTATTAAAAACATTTCTCTTTCGCTAAGGGAAGGGCTGTTTTGAATTCAGAAAGGACCTAAGAGTGGTTTTCTTTTTTTTTTTTACTTTTTTTTTTGTTTCTACCGGGATTTTTCCTTCTTCTTCTTCTTTCTCCCTCTTCACTCTTAGCTTTTCGAATTAAATATTCCAGAATAAGATTATCTCTATTCGTTATGGAGGTAGGCGGGATTTAAATTAAGTCTAAAAGCTGTGGAAAAATTTTGAACCTGATATTTCACGGAAGAACGCCTTTTTAAGGCACCTTAAGTCTGCGCATGCTTGCGGTGTATCTAGCTCATATTTATTTTTTTCTAATTTTTCATCTAAAATAGTCAGAACAATAAAATAAAATTACATATCTGTCTATCAATATTATAGTTTAGAAAGAAAATATTATTGTTTGAAAGAAAGTGAGATTCTTTGTCTCTACAAAGAGACGGATGTTGCCAATTACATTAAACTGGAAGGCTAGGATGGTCAGGCAACGTCGAGAATGCGGTCCCTAAAAGAGTATTTAGGATCGAACCAGTTGGAAAATGGAACCGAAATTGAGATGAATAGGTTGTGTATGGCAATACCAGAAATCTAAGCGTAAGGAATTGGTGGCAAATTCAAGATTGAGATACATAGAAGCAAATTTTTAAGGCAGCCAAGATCCAGTGATGGATAGTAGCTATTAGGATGAATGAGTTATAAAATAGTAACCTTCACTGAAGATAAGTTTATGAATATTTTTAAAATTTATTTATTGAAATTTACAACTGTATTACAATAATTCAACAGGTAAATAAAATTATTGTTACAGGGTTAGGGCGAGATCAGCAACAAATGGAACATTAGAGTTATTACGGATGACTAGTTTGTAACAAAGTAGCACTAAGGAATATTTATATTTACCTGTAACAACAGGGATAGTTCATATTTACCTGTAAATAAAGGATTTTAGATTGGATACGGGAGGATCATCTAAAATCTACTTCGTAAGTCAAACAGTTTTAATTAGATATTACAGCCATGTGCATGAGTATTTGTCATTAATTGGGATCTTAGTGCGTTTGTCTAATAAGTGTTGAAGTAGCCTGAAACTGCGAGCAGTTTCATCCTGATTGAAACATTCCTTTGATTTTTGGTTGACTGCTCTCTGGAAGATTCAATTCTCTCTTCAATAATAACTTTTCCGTTTTAAATATATGGTCCTTAAAGTACTACCACTGGGTAGTCTCTCTACTTGCCTCTGTCTCATGCTCTTTTATTATTAGTCAAATTTACCTGTTTTATTGTTACATTACAGTTAATTTAAATAATAAATTTAAAAAATGATTCCAGCGTAGTACGCAGGGATAAGAGGCTTTGAATACAGGATTTGGTATTCATATCCAGTATGTGCCCACAATTTATTTTGTAAATCCTGAAATTATACGATGTATATAATTCATCGGGGGACAAGGATGGATCCCAAGCCCAATTATGTTGTTTAGATATTTCCGAGGGTAGGAATTTGCCGGAGCAATTTATTTTCTTCTCAAGGATAACATATGTATTGAGTAAACCGGGGTTGATTTTTGCAGGACCTGAATACTGATGGCCGCGAAGGATACTGGATTCGAGGCACGCTCATCACCAGCTCAATACACTCCGAGCCCTATCACCTCGTCCTCTAGCTCTCTATAGTAGAATGCATAACTATATTTATATGCTTATATGTTTACTCTTCGAATTCTCGCTCAACCTTTAAGTCATAGAAGATGATTGTAGTTTGTCCAAATCCCCTACAGATCATTTTTTGTAGCTTCAGATCCAAGCTTTAGAACAGTAACACTCAAGTTGGTACGTTTTAGTTTTACATGTTTAAGCGTTTATTTTATTCATATCAGTTTAGTCATTTTTTTCATTCATAAATAATAATGCCCAAAATAAGCTGCATTTTCTATTACTTTTGTAATTAATGTATATTAATTAATATAATAATTAATAGAATTAATTTGTAAGTTGATTCAAAGATCAACAATGTGAAACCTTAGTCAAATATTTAAGTTCATAGGAAGTATTGAAAGTGGGTGGAAAAAAACTTGTATTACTTATAATATAGAAAAGTAACTTTATTCTGGAATAAAGTCCCTTTAAGATAACAAATATGAACCGAAAAAGAAACACAATATATATCTAGCCAGAAAGTTACATAATAACACAAATCATAAAGCATTTATAACGTGCCAAAAAAGTAAGTAAAAATAAAATTAAATTAAATTACATATCTGAGTGTGACTACAGGAGAATGGATTAGAGAAAGCAGTTGTGGAAATTGTATTCTATAAATGGAAAGAGCTTATGAATTAACAAGGATATCAACAATAAGAAATGCATCTCATGGGATACCCAACACAAAACATTGTAACACTAAAAATGTAATATCTCTACGCCAGTGAATGTCTCTCGACCTACAGTCTCAAAAACTGAAAATCTTAGAATGAAAAAATCATGGTTGTGATTCAGCCTAAAGATGGATGGAAACAAAAGAGAAATTCACCAGAAACTGTAAATAATTTCGAATAATATGGGGAAGAGAAGTCTGATATTCCTCTGACATCTCTATGGAATCATCAAGCATAGAGTAAAGAAGCTAACACGTGAATATTTTGGGGAAAAGGTGACCATTACGACGCGGGCTAAAAAAATTAAGCAAAAATAAATATTTCACAGCTCTGAATGTTAGAAAGAAGTGTGATTTAAAGCAGAGTTGAAATTATGGTAGAGTTTCGAGATAGAAAAAGACCAGAGAAGGTTGGACCATGTTGGACATAAGATCAAATGAAACATGCCAGTGAACGCATGAAGGAATAATGGAGATAGAGAAAAAACATCCGCAGAAGAAAGAAAAATAAAGCTATAACGTCATCCCCAAACTTGTTATTGTTAAAACAGAAATAAAATGAATTAAAACGTGAAGATGAGCAAAAACGCTACAAAAAAATCGAAAATCTTTAATCTATAAAATTAAACATAATAATTGAAAATTATATATATGTTTGAACAATCTTTGTTACGCAAAGCCAAATTTCATTATTATCTGAATATAAAATGAACCTAGTTATAAAATAAAAATTATGTTCCAAACAATTTAGTTACATATTATAGCAACATGGAATAATAACAATAACTTTGAGGAAAGGATAGAGATTTTCTGAGCTGTCCTGAATCCAATTTAACAAGGCTTTCTGGCAACATAAAAATCTTTTCGGTATAGGCCACGCAGGCCACTAAACACAGCTTCATGTGGAAGCCATTTCATGCCTGAAATAAGACCGGAGAGTGTAACCAAGCAAGGATACGCGAACATTGAAAGCTGGAAGAAATGTTCGAATTACTCGGATTTTCAACCTTTCACTGTTACTTTTCCAAACAAATTACTATTTCTTGGGAAGCTCTTAAGTTCACGTCAAGAAAATCCCATTACGTTTATTTCACGGTTCGTTATTATCTAGTTATTTTAATTTCAAATAAAGTAATATGGATTTTTTAGTATATATTTAACTTTATCGTTATCCCTCTACTCTTTATTAACAAAATGTATCTATTAATTTTGATATAAGTCTACTTTTTAAAAATATTTTTACTCATATCCTAACAAAAAATATATGTCAATTTCGGTGATCGCCTATATTAATAAGTTTGTTTATTCATTTAAGGTAACTTAATTCCACGATGGGTAATCAGACGATGTCACAGCAGGAGTCATAAATTGTTCCTATCCTGGATACAGTATGGATATGATCCTACAAATAGGATTATAGCATACATTTATTATCTTTAATGATATTAATAAGTTTTGGCTTTTTATGTTGGCCTTTCTCTCCTTTACATTTTTCATATGATGGATGGATGTGAGTATTTCCTAATATTATTTGTTCTTATCATCATTGCACAGTGAGTTAGGAAACGATGAACCATTAAATTGTATTGTGATATCTTAAGTTGTATTCTTCTTCTTTTGTTTATTTTCTACCGCCCTGTAGCTCTTTATTTTTTAATCGTAAAGCCTTAATCGTTCAATTAATACGGCTATTTAATTCTGTCTGATTTCATAACTTCAAGAATATTATATATATATATATATATATATATATATATATATATATATATATATATATATATATATATAACTATTTTTTTTTAGTCTTCTTTTAATAATTTTACAATATATGATTTAAATAAAAAGTATATCAAAATTGGACAAAACAGAATGTAAATATATTTCTCATTACCAGTCTTAAATTGAGATTGTGTTAATTTTTTAAACAAAAAAATTCTATTATTTGTAAGGAGGCAACTAATCCTAGGTATCAAAATTGTATATCGATCAAATTCAAACTATATTAGAAATATTTTACTTTATATTTATTATTCTTATGATGGTGATAATTTTTAAATATTTTTATTTTGAAGAGAAAATATTTGGCCGTGGATTTTTCTTAGGGAGACCCGGGTTCGAATCCCGCCCTGGAAAAATCTTTCTCTTTAAAATAAAAATATTTATATATTAGATATAGTTAGATTTAATATTTATACTTCCTAAAACGCAAGCTAATATTTAATTTCTTAAATCAAGCTTTGAAGTATGATTCAGGATATATATATATATATATATATATATATATATATATATATATATATATATATATATATATATATATACATCTGAGTAGTTTCTAGACTTGCATAATACTTACAGAAAATATGGTAATATACAAGTATTTTTAATGCGTGCTTTAGTGATAATCATAAGATAGTTTATTTAGTAAATGACTGATTCTATAGAATAAAAATATTATTTAATGGTTTCGTATTCATAAATACCAAAATTAGAGAAAACATTTCAGTTAATGAAGCAAACAAAATAATTAAATCAATTTATTTAAAACTAATTTTATAGAAATATCCCAGTTATCAATATCATATATTGCTGATAACGGTAGACGTAATACTTAGGAATATATACATATAGTTATTATCGTAATTTTAATTCGTTCCAACGAGGGAGAAGATAATTAATAAAGATAATTAAAGCTGTCTTCATAATTGACACTGAAAATTCAGAGGGTTCATTAAATGGCTGGCAACCGAATGGGTAGCTTATTGGACTGAATGCTCCGTGATGGCCGCCCGATTATTTAATTAATGGAATCACGGAGCAATCAGCCAAATTACTGATGACAAGAAGAGACTTTACTCCGACTGGCTAAATGCTATGTCGGTTAGTCCAATATGAATGCATAATAAGTTCGTATGTAATGGATTAGATATTATGGATTAGAAACTTCCCATCTCTGCTTATAAATTTTCGTCCTCAGACCAGTACCCAAACCTACATAATTCCGTAACCTACATACTACATATCCCAAAACTAAATAATTCCGTGAAAAATTTTGTTTGTTTCAATTGTATGATTGAAGTAGTAGTTTTACATTATTTCCAATTTTTCCTCGAAACTCAAAAATACTTGAGGGGATATATTTTCAGCTCTGATGTAGAAATATTTCTTTATTTTGTATCAATAAAAATTAACATACGTTTAAAAATAGTCTCATTAACGATAGAATATCTGAGTTTGATAAATTTACAAAACTGCTGATAAATTACTGATAAATTTACAAAAGATCGAAGAGCACATGAGATAAGGATGATCTTAGGTTTCTGGGCGTGTTCGCAAATCCCTAGATAAAAGTTGGCAAGCATCGATCAACGCTATCGGAATTAACAGTTTGGATTCTTTAGGATTTTCATCATTAATGTAGTTTGTTTAATAGAAGAAGTATACTCGACTGTAGAAAAATATTGGGAGTGCAGTGAATAAGAAAACACATAAATTATAATAGTCTGACTACGTTTTGGCCTAGATTTGTCATCACTGTTAGGCATTTTAGTAAACAAATGTATGTTGTTTGATCAGTAAATAATTTCATATATCAATTATTATCAAACAGCTAACTGCTTTCAGAATAAATACATATTAAATATAAATCATAAATTAGTTGTTATTAATTAAATCACGCAAGTTTTTGGTATTCCCTTCGTAATGAATTTTCTTTTGATTCTCCTTCTTTGGTATTTATAGACTTGTCAATTTCAGTGCTAAATATTTCTCTAAGAAAACATTTTGATACTTCTTGCTGTTCTATATTCTTACGAAAAGTTCGAGTTGTGAATACCGCTGTGTATGTAAACTCATTTCCTTCATGATTAAAATACGTGTTATTATTTATTAAGTTATGAGTGATCAATTTTCGTTTTTAATAAATATTTAGTTCATTTTCCTCACTTTTGGTTAAAAACTTGGTTCATTAAGTACTTTATTGCCAATTCCCGTGCTAAATATTTCTTCAAGAAAAACTTTTGATATTAGCATCGAAGTTAGAATAATTTAGCAAATTAAGCCTAACAGGCCATCCCGAGCATAAAAGGTAGGTGTAAAGTTTTAATAGGCCTCGGGAAGAATTATCTCTTTAATAGGCAGTAGCTGAGGAACAAAGGTGAAAAATTGTTGTTGAGAGTTGAACCCACCCCCGGCCTTGCGATGGTCAGGGTACTTCATCGCGACTTGTTTAAGTACGCCTTTATCATTTTATAATACCACTATCCCGACACGGCAAGTTAAGCCTCTCCTCCTTAAGGGATACACCTCCAACTTAGCCGCTTACCTTAATTAAGATAAAGTGACCATCGGACCGTGAACGGGGACTAAACTTCCTCCCCTAAGTCTTCCGCGTCCTTAGGGTTCATTGATTTTCTTAAGGTGTGCAGTTTGTTTCAAAGACAAAGGGAGATATGAAACTTTACAGATAAGCGTTGTTAGAAATTTGCTAGTTTTTATTTTGTATTATAGCGAATCTTTATATTCGAGTAAGAAAATAAAACATAACACCCACTGACCATTTATTTAAGTTTCAAGGTCTCAGCCGAAAAACAATGAGTTCCTGTACTCCTGCATCATTTGATTACCTCCCACTGCCTTCTATGAAACAGATTCGGTATTTAAACCTGCATCTAGGCAAACGTTTAACCATTTGTTAATGGACTAATGGTTAGCATAACCACCTACTATGGCCAAGATCTTGGTTTCGCAGCAAGGCTGGTTGCTACATAGGGACTAAAAAGGGTAAGCCGTTCTTAGGAAGGTACGTAAAATGTTTGTTATAATCCATTGCGGTGTCAGGTACTCGTTAGAAATACCTATCCTAATTACACGTGGATCCTATAAGCCATATCTATAGATTTCGCCATTTATATGGATATAAAGTGACGTTAAACGAATAAACAAACAAACAAACGTTTAACTTGGAACCCTCATACTAGACTAAAAATGCGAAAAATTCCTCCCCGTTAAGGCTATCAACACTTACTAGACAAACGCTCTAAGCTACCAACTAATTACAAAAAGCTTATTTACATGACTATTATAAAGCCTATTTGGACTAAGGAGGTAGAACTTTGGGGCTCCACTGAGCCATCGAATTCCTCTCGTATCCAATCCAAATTCATTCGTAAAATCCTGAATGCTTCTGACATTGTTACGAATAAAGTCATCCATAATGACCTTAATGTCCCGTTTTTGCTGACTTGGTCCGAACCAACTTCCAGTCAAATCCACTGGTTTCTAATCTGGAATTCTTCTAGTAATCCTCTGAAGCCTCTTAAAAGAAGATGCTCCATGATCTTCAAAGATGAATTTATTATTCAAGTCTTACCGTAGGATTAACTTGCCTTTATTATTCATTAAGTTTACTTGTTGTTTTTAATTGCTTCAAGGTGCGTAGAATCCTAATATCGAACAAAAACTATACTGGACAGACATTTTTGTAACATTTTTTATTTTAAGCGCCTTTCCTTAGTTCGATTTTACATCACCAGCCCCGATGAATAAGTAGTTTCATTTCGTCGAATTTCGTTTAGAGATAGTTAACTGCATTGAGAGAAGCGTAATCGTGTTGTTTTCGGCTTGAAATGTTGTAATATAAGCAATAATTACTTTTCAAACTAATGCCAGACTCTTTCCCTCATGTATATACGTTTATAGATGTGTGTCAAATTGAAATCGTTTTTCTTAATGTACCTATTGTAAAACATAACGCATTTTTGGCTACTTGAAATAAACTAAATATAAAGTTGATAATCTTTAAAAAATATAAGTACAACAAACTCAGTGTTGAAGAAAATTCCACCTACCCACTTGTTGATTGGGGCTTTGGATAATATATATATATATATATATATATATATATATATATATATATATATATATATATATATATATATATGATGCCAAAGAATACTATTTAAGATAGTTTAATTATAATTAAATACGAAGCTTGTATTTGTAATTTTTGACTACTGTAATTGGAATATTATGTTATTTTTAAATCGTATTTAATATAATGTAAAAATTAGTATTTTATTTAGTATAATATAAAAATGTTTAATTTATTTTCTGATCAGAACTATTGTAATTCGATTCTGTAAGCTCTACTGTATAAGATGTTTTTCTATGAGGAAAACAGACGAAATATAGAATTGAAGAGGAATGAATTATCAATCGGAAAAAGGAAATATAAGACTTCCTTAGCAAACATTTATAAAGAAAATGGCTCATCCCTATTCCTTGCTATTTTATCAGATTGCCTCAGGATGATAGTGTGCGAGATATTGAACTAAATGAGGAGTTGAGATGGACTAACCACTCCTGAAATAAGGAACGTTTTGAAAGAGGGTTGGACATATTGGATGATTCCTTTGAAGCAGGTCGCTTGATTTGATTTTCCTCGAAGCCTATTACAGTTCTCAGAAGGAAAGCTAGTCCGGAGAGGGAAGACGTCCAAGGGATATTGCTTCTGGGGCACTCCCATCTTCTATTCGCCGGCGGTCAGGCTGTACAATCTATTTTCTTTGGATGGTAATATCTATTCCTGTCGCGAGCTCTTTATATTTTATATATATATATATATATATATATATATATATATATATATATATATATATATATATATATATGTACATGCCTGTACAAAAAAAAATCTGATGGAGAGACCATATTTTAGTAGTAAATACAAAAGTAATTAAGAAATCGGTCCGGGTTGGGATAAAATAAATAATTACTTATATAGTGATAAACAATAATATTTATATCAACCCGCATTCAGAGCTTGTAATTTAGATTATCCGCGTGTATATAAAATTTAAATAGATTGTTGAAAAAATGAATTTAACCAAACTAACAATTGTAAAATCTTACGTAAGTAATTTTCTATCTTCATTAATTATTACGAATGATTAAAATAATAATGAAAAATGCACTTATAAAACTGTGAAACTTCTAAATATAGAGATATCTTTGTTCTAAGAAAAAAAGATAATTTAACGAAAAGTACAGCAGAGAAAGGTAACTAAAAACCCAATGATTAGTGTGAAAACCTGTGGTCTAGTGGTTAGCATAACAAACTACTAAGCCCAATATCGCGGGTTCCTAGACAGGCAGGTGGAGCTAGGATTTTTTAAAGTGAGTAAAAAATTCTTGGTTATGCCGTCCTTTAAATTGGATTTTAAATGGGGGTTCGAGCCTGTATGATGTAAGAAACCCGTTAAAAATCCCTATTCTAATTAAATCTGGATCTGCAAAACTTAGAACCCAATCGATTAGCCATAGCAGCATAATGTCAAATCAACAAACAACATGCTACTAACAGTTTAGACAGGACTTTTAATAATAGATTAATATAGAAGTTTAGTATAAATACAGAAGTGGAGAATCCTGAATGAAATATAAAATAGTGAACAAATAATAAAAGGAACATTGTTAGGAATTGAGTGGAAAAATCCCAAAGACGAAAATCAACCGCTGGGCTATCCCCCAATGGGTGAGCCCCAAAAGAGTTTGTAGATCCCACAGGATTTATCCGTGACTGTTAACTAATTAAATAATTTATCTGTCAAACTCAGGACTTTCAGCTTATTGACTCAGCACCCTTTGCATTGAGCAATCCCGCTCCGAAAAAAAAACAATAACCGATTGCAACAACCTAAAATACTACACCCACTAAACTTTCAAAAAAAGTTTTCAAATACAAATTATCAGCGGTTTTTATTTAATTTTGTTTCCAAAACATCGCTGGTAATCTTTATTAAAAAAAAAAACCTGTACCACTACAACTCGTGAACGGGTCTGGGGTTCAGGACATGGTAGAGACTGTACTGTTTCATGGAAAACAGTTCTGCAAGGTGACTTGTTCACGCTCAACCACCAGATTTTTCCTCCTTATTTTGGGTACCCTACTTCTATCATATTTTATACAGGATGGGTGAGCCCCAGGAGGGTCCTAGATCCTTCTCCGGCTGCGAACAGACTCAATAAAAGTAACTCCCTGCAGCGGGATTTGAACCAGGATTTCCGGCATGGCTACTCCGTGCTCTACCACTGAGCCATTTCGCTACCTAATTGTTATGATTCAATAATTTCTAATGTGGCGACGAGATGCAGCTTCTGGTTGTGGTCCCGTTGGACTGTGAAGAACTACCAAGAAAAAGTCTAACTGAAGTAGGAGTCTGGTCGAAAAACTTAGGAAAGAAAATCATATTTTGTAATGAAAATTTAATATGATTGCATTATATGATTTAAGGTCGTTTTACAACAAAAAAAAATTCAATAAATTTAAAAAAAAGGTATTTATGTTGAAGCTGGGAAAATGTCCTTCTATAACATTAATTATATATAACATAAATTATTATTACCTTGTACGTTTCATTCATAATTAGTGGTTTTCTAGAGTTTAATAAGAAAATGTCTAATATACAAATTATTTATTTCACAATATAATTATAACTCTGTTAATAGGTTATGAGGTATCCTTCATTGTGATATAAGCCAACGAGGCCAATGAAGATCAAAGACAAAGTGTTTCAGAGAAGGGACATTATTTACTGATCAGTGCTTCTTATCAAATATTCTTGCTCGACAGCTCATGATGTTACCAAAGAGCTAATATAAAGGAGCACTGTATCGATCTGAGCCCTACCTATCGGAATATTTTGTTAGCAATTTTTATTACATTTTTTAAATATTTCTACTACCTCAATTTTTACTCCTTGAAAGAGTACTTTAATATAAAAATTAAAAAAAGGTCGAAATAATAATAGGCGAAGTATAAATAACAAATAATAATAAATAAAAATTAGATAATATCTGAAAAAGAGATAACAGTGTTCGTGTGATCTCTTTTTTGGGTTTAGCTTTAATTTATTCTTCTCGATTTTTTTATCTTTACTCACATCAAAAGAAATTCTGTTGTTATAACCAATAAGTATTTTGTTTCTTACGGTGAATCTTTTTTCTTCACCGATCCTGACTTATCAGTTCGGACACTCAATATTAGGTTGATATATCTTTCAAGCTTCACCCAGTTCTCGCTACCGTAGTTAATAATCAATTGTAATATTTATTTTAGTATCTTTTACATCATAGTTTTCATTAATTCGTCAATGCAAGACTAAGAGTGGCCAGAAGGTTTTCGGTCACCCATGATGAAATGTCCTTCGACGTTAGTGAAATTTAAAAAAAATACTAAATGTACCGGTACAATTAGTGAATTCTTCGTTACGAAAAGCGAAATCACGGAGAAATGTGTCAAGTTTAAAAAATGATACATCTCAGCGTAAATATATAACTTATCATATGTCCAGATGTTTGATTTATTATTGGGATTGAGGTAGCGCAGTGTTTTGAGTTCTGAGTTGCTATCCTAAAAGTCTCGAGTATAAATCTGGATGTTGTAGATACACTATTTTATGTTTTAACAGCAACGCATAGACCCTGGGGAATCTATGGACTCTTCTGGGGCTCATACAGTTTCTATTAAGAGAATACCCTCACTTAAGAGAAAAACCTGTTGGTTGGGCGTTATATCAGTCAAATTGCCTCTCTGCTGAATAGTTCTCATGGGAACAATACAGGTTTTTCAATGTATCGCATTCTAGATCCTCCATTTTTGTAAAAGTAGAGGATTATTTGTTATTAAGATGTATAATTCATTAGTAGTACAAATAGGCGGGTTGAGCCGGAGCCGTGACCTTGAGGTCATTGTCTGCTGTAGCAGGGTCGTGGTCGTGACCTTGAGATGACCTTGAGGGTGGGAGGGGTGTAAGGCAGGGCGAGGGGGTGTTGACCTTGAGGTAGGTCCAGGTGTGCAAATTAAGATTTGGCAACGTCGCAGATGAGATGTGGCAACAGCGCAGTAGAAACTAGGTCATGGTTTGTTCTGAATGGATGACGCATGTGACGTCATTTTTTATGAATGGAAGTGTGACGTCATCTTATGAATGGAAGAGAAACTAGGTCACGGTTTGTTCTGAATGGATGTTGGTCATGTGACGTCATTTTATGAATGGAATAGTTGAATGGGCGTGTGACGTCATCTTATGAATGAGAGCGTGATGTAATTTGTCTTTGTGAATGGGATAAGAGTTATGAGGTCATTGTCTGCTGTAGCAGGGTCGTGGTCGTGACCTTGAGATGACCTTGAGGGTGGGAGGGGTGTAAGGCAGGGCGAGGGGGTGTTGACCTTGAGGTAGGTCCAGGTGTGCAAATTAAGATTTGGCAACGTCGCAGATGAGATGTGGCAACAGCGCAGTAGAAACTAGGTCATGGTTTGTTCTGAATGGATGTTGATCATTTTATGAATGGAATAGTTGAATGGGCGTGTGACGTCATCTTATGAATGGATGAATTGAATGGGAGCGTGACGTAATTTGTCTTTATGAATGAGTTATGAATGGAATGCTTTTGAGATTATGACTGAGACGGAAGTTGCTTTTATGAATGGGATTAGGCTTGCTTTTGAGATAGGCTATTGGATGACGTTTCATTGATTTAGATTATTTAGCTTTTTATGAGCTTGGATGACGTATGTGTTCCTCCTGAACTTTAGTAATATATAGGAAATTTTTTTGAAGGAGCTGGAAAAGGATATGTGAAAGAAAAAAAAATACAGTTGTACAAAACATTTATTTTATACATCATATTCTTAAACATATTTTTTGTTACTTTTCTTGTACTCTAATTTTCTCATTTAAGTAAACAATAATAATACTACAAGTAGACATTCTTGAAATAAATCTAGTACTCTAATTACAGGTCTTTACTAACTAAATATAAATTTAAGTAAACAATAATAATACTAGTATACAATCATTAATTGGTTCTTATACATTTACAATGTTAGATTCGTTGTTTCATTGAGGCTATAGTGGCCATAAGGGAGAGTGGTTTCATCGTGTAATGTATATCTTTTATTATCAAATGAGCATAATGACTTTTTATTTATCAGTGTGGTTTGAACGTTATGCTTTTTAGATTGAATTGTATAAAATGAAGAATATAGACTTTTGCTGTCTTTAAATGTGTTTAGGTAATCGCTAAAAGTAAAATCGTTAACTGCCGATTTTTTTATTCCCTTTGACTTTTTAACCGTTATATCATTCTTTGTTATGTACGAATACATTTTGGGCCTCAATCCGACAAACTCTACTATAGGATCTCCAAAAGTTTCATCTTTCAACAAACCTACGACTTTTTTATTTTTTTCAGAATAACAGAAATGAGAAGTGGGAAAATTGCTTGTATCAAAATATTTATTTAACTCTCCAGAAATATCGGAATAAATATCTTCAGTCCTAATATTGTATAAAAATGAATCGGTGTCGGTATAACATAAAGTAACATTTTCTACACCATATTTTTTCAAAAACACATTGTAGTGGTAATGATACATCAAAACTTTGCTCAAGTCCAACACTGCAAATCCCACGTACAAGGGTTTATCAAAAATAATGCTTTCTTTTTCCAGCTGAACCGCTGTAACATTATCTGCAAATATAATCCTGCCTTTAAAATTTGGTTTATTGACTTGACGAAATAATGATTTTTCATTTGTTACTATTTTTAAATCGATTCTGTTGCGCACGTTTTCCATAAATTTGCCGAAGCAGCTGTTATTCATCAATTTGTAAAAATCTGACTCGAATGTATTTTTTGCTGATGCTCTCATCATTGAATTAATTTCTATGTATGGAGCCAACCATTTTTTTTGTTTAAACTTCAACACTCTATGAATTTTTGAAATCTTTACCCCGAGTTGTAGGGCTTGTTTTAAATTCACATAATGTACTATGTAACGTGTTTTGGGCATCAAAGTCGTCAATAGTTTAACTGTTTTAGTATTAGGTGGATTATTTTTTTCGGGTAAAAAAGGTAATTGAGAAAGATTATCATGAATTTCTTTGGGGTATTCAACATCAACGTCTAGCACATAACCGGTTTCTGATTCATTTTCAACATCTAATACATTTAATTTTTCATCAACCCACTCAAAATCTGTATACGGCAAGGGAAGGTTCATGGCATAACCGTAAAGATTGTTGACATCTACGTAAAGTAAATAATTACTGGGTTTAGTCGAGTCATATTCATTTAGATATTTATTGTTAGCTTTCGCATACCGAGAAACAACTTGGCAAATGCCTCCCCTTATTCCCTTTTCAAAAAACTGAACCATATCAATATCTTTTATTACATCTAATTTTATTTTCGTGTATTTCAACATTGCATTCCAAGATAACTGTGGCAAAGTAAAAAACCATGCAGGATCTAGTCGATAAATTTGTTGACAGAGAAGTCGAAAGGCTTCAAAAACTTCGCACAACAAAATTACATCTGTTTGTATATACAATTCCGCATAATCTTTTAGTGTTTGGATGTTGAAGACTTTCCAGACACTTTTCGCGTGCTCATAGTCCACGTCGCTAATTGATGTTTTTGTTAAATCATTAAAAAATGAATTTTTGGAAGGTAGTCGAGTTTCGTTTAGACGATCAAAAGAATTAAAATAATTGTACGGAAATATGCCTTTCCTTGTCAATAATTTAATTTTGTTTTCATCATTAATAATATTTGCCATATGTGGAAATATATCAGTAATTGATTTAGATTTATTTTGCAAATTGTTCACTAATGTTTCCAAACTTGATGATAGAAATTTAAACGAGTCAACAAATCGTATTTTTGTACTACATCCTTTAAATTTTATGCTGAAACTTATATATTTTTCAGAATTACTAGGAATTACGCTGATATTTTCACAACGGCCCAAGAAAGGGATTATAAAATGAGAATCGTAACCCTGTAAGTTGTGCATAAAAACAGGTATAAAATCGGGCTTTTTTGCTCTTAAATTACAAGCATTATGTGCTGGTCCAACAAATTTTCCTGATAAGTGACAGTGATGTCGTACTCGATCGTGTTCGTCTAAAGGGTATTGACATAAGATGCAATCTTTAGCAGAATAAAATATTTTACTTTCCCCTTTGCTCATTTCTTCCATTCGCATAGTATTACCGTATATTTTATCCGCTTCAACAACTATAGATTCGAGTTTTTCTAAAAACGCTAGCATACAGTTTTCTCCCGTATAAACAAACGGTTTACATTCAAACATTTTTGACTTGACCAGAAGTGAAACTGAAAAAGCACGATGCTCATGAACAGCTTTGTTCCAAGATGTTGACGGATTAGGAATAGGCCCCGAAATTGGTATCAAAAGAGATTCAATATCTGCATAAACTACGATTGGAATGGATTGTGTATATTCCACATGTTTAAATTCAATTTTTTCTTCTTTCGGAAAGTCAGATCGAATTGGTTTGTGATCACGGCAAAATAATTCGTGTTCGTCTTTTCGCTCATCGCCTTTTTTCCCATACTTGTTTACGTACGTCCTTGGAAATACGGTCAGACATCTACGACAGATTGAATAAGCGCGTTTTGACAAAGATATTTGAGAACTTACTAATCGTGAAAGATTTGTGATCAAACAGTAGTGAAAATTTTCTCCATTTTGTAAATACAACAGATCAAACGTTTTATCATAATTATCCTTTTTACTGATTCTAATTGGATAAACATTATTTTTATCATCTAAGCCATAAACATTAATAGACAGGTTATTTAAATTTTCGAATCGATTGATATCGCTAATTGGAGTCGGGAACGATACAGAATCAAAAGAATATGGAGTATGAATATTTTTGTACGCGTTAAAGTCATTTGATCTAATATTATCACTAAGTAAAGCTAAACGAAAGCAATCGTTAGTATTATTTTTTACATTTATAACACAACGTTTGTCTCGTATTTTTTTAGGTAATTCAATATATTGAGACCCTCCGAAAGGCTTAAATTTAGTTAAATGTAGGCAGATATAGTTTGCAGAGGTATACATCCAACCGGAACCTTTTTTTTCAAACTCATCCTGTTCCTCTAAAATTTTATCAAAAATTGTTTCAATGTAATTTTCGAGGTTTATAGAAACATCTATCGTACTAACTTTCGATTTAAAATTAAAATCTGTTCTTTCACTAATAGTATTTTCGTTTTTCTTAATATATGTACATTCTAACATTATGTTTAATTTTAGATTTTTCCATTCATCTACATAACTATTTAGTAACTTTACTAAAACCTCTTTTTTCTTATTAAAAAATTCTGAAGCTAATAATTTTTTATTATCGTTAGGAATGTAAACATCTTCAACCGCATTTCCTAAGGAAGCTTTAATAATCCCATTTTCTTGAGCTACCGTATTCCCTCGCATCTGTCTACTAAAAACGCTATATTTTCTTTTTTTCATTGGTATCTCCATTGTGTTCACGTCGGGTGTATTATTACTACTAACCCCAAATTGACAAGTTAATTTATGCCGTTCAAAGTTAAACTTTTTGCTAAATTCTTTCCTACAGCCTCGACAATAGTAAAACAACGATTGACATCTATGTCGCCAGTTTGTAAGCAATAATCCACAATGAGCACATAAATAATTATTTCCGTTACTTTTATTATTCATTTTTAATCTAAAAACATACTTGGTCAAACAAATACTAAAATATATATACACTACCCCCTAAAAGTAATATTAAAAAAACAAAAACAATTGTAGCCTAACCTGATTCAACCTTTTTTTTTTTTTTGTTTACATAAACTTTATGTCATAAGCATTTTTCTTCTTTCCCATATATTGAATTTTTAGCTGTCCTAAAACAGAAAATAATCACTTGGCTAAGTAAAAAAAAAAAAAATATATAACTTTTTTTCTTTATATGTTTAAAATGTAAGAATGTACCTTCATAGTTGAATATTTCTTCTTCTGTAAATGCGTAGACATATCTTTTAGGTAGAAAGATTCTTATTTTTTCTTTTTCTCCTTCATCTAATAATATTGCTTCAATTGATGGGCCATACTCCGTCTCCTTCTTCGAAAGTTGTAGAATTTGATACGTCCGTCCTATAATTAATTCTCCAATATTTTTATATGCGGGTTTAATTTCATTTAATTTTTTCAGGAGTGACATCTAAAAAAAAAAAAATTAAAATCATATACTTAGTTAGTAAACAGATATTCGAGTAAAATTAAAAAAAAAAAAAACTTACTTTACTGCAGTTGTAATGAAAACTGAAGACGTTGAGACTATGAACTTATACTAGCATAGTGGCTGACTGATCAGGAGATAGAAAAGGCGAGGGCTTATAAGTACGCTAAGGTGCTGCGTCAGATGCTGATCAGGTCAGTCGGTATTTGGGCCCGCTTTCAGTAGAGTTATTCCAGACATGTCGTCAGCAGTTCTTGATTTACAGGCTTATCGTTTGGAAACGAACAAGCTGATAGTGAAAGAACTGTCAGTAGTTAGCTTAAATTACGAGCACTCTAGTCATTGGATTTTTAAACCGCCTCAAGGAGCCGAAAATGCTGATCGGCTAAAGACAAATCTCTGGGTAAAAAAACATCTTCATGGTCTGGAATGGGACTATGGTGATGTAAATTATGAATCTTTGAAAAATGTTTTACTATCCGTTGCAGAAAACTATGACGTATTATGGGGAAAAGGAATAGAAAAGTGTAAGTTTATAGAAGACCTTATTGATAAACCTGTTTATGATTTGCACGACTTTGGATGCCCCAATCTGAAACAGTTGGAATATGATAAGATAGCATGTCATTATCATTTAGACACTTCATTCGTTTGCTCTTTAAATCAAGCTCATCGTCTGGCTGCATGGGTAAATAAAAATAGCGAGGCTGTAGATTTCACTAAAAGAGACGTTCGTAAACGAACGTATAGAGACAATTCTTCTTCTCCTCATCATATGCTGTCATTTGCTGGATTTATACGTGGAGTCAAAAATAGTGTTAAATGTGTATACTGTGGACTGTTGTATGACACCGATTCGTTAATAAACCCTCTCAATTACCATAGGGCGTGTAGCCCGCATTGTTTATGGTTTGAGGAGGAGTCTTTTTAATTAAAATATGTTAAATATTGTATTTACTAAATCAGTATTTCATTTAGATTTATTTTGTAATATGTTTTTCTTATAATTGCTACATATTGATGTAGATGATTTTTAATTAAATTTTTCATTCATAAAGAAAAATAAATGTTTTCAGTTAATTTGTTTTTTTCTTATTCCTCTTTTTTTTCAAGGACAAATAAAATACGTCGCACTTACTTAAATTAATAAATAGGTTAGAAAATTAGACCAGTGAACAGATTATTAGATTTTTATTTTTTCAAGAAAAGTAACAATAATTAACAAAAAATTTTAATGACATATGATATATGTATAAAAATAAATGTCTAGTGCAAGAGCATATGTTTTTTTTTTTTTCTTCTTCTTCAACATTATACGATATCCTTTTTATTAACCCAGCTGCATTCATTAACACCGAACCACTTGACATATAATTGATTGCCTTTCCTTT
Organism: Arma custos; assembly: GCA_037127475.1. Lineage (NCBI taxonomy): Eukaryota > Metazoa > Arthropoda > Insecta > Hemiptera > Pentatomidae > Arma > Arma custos. Next base: position 18,058,959 of record CM073765.1, on the reverse strand, counting down.
TTAAAACCTTTTCTACCAGGTATATATTTGGATATTTAGCCTGTTGTAGCTCTTCTTCATAAAATGCACCACTGATCGGTTGCCCTTTTAGATCTTCTAGCAAATATGTGTACGGATATGTCTCCTGAATCTTGACTACCTTAAAAATTTCACTTGACCAATTAGGCTTATAGCCTTTTGAAAAACTTGTTTTTTGTTTAGATATTCTTACAAAATCGTCTTCTATAAATTTCTGCTTTCGTACTTTCGATTTAGTCACTGTAGAATACACATTTTTTAGCAAGTATCTCTCCATCTTTTTATGCCGAGCATCGATTGGTTTCATACCTATAGTCCTATGAAATGATGAATTATACTCTTGTAGAATTTGGGGTAATATATCTAAAAATTTATAATTTCCTCGCAGGCTGAATGCTCTCCAAATTTTTTCTTTTAATGTTCTATTGAACCTCTCTACAATGGAAGCTTTTATATTAGAAAAAGTTGAATAATGATTAACATTGTATTGTTTCATTAGAGAATTAAACTTTGAATTGTAAAATTCTTTTCCTTGATCACTTTGAATATGTTTTGGAGTTGATTTACTCGATAAAAACACACTCTCCATTGCTTTGCTCACGTTGTCCGCTGTTTTCTGTTTTAATGGCACAGCCCAAGCAAATTTCGAAAAGCAGTCTATGACCGTTAACAAATATTTATTTCCTTTATTTTCTCCAGAATAAGGTATCATTTCCACAAGGTCTATTTGCCATAAATCGTTAATTCCTTTCAAAACAGTTTTCCGACGTGGATATTTTCTTCGAGCTGGTTTGTGCAATTCATTTACGACAGCACTTTTCAACAACGATGCATTCATCTTTTAAGATAACCGAGCGTTATTAGCATCACCGAGATACACACACACACAGTGAAAAGATATTCACTTAATATAATATATTTATTTCTCGTAGCTCTTCAATTATCGATCCTATTTCGTTTTCATGTCCTTCGTGACCTGCATTCGCCGAAGATATTAGCAACCTCAGCCGATCAACTAGCTCATTAGGATCATCCCAATACTCATAAATGGGTTTATCGGCTCTCATGAGACCAGTGCCTTTGTGCGAACGAAGTGTGGCTATTTTACTAGGAGGGGGTGTGGTATGACGAGGTGTGAAAAGCATCGCTATTACTTTTCTATATTTTTCTGATCTGATTCCTTGTCTCCCTCGTTCTTCACTATAGCCTTTTTTGTGAGCATTGGTCGAGATTAAAATGTTTTTATACATTTCCAAGTCTTTTTTTTCATACTTTTCGGGATTTTTCAAGTAAAGTAACTGCAACAATCCCTCTGTGCCTTCATAAGTTACCCCGTTAATTGTTATGTCATCGCTGTTTGTATGTAGTTGAATATCAGTAGAGTCACCTATTGCGAATCCTCCATCGGGCATGACTCTAATGCCATAACGTGAATCGAAGGTTTTATTATCGCCTCTCAACAATTTCTCCAAATATTTTCTTTGTTGGTTTCCAAACTGTTTAATTGTTTCTACTAGTGAATCTTCAGTTTCATGATGTTCATTTTCTACTTTAATTTCAGGAAACGCCAATCTAGATGATGAAATTATTGGAGTTGTCGGATGAGTCGAATGAGCTAACTCTGGTGTCAATGTTGCTCTTTTGTAAATATCTTTTGTAAACTCAATCTCATCATTTTTGTTTCTAATCTTTTTACTTGACGGCTCCGATTTGGTTTCTTTTTGCAACTTTAACGACTCTTTAATATCTTCTAAAGGTTGTGATACAGGTGTAAAGAATGCTTGACGAACCTCATCTACATCCTGAAGACCGCGTTTCAATGTCCGAAATTTATTTTTTAAAATTTCGCTAGTTTTTATAATCTCACGGGTGACTTTAGGGTCCATGACTGAGCTCCGTCAACGACTGGAAACCCTTTATATATCTACAATAAATGTATCGATTCCTTTTCTAAAACGACCATTGTTTAAATCCCTACTTTTGTCAATAACCAGATAACCGAAAGGCTCTTTCCAACATAATGAACACATGTCTTTAAAAAGTTGGAAACCGATAGCAGGAGTGCTCACATGTTCATCGTAAATATGTTTTAAACTCAATTCGTCCTGAGGAAATATTATTAAAAAGTTAAAATTACACCTGATCAGATGTCTAGGAATGCAAACATAACTTTGTGTTAAGTAAAAACAATCTAGATTCATATGTCTTCCATAACTGAAATATCGTTTAATTATATCTTGATCCTCCATCGTAACATCATCGAATATACAGACTGAATTAGATTCAACTTGGTGAGGCATATCTTTTGCATCTTCAAAATCGTAAAATCCTATTTCAGGAACCATATTTAAAACATTTTTTAAATACTGGTATTTGAGCTGGTGTAAAGTTTTTCCGAATAGATATACATTTTTAAATTTTAAACCATTTGGATTTAATAAAAGTCCAATCATAATATTCGTCTTTCCACATCCGCTTGATCCGCATATCGACGCTCGTATGGTGTTTGGTAATAATGTGCTATGTTTCACCTCAGTAGATTCGTCAGGCAAACACTTCAAAGTAGAAAAACGTTGTTCTTGTTGGACTAATTTCATTTTGAATGCAGACAAAATCATTCATTTCCTGTATATATATATATATATCGCCGATTGTCATTTTTCACTACAGTATGATTCGTAAGACTCGCAAAGGAAGAGGCTTGATAAACAGTCTCATAAATAAGTTACCGTTTGAATTACACCTGCCAGGATACCAGTATTGTGGCCCCGGTACAAACCTTGAAAAACGACTAAATAGAGGAGATAGTGGAATAAACCAGCTTGATAAAGCTTGTAAAGAACACGATATTGCTTATAGCAAAGATAAGGATATGCAAAGTCGTAGAAAAGCGGACAAGATTTTGGTTGAAAACGCTTGGAAACGAGTTAAAGCTTCGGATTCATCATTGGGAGAAAAAGCTGCGGCTTGGTTAGTTACAAATACTATGAAAGCGAAAGGTAAAATTGGTGCCGGTATTAAGAAGAAGAAGAAAAATAAAAAGATTAGTTTCAAAAAATTAGTTAAATCGCTAAAGGTTGCTAACGTATCATCGATCCTCGAAGCGTCAAAAATGGCATACAAAAAGGCTAAAATGCATTTACGTGGTAAGACAAAACCTTTGCCTCCCAGAGTTCTTCCTTTGCCAAAAGAGGGAGGATTTCTTCCATTTCTTGTGCCGTTAATGGCGGGGCTTTCTGCAGTGGGATCTTTAGCGGGAGGAGCGTCGAGTGTGGCTAAAGCTATCTACGAGGCGAAAGAAGCTAAACATAAATTAGATGAGCAAAAGAGGCATAATTTAGCGATGGAAAGTCAGAAAATCGGAAATGGACTTTATTTGAAACCATATCGGAAAGGCTACGGCCTGTTTATAACTCGACAAAAAAACAAATCTGGAAAGATCTGACTACCGAATAAGCCATTGACGGATTTAGAATTAAATTATTTGGCCAAAGTTTTAAATATCCAACATTTTCGAGGAGTGTTTATGATTGATAAACTTCCTAGATATCCAAACAAACACCAGTCTGCTATTGTAAATTTAGAGCCGAGCTCAGAACTTGGTTCACATTGGGTCTGTTATGTAAAACAAAATAATTTTGTGAAATACTTTGATTCCTTTGGAAACTTAAAACCACCACCACAGTTGCTCGAATACTTTAAGGGGCTAAAAATAACTTATAATAGAGAGCGTTATCAGGAGTGGAATACGTCGGTTTGTGGACATCTCTGCTTACAGTATTTAGTCGATGCTTCTCAAAGCGTTTGATCATTGTTAATCATGAGCTATACAGTAACGCTTACGGGCAACTCTAGCGTACTTTCCGCAAACTTTTTACCACCGTTAGAATTGGGGTCAATATATACTGTTGGGTTGTTATCATTTGAGACATATAATACTATTCCGAATATAAAAAAGGGCGCTAATGATATGTTTTATTTTGGTGATTTTTCGATCCAAATACCTGAAGGATCGTACGATATCGATGCTATAGCCTCCTTTTTACGTGAAAAAATTTCTCATCTTGACCCTACCGCTGTAGTGATAATAAGAGGAAATTCCAACACGCTAAAAACGGAAATTAAAACAACTCATGCAGTATACTTTAACTATTCCGAGAAGCCTCACTCTATTGGTCCTCTTTTGGGTTTTACACGATCCGATCATGTCATTCCTCCGAATCGCTCCTATACTGAATCAAATGACATTGTTAAAATTCTCAGCGTAAACATTATTTCAATTCAATGTAACATCGCATCGGGGTCTTATGTGAACGGAGAACCGGATCATAATATTCATCAATTCTTTCCGCGTGTAGACCCAGGATATAAAATAATAGAAATCACGAATCCGGTCATTTACTTTCCAACCAACGTGAGGACTGTAGACAATATCATCGTTCGATTAGTAGATCAGAACGGAGAGCTTATCGACTTTAGAGGAGAAACGGTTACATTGAGATTACATTTAAAAAAGAATGGGGATTGATTTTTGTTCTAGAGATAGTTGTTGCATCGATTATTATAAAAGGAGATGTCAAACAACGGTTAAAACCAGTAAACCTAAATCAACAAGAGCGCTAACAACTGCGAACGCTATATTTTTAAAACAGTGTGGTTTTCGGTTAAACAAACATTATGAATGACATACTAGACGTTACGACGGATATAAAATTCGTCGATTCTCTTACACAATTTGAATATCACTCGCACCAGCCTTATACGGGAAATACCTTTAACAAATCCGACGAGATTAGAATTCCTATTCATCAACAAGATATTTATACCTTTCCTTCTCAAAGTTTTATTTATCTCGAAGGGAGGATCTTAAAAAGTGATGGCACTATCGGTGCCACTCCAAAGTTGACTAATAACGCATTCACGTTTTTGTTTGACGAAATTAGATATGAACTAAACGGTATAGAAGTCGATCGAGTACGAAATCCGGGGATAACTACTACTCTTAAAGGGCATGCATCATTTTCGCCTAATCGAGTAATGGGATTAGAAAATGCGGGGTGGACAATGCCCGGTAAAACTCTTTCTTTGGATAAAAACGGCGTTTTTAGCGTATGCCTACCACTTGATATTCTTTTTGGGATTTGCGAGGACTATCGTAAAATTTTAATCAATCTGAAGCAAGAGCTCGTTTTGATCAGATCAAGTACTGACCTAAACTGCGTGCTAGGTGACGATGATGTACAAATAAAACTTGACAAATTGGTGTGGAGAATGCCTCATGTTCGTGTTTCAGATTATGAACGTCTGAGGTTATTAAAACTAGTAGACAAGAACAAGGTCGTTTCTATTCCATTCAGATCATGGGATCTTTACGAATATCCCAATGTACCTGCGACGCAGCAGGAAAATTGGTCGGTCAAAACTTCAACAAATTTAGAAAAACCGCGCTATCTCATTTTTGCATTTCAAAGTGATCGAAATAGAACCTCTAACAAAGATAGCAGTCTGTTCGATAGTTGCAAATTAAAAAATTTGAAACTTTATTTGAATAGTGAACAATATCCGTACGATGACTTAAATTTAGATTTTGAGCAAGGAAAAGTAGCATTGTTGTATGAAATGTATAACGAATTTCAAACGAGTTATTATGGCGTTAGACATTCTCAGCCCCTGCTTTCAAGATCCGATTTCGAGAAACTAGCGCCTCTAGTGATTATAGATTGTTCTAAGCAATCTGAAGCAATCAAAAGTGCGACTATCGATATCAGAGTACTATTAGAGGCGAAAGAAAACTTTCCAGCCAATACTAAAGCTTACTGTCTCATTTTACATGATAAAATAATAGAATATGAAATGGGAACGGGTTTGGTCCGTAAATTGTACTGACTCTCTGTTTGTTTTTTTTGTGGTTGTTAGAAGAGGAGTATACTAATTTCTTTTTATTTTAAAAGTAGATGTAAAATGAACGTACAACCAAAAAAAAAAAATATAAACGAATTAGAACTCGATTCGGAAAATACAAAATATCGAGTAATAATATCTTTTATTTAGGTATCTTTCAAGCCTGATGAGGACCTTGTTGAAACTCGTACTCTTGTAACATGGAATTATGCTCATCGTGCAGCACGTATCAGTCCATGGGAAACATATGCGAGGGACAGAGTAAGATTCGAAAACAGGATTCAACATATTTCCAAGATACTGAGTCCTATCCTGGAATCAACCCACAGATCAGCTGTTTATCAGAAACATTACAAGATTGTTAATTGTTAAAAATTTTATATTTACCTTATCAGTATTTGATTCAGATTTATTAATTTTTTTTTTTAATTAAATTTTATATTTACATAAAATAAAAATATTTGATTTCAGTAAATTTGTATTTGTTTTTTTTTTTTTTTTCCTTCTTCCTATTTTATTTTTCAAGGGACAAATAAAAAATACAACATATTAAAGGAAACTTATTTTATTGATTATCATCACAATTCAATTCATTTAAGTTGTAAAACAGTGTATTTGTATTTATGCTAAAATCAATTGGTTCGCTAACTACACTTGCTTCATTCTTATTATAAAGTTCAACCATCTTTGTTATCAATGCTAGTGAATCGTTGATTTTTTCTATATTTGCGCAAAGTTTGACCGTCTCGTTCCTGTTGAAACATGCAGATGCAGACGATGGTGGAAGGGTCTCATGATTAAACATTGCAAACCATTGCGTTACCTGCTCTATCCGCATCACCCTAGTGCGTCCTCTTGTAGTAAGTTCACAAATCACGTTTTGACATCTTGATCGGTCTTTTTCATAGGATTTTTTTCGTTTCTGCAGCAATAACAAAATTTTCGGAGCTCGGGTGGTAATATATGTCCATTCCTCAACATTCATGTAAACGACAGTTTTCTTCTTTTCGCTAATGGCGATAGTCGGCACAAAGTTACACAAACCGATTCGAAAACATTTACTGTTGGTGAGTGGGTACTCGGTCACAAGGTCCATTCGACGATCCATCTCGCGTATCATCAACGACAAGACTGTGTGGTATAACGGAGTGGAGGGGAGAAAGCTGCAGCTGTTCTAGTTTTTTTATCACATCATTTATTTCCCTTCTTTTTAGTTCATACAAGGAAATGCATAATTGCAAATCTTTGAGTCGATGTAGAAAATTGTGAAGCCTTTTAACAACATACCGTCTCTTCGCTATCATTCTCGTCAGACACTATGATTTGCAGCTCATTCAATTGTTCACAATACTCTATAAACGAACAGTTTTTAGACCATTTTTTGTGGTCGGCAAAAGGGTCGTCATACTCCTTCCATTCATGCAAGACTACTCCGCAAAATGGACATCTTGTCCTATCAGACACTTTCAAGTAATACAACCCAGCAGCCGCTAGTTTCAATGGACTCACCGGTGACGACCAGCCGACGAATGTCGACAACCTTCCTTCTTCGTACCTCAGGTTCTTGCTCCTTAGCCGACCCATACTAAACTAACTGATTGAGGAAACAACAACGTGCTTCATTCATAAGACATAATGATGACACTCTCCCATTCGGAAAACAATATACTCTCTTTCATTATGCTGTGACCTAGTTTCGGTGTTGCCACATCTCATCTGCGACGTTGCCAAATCTTAATTTGCACACCTGGACCTACCTCAAGGTCAACACCCCCTCGTCCTGCCTTACACCCCTCCCACCCTCAAGGTCATCTCAAGGTCACGACCACGACCCTGCTACAGCAGACAATGACCTCAAGGTCACGGCTCCGGCTCAACCCGCCTATTTGTACTACTGTGGTTCATTCATAACTCTTATCCCATTCACAAAGACAAATTACATCACGCTCTCATTCATAAGATGACGTCACACGCCCATTCAACTATTCCATTCATAAAATGACGTCACATGACCAACATCCATTCAGAACAAACCGTGACCTAGTTTCTCTTCCATTCATAAGATGACGTCACACTTCCATTCATAAAAAATGACGTCACATGCGTCATCCATTCAGAACAAACCATGACCTAGTTTCTACTGCGCTGTTGCCACATCTCATCTGCGACGTTGCCAAATCTTAATTTGCACACCTGGACCTACCTCAAGGTCAACACCCCCTCGCCCTGCCTTACACCCCTCCCACCCTCAAGGTCATCTCAAGGTCACGACCACGACCCTGCTACAGCAGACAATGACCTCAAGGTCACGGCTCCGGCTCAACCCGCCTATTTGTACTACTGTGGTTCATTCATAACTCTTATCCCATTCACAAAGACAAATTACGTCACGCTCTCATTCATAAGATGACGTCACACGCCCATTCAACTATTCCATTCATAAAATGACGTCACATGACCAACATCCATTCAGAACAAACCGTGACCTAGTTTCTCTTCCATTCATAAGATGACGTCACACTTCCATTCATAAAAAATGACGTCACATGCGTCATCCATTCAGAACAAACCATGACCTAGTTTCTACTGCGCTGTTGCCACATCTCATCTGCGACGTTGCCAAATCTTAATTTGCACACCTGGACCTACCTCAAGGTCAACACCCCCTCGCCCTGCCTTACACCCCTCCCACCCTCAAGGTCATCTCAAGGTCACGACCACGACCCTGCTACAGCAGACAATGACCTCAAGGTCACGGCTCCGGCTCAACCCGCCTATTTGTACTACTTTCATTATATTTTAATGAAGCTAATTGTATTTGTAGGTGCATGTGTAATCAAAATAACAATAACAGAGGAAGTGGTCAGAGCAAGATTATCCTTATGATTCCAGTTAATTTAATTTAAAGTTTCGATAAGATTCTTTTGCTTAAAAATTAATGAAGAATTAAAGCCATCTCACGTTTCATTAAGAAATGAAGAATAAGTAAGGAAAGATCCTCCAATCAGAACTTAAATCCTGGCGGCAAACCGCTGATAAAAACTTCCCGAGAGGCTCAAATTGTACAAAGAACTTAATCAGCATCGAAGCTCTCCTTGTTCTATTCTCTCTCTGTCTTTTCTTTCCTTTTTTTTTCTCCCTTCCACTTTATCTGCTCTTTAGGCTTCGTTACTTCACAACAGGGACTAATTAAATATGATTTTTTTTTGTTTTTAAAGTTCCACAGAAGACCCAGAAGGAGTTTTAATCTTATTTGAGAAATAGAAAGATTTCTCTGGTGTAGGGGAAAACGAGAGAAAGAGAGAGAGAGAGAGAGAGAGAGAGAGAGAGAGAGAGAGAGAAGGATAGGAGGGGAATGGGAAGAGGGGAGAAAGAGAGAAAAAAATTTGGGTGTCGTTAACGATCGTAGCAATTAAATCTCTTCTTGCTAACTTTTTTTCTGCCAATAAACGAGTTGTGAGGCGCTTTTCCTTTATCGCTGTAATTTTTCCCCAACACCTCTTTTCAATACTAATAAATTTTCACCTTCTTTATAGTCCTGGAAAACTCAGTCATGACAGGTTTAGGATAACTACTTGCTTCAGTGTGGGTTTGATATCGCATTGAGTAAAATCTCTCTCTTATGATGCCATAATTTTACCGAGCTTCTCTCCTCATATATTTTGAGTAATGATGATACGTTATCGCTCGTTCTATACTCCAAAAAAAATATAGAGTTGAGTTGCTTTTATGCTCTACATCCATCTGGCCAAAACGTTAATACAAATAAAGCAAAGTCGTACCTATCTGCGTAAAATTTATTGACTGAACCTCCAGAAAAAAAAAATTAGCTCATATTTAATTAGTTATATCAGCTGACTTCCTGTAATGAAAAATATTAAAAAACACTGAGTAGGGCGATGGATCATGCAGAATGAATGCTCACTGGGTTTTCCGGGGAATTTACCTGAAAAAGGGATAAAGCAAAGGAAAAGGGACAGTTTTATCCTAGAGAGAAGAGATTTAGATCCAGGTTGTAGAGATATCTTCTGAAGGGTATTCCACATATACTAATTTATATTCAGCTAAAAGGGCATTTCGTTAGTACATATATATGTTCAAGCAAATATATCACCATGATTTACAAAACTTAAAATATATATAACTAAAATATATATTTTTAATTTTACTAGGAGATATAAGCAACGCCTGGTCCCACGGAGCATACCTCAGTACTTGTGCAACTTCTTTGATTTTTTCGAGACAAGCTTTCATTTAATGTTTTCTATTAATTAGTTTAAATTAATCAGTGATACATTTAAATTTATAAATTTTATCAAAATATAAACTGTTTTTATGTTTTTTAAAAATTCATACATAATATTATTTTTTTTTATTTTTAAAGAGAAAAGATAGGCCCTCGACCGAGATTCGAACCCGGAACCTTGAACCGGAAAAATCCCGGTCGAGAGCCTATCTTTTCTCTTTAAAAAATAAAAAAATATTTATAACTCATAAAAAATGACCAATAATTATAAAAAAATATAAATTATATTATTTTATTTTTTTAGTTTTGTCGCAATTATGGAAATAATCAAAAATAGTTATTAGGGCCCGATGCTTTGTAAAAAATTACGCCACTTGTTAGATGTTACATATTCCCAACAAAAAAAAAAATTAGAAAAATATCTTTTCTTTGTTATATAGACAAAAAACCAATATGATTGGAGTTTCCAAGAAACTTTGTGTCAATTGCTTAGAATATTGTTAATTTAGAAAAGTATTTTTATTTTCATTAATAGGTTCTTAATTGTTTAAAATTGAATTGATCTGTTTCATTGATCTTACTTGCTATTTTGTTTACTGAAAAATGAAAAAAATATCATATATTTGTTGAAGCAAGAAGGTTCTTATAAGCAATAAAATGCTTAAATACCTTTTTTTGTATTTATTAACGAATTTTTAAATCAGTTGGCCAGTGAGCTACTTGTACAAGGAAACGCTATGTCAGTACTAGAGGTAACAAAATAAATGGTATTACTCATACGCAAGACGCTAGGCGTCATCAGTCTCGAGCATGTTGCTTATCCGAACCAACAAGTTATCTCCTAACGAAAGTCTCTAAACACGACTAAAGAAGTTTTCACTTTAAAACTGTGTTAATTAATCACATTTGTAATGAAAATTAAAAGCTATCTTTGATGATTAAAAAAGTATACTGCGTGTTTAAACTTTGACAAGAAAATTTCTGATACTAAAGTGTTCATGGATATGTACGAATTCCTAATACGTTGGAAAGATCTATTGAAAGAAATACTCATCCCATGTCTTCTCCTTCTAGAGCTACGTCGAGTTAAAATGGTTGTTTGTTGCTCTGCTCTCGCTAAAATTCCTCCCCCTCGTTCCGTTCCTTTACAATGGTGTCTCCTTACAATCCTCTTTCCTTCTTGCTAAAGCTCCGACCCAGATGTCACCAGTGAGTCCTTGTGGAACTGGATCATGTTCTCCCAATCCTTAACCTACGGAAACTTTCTAACGATCCTTTCTAGCTTCGGCTTCGTATTTCTAGGAGTCGCATTTCCAGGACACTCTCGATGCACCACCCTCCGCTTTCTGTTAAAAATAAACCTGTCTCTTTATGTACCATGACAGTAGGTGAAGTTGAAAATAGGGTAGAGCAGATTAGCTCAGTGCGTAGAGCGCTGTGTTTGTATGAATTCGGTCATTTATATCGTATTATGAATTTTAAGTTAATAATAGGCTTTGATGTAAACAAGAAAAGGTCCAAAAATACCTACGGGTGTAATACTTGGGCGAAAGATTTCAAAAAGAAGTCGCATTAATATTAGTTAGAATAGAAACTCGCCAACATGAATTCTTAAGCACCACAAATAACAGAAAAACTAATATCTGCCGAGGTATCATTGATTTAAACATCATTAGGATAAAAGGTAAATAAAGATATTGAAATAAAAAAAAGATATCCCAGCCTCGCAGATTGGAATGACACCAACCAAAGACAGTATCCCACCACCACTAAGGTCCTAAAGCAACTAGTGAACCATAAGGAAGGTCGCAGGCCAACTTATCAGACAGATTAAATATAAACAGATGATTATTGTGTGTTTTATTTTTTTTATTATAGCTTTTTTTATAGGGAGCCGAATATTTCAGTGTTTAGAGTGCTAAGCTGCTATGCTATTGGTCCTGGGTTCTAGTTCGACAGATAAATTATCTAATCTGTTAACAGTCAGACCCTGTGGGAACTACAGACCCTCCTGCGGTTCAACCAAGTTCTATCAAGTGGGTAACCTTAATTGGGGGAAAGCTGAAGTTGGAGTGAGATCTCGGCCTAATCACCTTCCTGCACAGCCGTTGTCTTAGTAACAGTCCAGTCTCTACCATTTATTGAACTATTTATTTCATGATATTTACATAATTATTAGATTAAAATACATCATGATAATTTGAATAAATTAAATATTCTGTAAGTTGAACTTTTAATCTGAAACGTTGGCTAAGAAACAGTAAAATTTCTAGCATGTTCCAAGGCCCATTATAGTCTGTAATGATAACTTTTGTCGTCTACAAATCTATAGCTAATAACCTATTTTCATTTTTAGAAAGTAAATGATTTATCCCTTTAAAAAACGATTTATTTTTAGGTAATATTTTTTATTACATAAAGTTTAGTATATACTGAAAAATATATTATATATATTATTTAATTTTATGTTTAAGTAAAATACTTAATATCATTTCAAAGATATTCTCCAGGTCAAGGCAAGTATTTATAAATATATATTCGTTCCTTAATTTTCGATCCACTTTGCAAGCCCTATCAGGACTACGAAAAATATGCCGAGTAATGAGGGATTGCAAACTAAATAATTTTGTATGTAAAAAAAAGGAAAAAAACTTATAAATTAGTTAAAATGAATAACGAATTCAATATATTAAATACTCTGAAAATAGTTTAATAAATTACTTATTCATTAATTTGTTTTTTATTTTTATGAATTTACTTTTGTCTTGTTTGTTTTTATACATGATGTTTTACATGTTTTGGTATCACTTCGAGGATACGATATGCTGCTGAACGCTACATCCCCAAAACTTCATCCACACCCAAACGCCAGCCAGTCCCTTGGTTCAATACTGATTGTAGAGAAGCTGTCAAAAAGAAGAGAAAAGCGTACAGAGTTTTCAAAAGAAATATGACCCTCTTGAACCTGATTGAATACAAAAAAGCAAAAGCTACATGCAAAAGAATAATTTGCTTCCATAAAACAACATCCTGGCAACAATATGTCTCTTCTATCAATTCGACGACACCATCTTCGATAGTATGGAATAAGGTTAAAGCCATCGAAGGAAAAAAGACTCTGCAGCCCATTCACTTAAAAATTGGAGGTAACATTATTTGTAATGAGCAAATTGTCGCAAATGAATTTGCGGCCTTTTTCTCTAAACAAGATGTCGGTCTTGAAATCCAATCCACCTCAACCAAAGACGACCAATTTGATTTTGCATCTAATAATAATGAATTATATAACATGCCCTTGACTATGAGGGAACTCAAAACCACCCTCAATGAACTTAAGGGAAAATCACCAGGTCCTGATGACCTAACATATGAAATGGTAAAACATTTGTCTGACGAATCACTAGACAAAATACTTATCTTATACAATAAAATATGGAACAGTGGTTTTTTCCCCATCCAATGGAAAGATTCCATAATCATTCCAATCTTGAAAGTTGGCAAGCCCAAGAATGACGTGGCCAGTTACCGCCCAATTTCATTAACTAATTGTGTTTGTAAAATTTTAGAAAGAATGGTCAATAAACGAATGATTTGGTTACTAGAAGAAATAAATGTACAAGACAATTTGCAGTGTGGTTTTCGTAAAAATCGCTCGACAATTGACAATCTTGTTAGAATTACAACGGACATTCAGGATGCTTTTGTCGACAAGGAACACTCAGTGGGTATATTCTTTGACATCCAAAACGCTTTTGACACAGTAGTGCAAAACAACATACTAAAACAGCTTCACCAATGGGGAATCAAAGGAAATCTTGCAAATTTCATCAAAGGATTTCTCGGAACTAGGTCCTACAGAGTGATGATTGGTGGAACTACTTCCAATAAAACATATATTAACAGCGGTGTACCTCAAGGCTCTGTATTAAGCACGACCTTGTTTTCTATTGCAATACGAACAATCACTGACTGTTTAACGCAAAACGTCAGTGGTTATTTATTTGCCGACGATTTTGCCATATTGTGTAAATCACCCGATCTACAGTTGATTAAGATTTGCCTACAAAACACTGTGAATAAATTAGCGCTATGGTCTCAGAGGACTGGCTTCAAATTCTCAACAAGTAAGACATGCTGTGTACATTTTAGCCGACACAGAAACCCCGGGATTCCACCACAAATAGTTCTAAGTAATGTCCCGCTGTTGTACACCGACAACGTCCGATTCTTAGGTCTCCAAATGGACAGCAAGCTAACTTGGTCAACCCATATAGAACAACTACAAATCAAAACTATTAATAGAATGAAGCTACTGAAAAAACTAGGGAACACCAGATGGGGATCAGACAGGAAAACCATGCTCCGCATTTATGAGGCACTGATCTTAAGTAAAATAGACTATGGCAGCTTTATATATGCGTCTGCCTCCCATAATAGGGTTAAAAGACTAGATGCACTTCATCATGCTGGTATACGGATTTCTACTGGAGCCTTCAGAACAAGTCCAGTATACAGTATCTGCGTCGAAGCCGGAATCCTTCCACTCACATATCGTCGCCAAAAACAAGGGGCCAAGTATATAACCAAAATATACACGCAACCAGAAAACCCAGTTTACTGCTCATTATTCCAAAGAATAAACGACAACAAGTATAGGAGGCTGAAAAATCCCTCTCTGCCGTTGTGGCACAGAATGAGAAATGTTATCTCCGAATTAGTTCAACACCAGACAACAAATACTCAAAGCGGAAAGCTAGCCCCGTGGGCTCTATCACCTCCACACATCAACTGCAAAATGTTGAAACTCTCCAAGAATAGTTCCCCACAAGAGATTTCACAAGCCTTTCTTGCTGAACTGAGTAACTATCAGTTTAACAAAATCTTATTTACAGATGGTTCTCGTACCAACAACTCTACATCGTGTGCTGTATATACTGGCGATACAACTTTTAAGTACAAGCTGAACAGTAATTGCGGTATCTTCACAGCTGAATTGACGGCTATTCTCAAGGCTCTTCAAATAACCCTTACAACACTAGATCAGTCAACAATAGTTTGTTCCGACTCACTGAGTGCTCTCAAAGCAATAATAAACACATTTTCAGATAATCCTGTCATACATGAAATTTACCAGGCCTTAAAACAAATAGCAGACTCATTAAGAGAAATAACTTTTTTTTGGGTCCCCAGCCACTCAGGAATTCTTGGAAATGAGAAAGCCGACAAAGCAGCATCAGAAGCCCATTCAATACAAGAAATAACGCTTTCTTATATCCCACCTGCAGATTTATTCCAACAAATAAAAGCAAATATCCTAAGCGAATGGCAACGGACTTGGACATCGCTAGAGAACAATAAACTGAAAATAATTAAACCGACTACCAGCAGCTGGGCATCATCTTCCAGGCAGTGTAGAAGAGAAGAAGTAGTTATTACCCGCCTTAGGATTGGTCACTGTCGTTTGACCCACGAACACCTGATAACAAAGAGAGACCCACCTCAATGTACACTGTGTAAGGTGACAGTTACAGTGCACCACATCTTCGAGGAGTGTCCTAGGTACAGTAGTGTAATGGAAAGGTGTGGCGTGCCTCGGCAGATGCTTAAGGCATTGGGCGATAACGAACAATGTGTAAATAATACGTTAGAATTTATTAAAAGCATCAACATATTCCAGTCAATTTGACATATACATAAAGGTATATGTGTGTATGTGGGTTTATATATATATATATATATATATATATATATATATATATATATATATATATATTTATATATCCAATATATATATATATATATATATATATATATGTGTGTGTGTGTAATGTAATGTCTGTAGTGTGTGTACAACGTTATAAACTATGTTTGAACTATTAATTTGTGCAATTTTTATATAAATATTATAAATTTTATATTGTATTATATTAAAAATTATATAGAAATATGTATAACGTTATACAAGTATTTATCCTTATATTACCTGTTTAATACGTTAATATGTCTCTGCTATATGTAATATGTTTCTATTATTAATATCCATTGTATTAATATATGTTTAATATATTAATATGCTTCTACTATATGTAATATGTTTCTATTATTATTATCAATTGTTTCTGTTATATGTTTAATATGTTAACATGCTTCTACTATATGTAATATGTTACTTTTATTACGTATTATCTATTGTTTCTATTATATGTTTAATATGTTCCTACTATATGTAATATGTTTCTATTATTATTATTATCTATTGTTTCTATTTCTATTATTATTACTATCTATTGTTTCTATTATATGTTTAATATGTTTCCACGATATGTAATATGTTACTATAATTATTGTCTATTGTTTCTATTAAGTAGTTGTAATTATCTAGATGTAAATATGTATATTTTCTAGTGGTGAGGGCAATAATAACCATTTGTAGTTGTTTGCCCTTAAAAATAAAACAAACAAACAAACAAACATGACCAACTCTATGGGTTACGGGTATTATAGATATATTTACTAGTTGATATATACCTTTACCGAGTGGTATCGATTATTTAATTATATTTTAGTTAATCATGTGCTTGGTTGAGTACTCATAAAAACCATTTAATCATAAATGTAATATATTATTATATTTAGTGTATAAATATAATTTTTAATATATTATTTAAAACTTTTCGAAGGGTAAATTTTAATTTGTTTTCTTATCAAAACGGTGGTGAATATTTGAAAATGGTTTTGCAGTGAGTCCTTTTTATTTCCATTGAAATGTTCACCGAAAGCTCCATCTCAAGGTAGAGACAGCTAAAGCCGTTGTGAATTTCTAAGGTTGTTAAAGAATTGTAGATTATTATTTCAATTAAAATTAGTTTTCTTTTTATTATAATTCATTATAGACTTCATTAACGGAAATAAAAGAGACTCTGAGGAAATTAATGAATTCTTTAATATCTGATGATACCTAGTAATTAGTGCCGCCTACGATTCTGTAACTTTTACATTAGTAACCATAAGTTAGTTATTTTTTTTTTCTTTAATAAACCCGACGTTTCCTAGCTTCATTTATATTGTAATAAACCCATTTGCAAAGTCGTTAATGATGTTCAAACAGACTCTCCAGGCATGAATGTGTCAGAATTGTATAGTCCTACAGAAACACGAGAATGAAAGAACCAGGTTTTTCTTTGTAGAATCAGTCATGCGCTCATCAAGGTAGGGATGGAAAAGAAAAAAACAGAGCCTCGTTCTTTAACAACCTGACTTTTGATATTTTTAAATAAGTTATTTATGACAGTATAAACGAAAAAGAGATATGATTGAAAATTCCACACAAATTTTTTAAAAAAATATTCGCACTGAAATATCACTGTATATTCCTAGGCAAGTGTGGGGTATGTACATGTAATAATAATTACACTGCGTTCAGTGCTTGAAGAATTTGTTAAATACAACATACAACAATTAAATACAATAATTTATTTAGCATAAATACATAAAGTAAATACGACCGGGCGGCAATATCTATCGCTGGGCTACTTTTCGCTAAAAATTATGACTTATAAAGAAAAATGGAAACAACAAAACATTTTGTAGATGAATAATTATGAAAAAAAAAAGAAAATGAGATACACTATTAATGGATTTTTAATATTTGATATATTTATATATTATATAAACGCATTTTTTCTGCAGATATACCGATATCCAGCTCTCAAGTATGATACGGACTATGGCAGATACATATTTTATTTTTTCAACCACTCTGTGGGATCTCTAGACATTCTTAGGGACAAGTTGATAGAATTAATGCAGAAATCATGTCTCACAACAGATTGAAAACTGATTTTTTTTTAATTTTGGCGCCCGAACCTTTTAAGCATAACCATCCAGTTTGTTCCAATTGAGGAAAATACCGGAGGTTGAGCATAGTCTCAATTAAATCACCTCACTACTAAACCATCGCTTCATCCCCTAGTATAAATTGAATTAATATCGTTCATAGGATGTAGCAGTGGAGTTTTATGTTTTAAAAACATGAAAAATGTTTCATTTCTTAATTTTATTATGCTCGTCCTCAATTCATATAATAATAATAAAGCCTTTTGGCCAACGGCCATACCACGTTGAACACACCGGTTCCCGTCAGATCACCGAAGTTAAGCAACGTCGGGCGTGGTTAGCACTTGGATGGGTGACCGCCTGGGAAAAACAGGCGGTAACCATCTGGGAAAAACCACGTGCTGTTGGCAACTAACATAACAGTGCACTAAGTAAATACATAACATAACTGGCAAAATAGGACTTTGATAATAAAGTCTTAAAGCCAAATAAAAAAATAAAGCCTTTAATTATTCTGGGACAAGTCCCCCTCCCCCCCAGATCAGGATTCTGTACTGGGTTATGTCTAGGTTTCTATATTACATATTATGTCTTAGAGTATAATGTGAATTTAATTAATTAATACAGTTAAATTAGAAAATGAGAAACGATTATTGAAAAGTGAATTACCTCCAATGATGACATGTAAAGTAAATAAAAAAAAAATGGAGTACAAGAAATAATAAAACAGAAATAAGATAACAATAATTATAGAAAGAGAAGAAATAGATAATTACATATATGTGCAAATTACAATGACAAGTAGAAAAAAAAATAACGCAAACAATAATAACTAACATAACTTAAAAATATCTAACTGGATGAGTGAAGCGTCAATGATATAAATAAAACGCACTTATATATAAATAAAAACACATCATTCATCTATCAGTTAAAATATTTTAATCTGAAAACTGAGTAATATAATTACGGTAGTGTACATCTCTTTTTAAGCTTCTAGAGTTTGATGAAGGTATCACGTGATGAGTATTTCATGTAGAAAAGACTAAATTCCATTTAAAAACTTAAATTCTTAACACGACTTAATTAAAAGTATAGATTGGGAGCTTTCAAACTGTTAATTGCTCTTAGCCTACTGTTCGAATCGAGACTTGTGGGGTTTTGTAAATTGCCACGAGGACATAAAGATCCTGTGGAACTTATGGGGTTGAGCATTTTAACACTCTGAATCCAACATACGAGATAGCGAACGATACAGCGTCCCATGGGCTCTGTTAAATTTTGAGTTCGGATAATTGTCGTTGCGATTCACTGCCAATGGAAATGAGTCGACTGAGCACAAAAAGGTTTTGGGAAATTCGAAAGTTTAAATAGTAACATTGTTCCCCGAAAGTTATCGCTATTTATTTAATTTTTAAACTTAAGGAATGTTTAAAATTTAGCTATTTATTAGGACTGAAAAGGCAGTTACGGTGAGACAGAAGAAATGTTTGTTTATTTGCGTTCAAAGTTTTTTTCATGATTAATCAAAAACTAAAAGAAAGCATAAAATTTGATAAATTAACACGACGTATTTTATGTTTGTTATTTTATGCAAGCATTGATTAAAACATTAATCCTTTACATAAAAAATAATATTTTCCATATTCCCGAAAAGGATGAGCTTTTTCAGGTTCTTGATGTTCATTTAATAAAAATAAAATGTATAACATATTATATTTAGGTTAAATAATTTTTAGTTGACCGTATAAATATGAAGCAGAAAATGGGCGCGGGAACTATTTCTTAACTACTTATTTTTAGGCCGACGTGTCACAGAACGTTGCATGTCATCTTCAGGGATAAACAAAAAATATACAAACACTTTTAAAACTGAATATGTTCTTATGCTAATTATTTCGAGTTTACATTTGTTTTTATCAAGACTATTCAGTCCTAAATAAGAGCAGCAAGATGGATCCAAAAATCGCTTTCTAGTCACTATTTAAAATATTTCTTTTTTTACCTCCTCCAAGATCATTTTCTCCTCCATGATATATCTAGGTAACAAAACGAGATTTTATTGTTCTCATATTCATTCTCTAAGTGAGAAAAGCGATGTTTTAATGAATTTGATAATGAATTATAAAAGCAAATGTTTATAATTATTAATTTCCAGCACGTTTCTAAGAAAATATTACTGGTTTGCACGACAAAGTTATGAGAAATTCCGTAGCTAAAATTTACAGTAGTCTCCCTCTTGTATAAATTTCTCCCTAAAGAAGGAAGTTACACACATACTCGTATGTGTATGTATGTGTACATGTTTAATATATGAGTTTGTATCAAAGTTTTTGTAATTATTCCTTAATAAGGTTTCCTGATGAGCTAAAATAAATGATTTCCTGATGTAGGTTTACATGGAATAAAAGCCATTTCTACCATGAATTCAAGTAGAAGGATAAAAAAAATCTGTATAACGGATCTGTCTAAACCGAACATGATCTGATAATAAATAATAAGTTTATTTTTCTTTTTATACCCCCACCGTGAATATTGACAACAATACAAGTTTTCGGCAGCTCTGGAAATAATGACGAGCCAGTGAAGGGCAGTCAGTGGCAGAGACTCTTGAGCTTCATTCAGTTAATTTGAAATTAGAAAAGATATCTTTCATCCAATTCAGATTCTTTTTTTTTTTTATTCTAATTGCCTGTAGACCAGGATAGATAGCCCCGGACAAATCATGAACCAACCTGGAATTTTTAGGTTTAGGCACTCACATACAATTCTAGAGAGAGAGGATTCGAAAATCGATGTTTTTCAGTTATGATCATGAAAGAAATAGCGAAGTATCTACCACTCTATCACTTATCAAAACTATATCGATATTTTTAGTTCCAGAGCTTGTCTTCCAAGGTTCTAAGGTCTTTTTGTCATTTTTAGTGTCTAATTCTATTTCCCACCTTAGGCAGGAGTGCCGCATTTTAAGTTGAGATTTGAATCCTGTAGCGAAGTACGAGATTAAGTCGTGGCTTTGTCACAGTTTTTAAGTCCGAGAAGTCGTTTTCCTAGTAAGAGTTTTTCACATTTTTCCAAAAATGTAGGTTCAGGAAAAACCAAGCTTTTAATGGAGTTCGTTATATCACACTAAATAAGACAATACTTCTATAATTCCTTTACATCGTCAAGGATTATTCGTATAATCATTTGTTTATTACCATATGGCAGATTGTCATTTCTTATTTATTTTAATTAGTTGTATAAAAAAATATTTCAGTGTACTATGGGAATGTTTTTCAGTTGTTTGTTTTTATCAATCCTAATAAAAAAAAACCTGTACCACTACAAATCTTGAACGGGTCTGGGTTTCAGTACATGGTAGAGACTATAGTGTTTCATGGACAACGGCTCTGAAAGGAGGTTACTTTCTAACATCACGCTCAACCGTCAGAGTTTTCTCCCTTATTTTGGGTACCCTATTTTTATAACATTTTATAGAGGCTGGGTGAGCCCCGAGGGGGGGGGGGTGTCTTAGATCCTATATGATCCATCTCCGGATGCAAACAGACTTAATAACTGTCTTGCCTGCAGTGGGATTTGAACCAGGATTTCCGGCATGGCAACTCAGTGCTCAGTGCTCTGGCATCAATCCTTATAATTAATTAAAATATTGGAAATTAATTAACAGTTCTATAGAACACTGGGATATATTTAATACTTCCAGTTGAAAGGAAAGTATGAAAAATATCCCAGCTATTTTAAATAATGACAGCAATACATCCTTTACTCACATTAATTAATGCCTATTCGGAGCGATTGTTCCAGGAGGCGGTGAATGATTCTAAAGATGGGATAATTATAATTGGTGAAAGAATAGTGTCGAAAGTCGTTAACGTCTCATAGACAACGTACTGAAAGCTTGCAATAATTATCGAATGAAGATGAATTATTATAAAATACAAATAAATTGATTTTCATTCAAAAGCAATATATTGTTGTCAAAAAATCACTCTTTAAAACAACTGAATGACTTATCTGCGAAGTAACATAACTGAATACTGGAATCACTCAAATTAAATCATGAGAAAATTCGAAATTCGAAATGAATTTTTGAATGACCCCCTGTTGCAGTTGCTCATTCAGAGAAATGAACGAGACGTCCAAGTGTGTAGGTGTCACTCCTGGTTGAGGAACCTGAAGCAATGGGCAAGATGAAAATGTAAACTTGTTTCGTGCAGTGGAATGTAAAATGAGATAGGCCGGTACAATTCCCAACCTCAAAAGAGGATAAGCACTTTTAGAAGAAGCAACTTCAAAAGGATAACAAGAGGCAATTAGTATTCTCGTAGTGGATGCATACTTACATTTGTAATATATATTTTTATAGGTATAAATTTGAAGTAACGTCAGTATAAATTATGAAAAAGAAATACTTTTTTTCTTCATATAAAAGATTCATAGGCAAAGATTCATTTATTAAAATAAATAAAGTTTAATTTCAGACATTAATTATATGCATTATTTCATCGTATAGTATTATTCATATGAAATTAATTTTAATCAGAAAGTTTGGATCAAAGTCAATATATTTTTTTCTTGGTCAATAATGAAAATCCATTAAATTAACGAGAACTTCAAGTACTAAGCCCCGCAAAGGGAAGACCTAGAGCTTAACTGCCCTTCGCTTCATAGGAAGTCCTGAAGAAGATTTACAGCCGGTTCATCGAGAGTTTATTTGGTTCTAACCCGGCCAGGGCTGAAAACTAATGGCCTCCTGTTCGAGTTCACTAAAACGATTCTTAAAAGTTATTTATGGTTGGTTGTGAAACCACCCACCACCTACACCCTCCCTCCATGACTTGCTAAAAGTCTTGGCGGATAATGTCTCCAATGAATACAGACTAAGCTTAACTCAGACCTGCGCCATTATCTCTTTTGTACAACTTTAGGGGAAGAGTACTTCGTGTTTTATATTATCCTGAAGGAAAAAGAATATTAATAAATCTAGCAATCGTAAATATTCTACAGCTGTTTTAGTAGTTTATATTAATGCAAATATTTACTGAGATAGTGGTTGTCAAGATAATAAATTTCTAAGTCAATATTTGTTGAAATATAATTGCTGTATAAGTATAAACATTTTTAAATTTTTTGTTCTCCTTTTCATTTTAACTAATTTAATTTATTTTATTCGGGGTTTATTCAACCCTGCGATACTATTTGTTACTTGCTTATGTACCATTAATTTTTATTCAATTGTAAAAATTTAGATCATCCTAGGTTTTTTAAAATAAATAATGTGGATATGGATCGATATACCGTCCGTGTATGTCTTATAATGAATATTAATATAATTTCGTATTTTTGGCGCCCAAACCTTTAAAAATATAACTGATATTCTAAAGAAATAAAAAAAAATTCTTATTCAAATTGATGAATAGGATTGGTTTTATAAACTTTAATTTCTAATAAATAATTACTAATTACTTTAAAATTCATTTTTACCTCCACCGGTCCATATTATCCTCTGTCAATTTTAATTTTGTTTTTGGAATTAATAGCTAATAATAATATTGTGTTTTAGTTCTTGAGTTTCAGTCCTTCTTAAACTTCTTAGGCGACGTTTCGAGACTAGGTTAGTCTCATACTCATGCCCTGACAGTGAACAAATGAGCTTTTACTAAAAACATTAAATAGCACAATAAAATAAATATAAAATGATACGTGTAAGATGTAATAAGGTGTAATTACAATACTGTCCTTAACAGTCAAGATAAGTAGAAACCAATGTATATATATAAATATATATATATATATATATATATATATATATATATATATATATATATATATATATATATATATTAATGGATACAAAACAACACATCTTAGGATGGCATAACTCACCTCTCCTTATCTCTCAACAAGCCCCATAGCCTGAAAAAAGCAAATTGATAATGCCGGGAGATAGGGAGATGACCTAGAACTGGATGACGTGCAAGCACCTAAGGTTATCTGCGCAGTGCTGCAGGTTGGAGCCTCGCTCACAGATAGCAACAATACATCAGCCACTACAGACTTATCAGGCTACAGTTAACTACTCTTATCTTAATTGCCATCTTCTCTTGTTACCTTGCACGCCCGCCATTCAGGGTTAATGTCTTCTTTTTTGCCCTGTTATGTTAAACCGGTTGCGACCTACTGAAGAAACGTGTCATATAATTATATCCTATCTATGTTTACTTAAGGTTATGTATGCAGAATGTGTCTCTTTGCATCTTAGGAATATTTTATCATGTGTTTCTTTATGAACCATATAAATACATAAATATTTATATAAAAAAATTAACGAAAACTTAAAAAAAAAAAACCGTAAAAGAATTATTGAAATGATATTGTAAAACTTAAAAATCTTAAATGATTGCTAACAACAAAATATAATGTAGAGAGAAAGGCCCAGTGATGGTAAGGAAGATAAGATTGGACTGGAACCGAGGGAGAGATTCGGAGACTTGGTCGAGGCTCTATAAGCAGGATCCTCACACTGCACAGCCACATAAGAAGGAAAATACTATGATGATGATGAAGTAAAAATAAAAAATACACAAAAATATATATATACACACACATGATTTATTTTTGGAGCATATTTAGGTCTGAGTACATGCAAGTATTATATTACATTGTTGTTGTTTTTTTTGTTGGCTCTCGGACATACTGCCCATTGTTCCATAACATGTCTCTTTTGGCCCAATACACAATGGAGATCAAGGACAGTGTCAAATTGGTCTAGATCCAAGGATTATGGCTGTTCGGGGTCAGCTGGCTCACCTTCACCGCACGAAGACCTATATTTCTTTCCCCGAAACAGACCTTACATGGACTAATCTTCCGGGTACCTATTTGAAATCTAGACACCAATAGGTAGGTTCTCACAACTCATCCATACTGAAGTAGACTAACACAAAATAACTCACATTGGTTACGAATGGGTCACTTTTGCAGTTATATTAGAATATAAATATTTGCATAAATTAAAATGAGCAAAAACTCAAATCTCCATATAAATAACGTAATTATAGGAATGCAATTACAATGCACACGATACAACATAATTCATTTGCATGCTGTATATGCTCTTCGACATAGACATATACACCAAACATCACACCTAAACTCTCAATGAGATGTTAGTTCAAACGAGTGATGTAACACTTAGAGCAGTGTTTCTGTTGATGGAGCTGTATTTGGCCTTCACTGATATGAATCAATCGGTACATGTCCTAATTATTTCCTGGATTGTTAAAACGGTAAATTGTTATACCCTGTACGTTAGAGGCTGAAGGTTCAAGAACCCCCCACTCTGTGTCGGCCGTGCCTATTTAAATACCCTTCGGCGAGAGGCAGTCAGTAGTAAACTGACTGTGTGATAAACTTATGTCAGTGAACTGTGACAGTTTCGTGAGTGTAATAAACCGTTCCTGTTTATTACTGTGTGTCAGTTTGGTATAATTTGGAGAATCTTACGGTCGGTGGACTTTAATTAGTGAACTGTAAGTGTTAATTAGTAGTTGTAAGCTGTAGTGTAATTTTATGGAATTCGTACAAATTTGTGTAAATAGTTAAGCTATTTAGAATTAGTAGAATCTTATATTATTGTAGTAATTAAATATGAGTTAGGCCTAAGTTATAATCTTTAGAATATATTTATTGTAAATTTATATGAATTTAATAATTTAATTGTTAATAACTTCATTGTATTCTTTTTGTCACTTTGCTAATAAATATTAGTATCTTGAATTTAGGAGTAGCTTAATTCATTTTAACACCCAGTAGCCCGTAAAAATATATATGTGTGTGTGTGCATATATTAATTAACATTGATGAGAAATGATAATTGCTTTTCTCTTGATTAAATTGGCAACAATTAATTAAACAATTGCTTGTTGCTTGCTATTTATACTAAAAAATAAGTAATGTAACATATTGGTTGCATTAGTGTTTTGGCGAAAACCTGTAATCAGTTTAATAAAGAGTCAACGAATGTAGGCTTATCTAAAAAAATGTAACTTATTTTTTTCCAAAAATTAAATTATTTTTTCTCTATTTTAACAAAACAATTCTTATTTATTATCTTAATTTTTTTATTATTCGTTTATTTACTATGCAACAGGTTTATTGGAATATATGTCAGGTAAAACTGCAAATACGGAAACAACACAACTAATATCCTTCAGAAATATTCAATCGTACATCACGGAATTTTCAGCTACGACCTATCGTAATTCCATAAACTATTTATGCTCTAAAATGAAATACCGAAGGATATAAAGCTGCTCTAAATTTGATGGGAGGTCAAAAAACATTAGGTATAATAATCTGTTATGCATTCAATAAATATGTATTTTAAGGAAAAAAAAGTTTTTAACAGTCGGAAAAAATAAGTTACGGTGCTATACATAATTTTCAATCAGTACTAATAGTATATAATAGAACAATGTTCACATCTCAGGAGATTTTTAATTCCTTGTGCGATAATGAAAAAATACAAATAATAACAAAATTTATTTAAACTCCGGGAAATTTAAATCCATTTATATTTTGAATTGCTGTCTCTATTTTTGTTCTAAACAATTATTAAGCTATAAATAAATTTTATTTTTATATTTTTTTATAATAATAATAATGTCTTTTAATTATTTATTCTGGGACAAGTCCCTATAGAATAGCAATAAAGTTATTGTAAGCTATTATGTTTTAGAGTGTAAAATAATTACATTTAATTAATAATTATTAATTTAATAAGTGAGAAAGGATAAAAAAATGAACAAAAAAAATGTGAATTGCCTACAATAACAAAATTTTAAGAAAGATTGGAAGGAAATAAAGAAAAAAAAATAAAATAATTTATTATAAGTTAGTAAACTAAAAAGTTTATAAGTTATAATGACATTTTTTTAAACTTAATTTCTCTTTGGTTGTTTTTTTTAATAATCTATTGTCTAGTTATGGGAGAAATAATAACCATCACTATTTCTTAGTCCTTTAAACCAGCATCAGTAACTAAATAACATTACCAAATATACGTAATTAAACATAAGACAAGCCTGAGTGAGCCCTACAGGGGTCTACTGATTCCTAAAATTGGATTCAGAGCTGTTAATAGAATAAATAATTAAGCATAAGATTACCTTCACTCAACTAACATTCAATACTCACTTATCCATTTTAGAAGGTTCATAATTTCTTAATTTTAATTTCAATCTTGTCATAAAGAATTGCAGGGTATGGTTACCGTTGCAGTTCTCTCCATTTAATTTGAAATCTGATATTCAAAGAAATAATCAAAATGTAACCCCTAATTTTTTATTGATGTTTTGAAATATTGTTTCAATTTTTTTTATTTTATTTAATTTATGAAGTATATTTACTTTAAAAAGTTAAAATTTATTAGTCCAGTTTGAACCCGTGACTTAGAGCTACTCCGACGAAATTATATCGAAACTACGCTAAAAAATAATGATTAAAATACGAAAATGGTAGGAAAACTATATATTCTTCCAAATAATTACGCTAATGCAGAATATCAGGGGGGAAAATATATGCATTTGGTCCAAAATATTCTGGACATCCTATTCGTCCTTATGTAACTTCAAAGAGAGAGGGAGTAGGTACATAACCTGTACAGAGGTGAGATTAGAACCAACACAGGCAGCCACAGGAACCTCTATGTTTGTTGAGACCAACTAGAGGGGAGTTTATTCTGGCCGAGCCCTCAATAGCGTTTGCTTCATGCCCTCTATCAGATTTAAGAGTAGACAGTATATCCGTTTCCCGGTCAATAAATAAAAATAAATAAATAAACTCGTTCTATAAGTAGCTAAATTGGCTTCAATTTTATTTTGTTGGTGGTAGGAAGATTTTGCAAAGGCTTGAGGGTTTAGATTTGGACAGTAATCCGCACACGAAATTTTCAAATTGTGGCTTGTATCGCCATAAAGTCTTCGGATTCACTTAGCATTTAACTGATCGGCGTAGAAAGAAGCACCAACTGGTTGGACAAAACTTTGATTTTCTGAATATCCACGCCTATGAATATCTTGTTATTTCAAACATATTTTTTATATAGAAGAGCAAAAGCTCAAAAGATACATATAAAGTATGTGAAGACATAAGCGGAAAAAGTGCAACCAAAAAGCTTTATGTCTCTAAACTGAAACAAGTAGTAAATATAACTAAGTCTAATTTACTCCAAAATGAGTTTCTTCCACTAAAGTAAGTGGAATCGAGTTATTTTCCTAGTGAATAAGGGGCTAAGTAAGCCATTGGCTTAAAAAGGAGTTATATTACAAATCCATTTCAAGCCAAAAACTGTGAGAATGATACGATTTCAGTTATCTCAAACTGGTTAACTCTCTCAAGAAAGTCCGACTTAACCACTTATCCACCTGTAGATATATCGTGCAGATATAATTTTTAGAGTGATTTTTATAAAATAAAAATAATCAAAAATGGCGGTTATAAGAACTAGGTTACTTAGGCAGGTAACAAGACCCCCTGGGGAGGATTCAAGTGGGGGTGTCGAAGGTCATAAGATGAAGATGATACTTCTTGAACACCGTCTGAAGGAGTCGACCCACCAGAGTTTCGTTGTCTATAATAAATCTGGGACATTAAAATAAATAATAAGTTGAGTAATTACCATGGTATCCCTAATTAATATAATTAATAAATATTAATTGAGGCGTTTAGTATCAAAACCAGTTCGATCCCGTTTTTATAAAAAAAAAAAATTAAATGTATTTTGAAAGTTTAAAAGTGTATTTTAAAAGTGTGTTTAACCGTATGGATCTAAAGTGGTTCCATTCCATACAAAACTGGCCACAAAGTAGGCCTTGTGCAACAAAATCAGTTCGATCAAAGCTTACTCAGTTTGACGCTGCAAGTGTTAATCGAAAACGGACTACAACCCACTGTTTAAAATTCTAATGAAAGCGGAAATAAAGACATTTTAACTGAAAATAATTTTACTTAACAATTTTATTTTTCTTGCTATTATATAATTTTATAAAATAGCAATTCAATTGATTTTTACTTTAATAATTTAATAATAAATACCTACTACTTTTTTATCCTTGTCTTATAATAATTAATAATAATTTTTAAAGAGATGATTTTTTTTCACTAAAGAACATGCTATTATTTTCAGTCACCTTATTTTGGGAAACTGATTTAAATTCGTAGTTTAAAAAAAGTCAGTTATTTCAATCTATAATAATTAAATTAATTAACATTAATTATTATTTTTAAAAACGGTTTTAAATATTGTATATTTAAAAATCCCCAATATTTATTTTTCATCTTACAAAATAATTTCATCAAAAATACTGCAAATTCATGTCATTAGTTGACGAAGTATTCAATTCGGTTATTAATTAATTAAAATTTTTAATACATTATGAACCTCGCGAATCGACTAAAGTAGTTCTACTGATATAATAAAAACCTACATTTGACATTTCTGGAGCAAAACTTTGTATAAAATGTTCCAAAAGATGGTTATGAATTTTTAAAACGTTTTTTGGCTCTCCTGAAAAAATTTATGAAATGGATCGAACTGGTTTTGATACTAAACGCCTCAATTATACTATCTGAAAAAAAATAATAAATAAAGAACAGAATAATAAATAAAATAAAGAACAACCAGAGGAAAAATATCACCACCTCCAATGTCCATTTACAACTTCTGAATCATAAGGCTATCAGTCAACAGCTGGCAAAGAAATACACTTAACCACATTCCAAAAAGCACAAAGGAAAAAAAAATTAACAAGATCCTACTGAGTCGGATGACAACAAAACAAATTAGTTATCTTGTATACGGTCTCCCAGCAACCTACATATTGATATTTAATTGAAAATTTATTACTAAAGTGCATTTTTAGTTTATAGTAAGTGTACATTTAATTTTCCAACCTGCGGACAATTTCAATTAAGTTTTGAAATTAAAAAAAAATAAAAAGAGTCATATCAATGTTAATATTGAATGTGTCATCTCGGTATAACGACACGAGTATTATTTATAATTGGCGTCCCTCAATCGAAAATAAATTATATTTTCACAGAACGAAATTTATTTGAAATGAATAACTGAAATCATCGACGGCGAGGTTTGCAACCCAGTCACGTGCGCTGATGCCGATTCAGCAACTTTGAAAGCGTAATCAGCTTGTGAGGCCTTGTCAAAGGTAATTTAGTTTATTATTGAAAACCGGAGGTATTTGTTAAAAGGAGAAATTAGTCCAAATGACGGGAAATTTATCACATATATTCTTATAGAAGTAAAAACAAATCTAATGTTGAATTAAATGAATAGGTGGCTATTTAAGTTGATGAATAAATCTATACCTTATCCCTGTTATACCAGATAAGCTAATTTAATTTAAGTAGGTATTTTATGGCAATCCTCTATTTATTTGAGTCTTATTATTTATTTAATATATATTAGGGTATTCAACATAAGCAATTTTATTAATAAATTATATTCATTGTAATTATTTAAATGCTTACATAAGTCAGATAGCCTGTGCAACCACAACCCGTGAAGGGTCTGGGGTTCAGTAAATAGTAGAGTCTGTAAGTCTATGGATAACAGTTGTGAGATGACGATCAATCGCCAGATTTTCCCATTTATTAGTACCCACATTCTAGAGGCTGGGTGAGCCCCAGGAGGATCCTAGATCCCTTAGGACCCATCTCGGCCGCTAACAAATTAAATAAAAGTCTGCCAGCAGCGGGTTTTGAACCCAGGCGCGTCAACTCAGCGCTCTTCCATATACAACATTATATTAAAGGTTTAATTTAGGTTTTAAGTTCACTAATTAGTAGGTTGGTAAACACACAACTAACCTCTGGAAGAAAATCCAATTTAAAATAAAGCTAGGACATTAAAATGAATAATAATGTCGAGAACTTATCAATAATTACTTATGTCATATCAACATAAATATAATTAATAAAGCATATATATTTCCTTTTAATATAGCAGTACAATTATATATAATAAACCTCAGGTAATGCTTAGTACTATTTCTAAACTTCATTCACCATGTCCTGGGAGTTAAATACGGTTTAGATCTTCACGATTGCGAAGATGAATTTAATAAATTTAATTTATATCCTTTTCTTCTTCTTAATAAACTGCAGTGCGGCCAGTGTAAGAGCCTCATTTGTAGGTCTTGATTCAAGCATCCTTTTCCTGAACCAGTTCTATTCTCTTCCTCCAGTCTAAGTCCTTCTTATTACATCCTCCTTAAGTCAGATCACCAACCTATTTCTCGGTCATTCCCTATTCTATATTCCATATTCTATTCTTCCGTTTCTACTTCACATGTGCTCTTGCAACGATTCTCCAAACATCCCAGAAGCATGATCAAACCGCACCAGCTGTAGCAACTTAATAACTACTAAGCTGAACTTACATCGTTTGACTATTGTAAGCTCCATATTACCGATAGGCTTTCTCCTCTTGCTGCAAAGGATATTGCAAAGGATAATCTTGACTATCTGCATATTCCTATCAGGGGCTAAATCATCGTCATTGAGTAGTCTGCATGATCAAGCGATGGAAGACTTTGTTATTCATCAGTGCTGCTCTATAACCGTACTATAATCAAAATCAAACTAGCGCATAATTATTTATTTAAGCAATAGTAAGATAGTTTTGACCAATGTTTTCTTCTAATATATTTTTTATATTTTATTGAAATACTATTACAATCTGCCACTTGTAGGCGACAAGTAATAACGCTATGTAGCTATACAATTTAACAAATAAACAAAATAAACACATGCGAAAATGATAATATAAAGAAAGTCTAAAAATAAAATAATTGTTCACATTCATGCCATAATTACAATATAAGGGTACATATAAAAAAAAACAGCAGACTGGCTTAGTGACAGTTAATTTATTTAGTCCGTTAACAGCAACTGTAGAAAATGGGTACCCTTAATTATAAAAAACCTGGTATTCGATCGTGTCTACTTTAAGTCATCAGCCAGTGCAACCGTTACTAAATAAGCTACAGTCTCTACCACGTACTGAACCCAAGGCCCTCTACGGATTGTTGTTTATCATTTTTACTTAAAACTTTAAGTAATTTTGATTTATTTTTGGAATAGTGAATAGCCAGCCATATCTATAAGAATATATCCATTCAACATCAAATTTTATAGGAATATTTATTTTTAAGCACCCTTGCACCTAAAGGCATACATTTTTTCTTCAATAGTTATTTTATCATAATTTTAACCGTGATCAACAGTTTTCTTCAGGTACTGATTACATTAAGGGTCAAATGCTGAGTTGTCCTTAAATGTTTCTTACAACCTATTGGATGCACTGAGATCCTCTTCAGTACTCCTTCAAGGTATTTTTCTTAGAGAATTGTGCATTGTATTTGAGATTAAAGAAGAGAAACAGCTACTTTATGTCATCCTCACACTAATGCAAACTCAATACAATAGTTTGGAAAAATATTTATAGACATATTTATTATTGTTGCAAAAATGTCGAAATTCCCTAAATTCAGTTTTGATACCTGATACATTAAACCATTATATTTATTTTTATATTAAATTAAATTTCATTCAATATAATCCAGGAAAACCGTCAGATTTTTCCTGAAATATTATTCTAAAAAGTATTCGTCCGAATTTGATTTAAAATTATACTATTTTTTAATAATATTAGGATGCACAACGTGACAATGAGAATGCACAAAGGCGGATAACTGGATTTGGAATAAAAAGATTTCAAAGTATGTTATAACCTGCTATGTTAAATTATTGTATTTTAATTGAATATTCAAAACAAACAAAGAAAATGATTCCGAATCAAACTCAATCCGACAGATTGATGTACTTGTTAAACTTTCATTTGCGCTATTTTAAAGTCAAAAGTGACCCTTTTTCGCTAGCTGCTTAAATAATGTAAATTTGAGTAATCTTCTATTTCTGAGGCAAGGATGGCTGCGGAGCTGGTGGCTCTAAGTAAATTTTCATTAACTCAAGACTCAGGAGAGGTATTCACAAAGACAATAACTCATTGGAAAGAACACTTTGCTGGAGGAAATGAAATGAAATTTCAGTCTTATTCCTTGGAATTTCATTGCATTCAAAGCGAGGTTAGAATTCGGAAAAGGATAAACCTTGCCTTTCGCCAGAAAGATTCCTGTAAACATAACTCAAGAACTTTCAAATGGTTATTTTATGACGGAATCTTATAAGTATAAAAAAAAATATACTGCTATAACCATTGAATCGTTTAGGATTCAATATACGGCAGAGATTGTACTGTTTCTAAGTTATTGATTGTGCAGAGCGAGATCAAGCTGATTTTTCTCCCAGTTACAGACCCCACTTTATAAAAGCTGTGTGAGCCCAAAGAGGTTGTGAAGATCCCGCACTTATATGTGACCAAATTCTAATATAAGTGGACTTGTTAAAGTAACGTATTGAACTCTATTCAGTTTAAATAAGTTATTACCTATTTGCAAGCAAAATCATATATAGTACCATATGTAAGTTATGCTTTTAGCCATTAAATGGTATTTGACGATCGAAAAATTGTTTGTTAATGCAGTAAGACAATATTAGTGTGACTAAGATTACTGACTTTGTCCACAATTCTCTCAATACCGCCAACTTATATTTATTGGTTATACTAAGATACTTTATATATCTCTTACCACGTCTTAGTACAGGCATATTCTTTACGGGAGAAGAGCCAATCCCTTTGGAGCCAGATTCACCTATTTCCGTTCAGGTGACGTACAATCGGGTACAAGGACACCGATAATTCGGTCTAGAACCATATATTATGACTGCTTAAAGTCATCCAGCGCATGACGACCTGCATGTATTTTCTAGAACCAGACCATAACTGGTCTAGATTTCTATTTCTAGATCCAACTTCTGGGAGGCTATTGACATCCTAGATAAGCGTGCCAACACGATTCGCAATAGTAGTTTACGGTCTAAGGTCATGATTCCTACGCACTAACTGCGTGAGTTGTTTTCAGTAGGCTGTTGGTCACCTTATATATATATGTATAAAGATTTATATTTTTTCTTTTAATTAATTTAATACTTTTCTTATTAAGACCTATTTGGACATATAGGGGCTGAAATTAGGAATGCAACCAAACATTTTAATATATACAATTTTAAGTAATTTTAAATTATTCTAGGTATAATATGAGCATAACAACTATTGAAAATCCCCTCTATATCGTCATCCATCCACGACAAATAAACCAAATTTCACTCGGTTATATATTACATTCTTTTCGGTTTCTTATTCTCTATTACAGGTCCTGTAAGGAGATTGAAAAGGTAAGAGGTTTGCTAATTGATTTATATTCTCACAAATTGAAGATAAAAATCCATCATAAGCATCTAAAAATGCTGATTATGGTGCAATGCAGTCGGAAATATAAGATAAAACACTAATGTAGTATATTTGGTACTAAAGAAAAACATAATTAAATCCACTTGTAATTAATATTTTATGATTTAATAAGTTTTTAAAATATAATAATCAGTTAGTTATACTTTCGTCCGATGAATAAATGTGTCATTGGCACATATTCTGTAAGAAAAAGCGAATATATCTGGACGAAAAGGCGGAGATGGGACGAGAAGGTCGTAAACATTTACAACGTGGTTTAATGCCACACAAGTCGTTTCATTGATAATTTACGACGTGTCAGACTCTTTCAGTGAGAGTATCCTACTCGGTAAATTCATTATAGTTTATATTGGAAATACTTTATACAATATATTCACTAAATATATTTATTTTTTATGAAAGGACTAATTACTCGATTAACATTTAAAGTTAGTAATTTGACTATTTTAAAAATAAGTTGAGTAATTTTAGTTAATATAGCGTAGCTGTCAAATGTCTGGGCGATTTTACAGGAGAAAAAAATTTTGTTTCTGTAATTCTACCTTAAATTGCTTTCTTGTTCATTAAAAAATATCGAGTGTGTACTAGGGTAAAATTAAGTTACTACAGTGAATTATTAAATTACATAAATAACTACACTAGTAGATACACTAGTAGATCTTTAAAAAATAAAAAAAAACTCCATATATTTCATAATTAATTAATTGATTTGATAAAATATTTTTTAAAATTATATATATATATATAAAATAAAAATAATAATAAATAAATGTTTACATTAAAATTTAAAAAATAAATAAATAAATTAAAAAAAAAAAATTTTTACTTTGTATTATTTTTGTTGATGTGCTGTTAGATCATATTTTGTTATTTTATACTAAAGTCTAATGATTCATAGAAATGAGAAAAAGGATCTGATGGTTCAAAGATCAAAATTTGGTTTTGTAATGCAATATTATTTATTGACCATGGAGGACTAATGATCTCCTAAGAATTTTTAAATGTATGACTTTTCAGGTACTTATAGTGTGTTATCTTTGGACATTTATGTTAAATTATTTATAGTAATGTAATTATGGTTAATTTATTTATTAAAGTTAAAAGATGCAGGAGAAGAAAAGATTGATAATGACACCATAGTGTCGAAACGTCTCTAAAGAGTGAAAATTAATGAATAAACAACAACTGGAAAACGGTTTTATTTCTCTTACCCTAAATAAATGAAGAATTAAATCCAGTTTTAAAAAAAAGAAAAAAAAATATATAAGAATTACATAATAGCTAATTATAAACAAAATTAGAAATATAAACAGAAGAAAATAGAGAGAAATACTTGCTACATTAAAGGTTTATTTGTCCTCAGGCGACCTCGTTTCTCCTAGCGCTTGTTATTTTCTCGAGCATAAGATTTCGAAGACCATCTGCTCCTACAAACTGTTTACTTCTTGGAGCCTCTTTATTTAAGCCCTCCATTGAAATAATTTTATTATATCGCATATAAATCTGTAAAACATTACCTGATTATTAAAAATAAGTTTCACATTTTCGTAATAACTATTATAGAGATTTATAATTAAGACAGACGTGCTTTACCCAAATTTCCAAAATAGTAAAAACAATATATCGTTTCGGTCACCATAAAAACATTGAATAGTATCAGCTTCCTTTAAATTGTTATTTGTTCGAGGTCTTAGACAGAGAATTTTGGTAGTCAGAAATAAGTGATTTAGGCATAAAGTAGATGTAAAATATTACGTTTTTTTTTACATATGAATACATTTTGTGCATATTTGTTTTGGGATACAAGAAAATTACTTAGTGTAAATTTTGAACAATGTTTGAGTATTTTAATAAGGATAAAGCCAAACTACTTCATTTTAAATATTTTATGATTGACGAATATTTTATAAAAATGTACCGCTATAACCGGAGAACGGTTGATTATTCAATACATGGCAGAAACGGTACTATTTCGAAGTTGTTGGTTGTGCAGAGTGATATCAAGCTGGTTTTTCTCCTAGTTATAGATGCCCACTTTATAAAAGCTGGGTGAACCCAATAATGATCTGAAGATCCCCCTACTTACAGGTAACCATATCTATTACATAGAAGAGAAATACTGGAATTATTATAAGGATATATTTTGTATTCAATTCTATTATTTTTAAAATACATATTTGCAAACTAAAATTAACTCTTATTTAAAATAATTTTAAATCTCTGTTGTTTTTTTTAATAGGAACCATAATTGCCCATAAACAATGATATATCTGATACTGATTATAGATACTGAACCAAATTATTTCGAGTATACAAGCCTCATTTGAAGCTAACTTTACACCATTAAGAGAGTCCTGCAGGCTACGAAACTATTGAAAATCGGAAGCCATTGTTAAGGCCTTAGCTAAACATTGGATGTATTAACACTTACCTAGAAAACATCTCTCAATTTTTGCTGACTAAATATATGGGAGCTCTATAGCGTTGTCGTGATAGGAAAACAACGGCTTACTTGATTTTTTGTTGAATTTAATCGAATTTTTTCAACGATTGGCCCGCCAGGGCTGATTCATAATTAAAATCACAATTAGAAAAGTAAATAATCTAAAATATAAACTAAGACTAGTGAGCTGTTTTGCCTTTGGTGAAAATATGAATCATAGTGGTACGTATGCCAGTTTGATCACTGAATTTTACACTTTTCTAGTAATAATTTCACCACTGAACCAAGAATTTTTTTAAAATTCTCTTTTCAAGCTAACTTTACACCATTAAGAGTGACTTTACCCATTCTGCTGTTTCCGAATCTTGTTAATCGGAAGCGATCGTTCAGGCTTGGGCTAAACATTAGATTTATTAATACTTTCCTAGACAATTTCTCTCAAATTTTACCAAGTCACTAAATATATCTGTGATCTATAGACTTATCATGATGGAAGACAACACCTTTCCTAATGAATTTCATCGATTTTTTTAACGATTCGCCTTTCAGTGTAGGTTAATCTTTAAAAATCGAAATTAAAAAACTAATAATGCAAATTAACGAAGACTAGCGTTAAGGCGAGTAAAATACGAGTTTTAGTATTGCCTTTGGTGAAACAGGGCAACCTTTTTTTGAGTTTTTAGTTATAAATTGTTTTTTTTTTTATAAAATACAATACTCTAACAAAGTAATGGCACAGAAACCTATTACAAGATACATTTTAGAACGACACTAAGAAGAGCTTTACTGGCACAATTAAAGCTAGCGATTGAACTGAGAGGATTTAGTCACAAGTTGAGCGGTCGACTGTGACTGAGGATAAATTAAGGCTAATCCTGGATAGTAACTTCTTCTTATCGCCGGAGCTGCTCCGGTACCAGTACCAGTAACCGGTACCGACGCCAGTAGCGTCTTCGTCCCTCGTCCCAACTTGGCAGATTGTTAGCCCGAATCTTAGCTCAACCCGAAGGGATTTCGTTGAGATTAGAAGGGGTTAAATGAGATCAGGGGAGTTTTAAGCTCTACGGCCCCGACTAACCATCGGATAAGTAGCTGGATAATTAGACAGGAAGAGTAATAAACTATCAATAATTATGTATTAAAAAATAGCAAATCGGAAGCATATGGCAAATATATCGTAGCTAGGCGTCAGAATTCACACGTGAGGTATTTTTCGTTTGTTTGGTGTAATTTGATTTCATTTTATGGGGAAAACAGCCCACATACAGACTCATTCACACTAATACATTAGTAAATATTTTTTGTTTTTTCCGTTCGATACCTAAGTATAATATGTGACGTTTAATTACATTTTTACAATACGAATTAACAACTTATGTGATTATTAAAATATATACAAAAACATTATTACTTATATCATGTTACAACTATTAAAAATTAAAATTACAAAAATTATAAAACTAGTTTCTATGCTTTACAATTTATGTATTTTTTGCACAATGAGCAGAATCATTTTTAAATAATTTTATCTGTCATAGTCAGATTCGTAACCAGAATCTTCAGCTCAGCATACTACTGGCTTACTCAATGAGTTTTTTTAATATCATACTTGGATTCAAAACCCTAAAGCTGTCGGAATAAGGTATTTTCAGTACAGAAGTTTTTTCATCGTTGACCTGCGTTATTAACTCCAAACTGACTAATTTACCCTATACTTTTTCCCTAACACATCTGTCTTTCCAATATCTCCTAATTAAAATCTCAGAAGTTGTTTCTTCATATCTACAGCCGCGATGAACAGGTGGTTAAGTCGAATTTTGTTCACAGTGAATTAATTGAATTCAGTCTTTCTCGTAGTTTTTGACTTGAAATGGAGTTTTATTTTAAGTAATTCTCGTTTTCAAACCTGAGATAGTACCCAGTACATAATAGAGATTCTACCATTTCTAAGACAACGAATATTGATGGAGGTGGTACGAAATCAAGCTCAATTGACAGATTTTTCTCACAATTTAAATAATTATATCTGTCATAGTCAGTTCTTAACCAGAATTTTCAGCTCAGAATTTTACTGGTTTACTCCATTCAAATATTGACTTAAATTGTGAGTTATAAAATATATCTATATTCTAGGACAGGATGGAATTTTTAACATTGAGCCTCATATATATTCTCTTGTTTTTTTTGGGAGGGGCAATATTAACCATACGTCAAACCTATCTATTTTCCAGAAGTTCGGTTCTATTTTTTTTAATATGAAGATGTTCAAGACCTTCATTATTTTAAATGGTCAAATTATTTTCCTTCTTTACTTATTGCCGTTATATTATTTCTGATTTTATTTGTTTACTTTTGTATGTATATTTTTGCCAGAAAGGATTTTTTTCTTTTTCAAATTAGCTATTATTCATTAAAAAAGTCCTGCAATAATTTTATTTATTCTATTCTATTTACGATAAGCATACAAAATTTTAAGTACCATTCACAGGTAATTATTTATTTATTTCACGTCATGTTAACGATAATCGCTATTGAAGTTTAATCTTGTATCACGATTAACAACAGTTGTAGCTGTATACATTTTTAATTAGATCTGCTTCCGTATATTTCGGAAGAGAGTGGATGTAAATTAAGCAGGAATCGATAAACTAGGCCCTAATGGTTTGGCTTTCAACTGTATTTTGTTTCCATGTTAGCCTTCAGAGGCTTGACAGGGAGTTGTATATGGCAGGACTGGCCTCGGCAAAAAAATAATACGTGTAAGCCGTTTTTCCCAAGCCTTCTGGAGCGTAAATGTTTCTGTGGTTGGAGTTAATATTCATTCACCTTTAGGTTAGTTAGGTTGTATTTTTTTTCTGAATAAAAAGGCTAAATAAAAAACTATATAATATAACATTATTAAATATCCATATATTCTAAAATGCTATTTAAGAAATCTAATTATTTTTTTATTTATGGATATAGGGTTATACAAAAGAATTTTCAGATTATAGAAATGTCTTATACCAATAGCAACTTAAACATATTTTTGAAATGGCATTAAAATGTTTTCTATAGGCAAGGAAAAAGGATATAACAATATATATTAAGAAATTAGTTGAAAAATTCCTACAAAAAAAGCCTTAAGTCTCTAAACTAAATCAGAAAACAAAAATACCTGTCAAAACTAAAATAATTGAAAAGTAAGCCCTAATCTTAAAAATCAGCAAAACTCTAGTCAGAAGAAACATCCAACTAACTCCAAGGCCCAAATATAACTACTGAATCGTAAGTAAGATAAGGGGATCCCAGATCCCAGCTAAAAAATATTAGATGAGATCTTAATGTTTTGGAGATTAGAACAACAGATAAATATTAAAAAAGAAAATGCAAAAAACACTCATTAACCATCAAGGGAAAATAATAAAATATAACCAATATTAATATACAAGATAAGGATAAATATATAAAAATAAAGTAAAATTGAAAAGGGGAAATGACATTTTCAAGAATCCCGTGAACATAAGACTATCCCACTAAATTGTATTTTATATTAACAGAAATGGTTCTAGAAGAGTTTTGAATGTAGGTAAGGAAGAATCATACCGGATTTTAGGAGAAAGAAAATTCCAGAGAGTAGAATGTACTATAAATGAACAATGTAAAGGTGTATCAGAGGACTGAGATCTTGCTGGTATGAAGCGAATAGATGGCTTGAATTGTAGGATTGTAGTTAGTAAGCGTAGCTCATATTTTGGTAACGTTCAAATAACATTCCCTCTAACGACCGTTAGCACTAGGAACATTAAAATGCAGGTAGCTTAACTTGATACATAGAAAATGCTTAAAAGTTCTCTGCATAAATATCCTTGGTTTGGCAAGACTAAGATAATCATGGGTTCATTTCGACAGATAAGGAAGCTTGAATAGTAGATCCAACGGCGACCAACGCACAAGGAACGTATGACCAATACCTTGTTATGAAGCTGCAAGCAAAAGAAAATATTAAAATATATCTCCCGCCCACAACAGAAGTGTAGGGAAGAGTTCGGCAAAAGACAATTTTCGGTGAAAGAGCTTTTGTTTGGAAGTAGGAAAACCGTCCCACTTGCAATCGGGACTTTTTTGTCTGAAGAAGTTCTGTGGTCTGGAAAGGAATCGGTTCCAGAGAATGGCGGAAATTGTTATTCTGGATTCCGTAAGGATCCTACATCATCCTTTGTATAAAGTCAAGGTATTTTTTTCAATGTATGTGTCAATTTCTAAATTAATATGTATATTTTTTTTAACGATCGAGGTTTATCTTCTTTAGTTCTATTATTGATTCTAAACACTATGATTGGACATATAAAAATCGGACTGTTGAAAAGCTTTCAGCTAAAGCTGTTCGGAATTATATTATAATACTTTAAATCTTGTTACATATTATACTTGTAAACATAACAATGATAAGTAATAATATAATAA
The DNA here is from genome assembly GCA_037127475.1 of Arma custos. NCBI lineage: Eukaryota > Metazoa > Arthropoda > Insecta > Hemiptera > Pentatomidae > Arma > Arma custos. The sequence continues at coordinate 18,017,613 of CM073765.1, read as the reverse complement.
AATACTATGATGAATAACATTATAGATTTTACATTACATTATACTTACTTTACAGATTTTTTTTTGCGTGGAGGGGTGTCAGAAATGTGAAAGAAATGCATTTTATATAATTTTCCATTTTTATTTATTTCTGCGCAAAGTGCTGTTGAAAGAATCCAAATTGTTTCTGGAATGATTGATTAGACATTAAGAAGTTGGGGCTTTGCTTGTTTTTTTTTTCGTTTCTTTTTTTTAAAGAAAGGACTGACTTGCATTTTAAACACCTCATTAGCCTAGAGGGTCCTTCCCTTACTGATGGCACAGGAGAGGCAGTGTCCCTAGCATCTTATATGAGCCGAAAATAAACCATAACTTAAATTCTCAACTTCGAAGCTTTTAAAGTATTTTAAAATAATTTTGACGATTGACGCACCCTTATTTAAAATAGAGTTTATTTAAGTACTTATTTAATCCCTAAGAAACATATGCAGACTCCCCTGGGGCTTATCCAGCTTTTATTAACTGAGTAACTTTAATTGGAAAAAAAACATAGGGTGTGTGGTTTCGGTCAAATCACCGTACTGTCTTTACTATTCACTGAATCAAAGACTTCTAGTGAATTGCTGACTGGTACTGGTTTATACCATTTATTGATACAAACAAAAGTGTACCTACTTTGAAATTTACCCCACCGTAGGAACTCAGCCTACTGGAGGCAACACACAACGAAGTAAGGAAACATAGCCTACTTATTTGGAATTACTGTAACCCTTGCATCTAGGCCAATTTTCCTATGTCTTAAAATTCAACGCTACGTCAGTGAGAAGTAAAATTTTAAATTGGCCTTTAACGAAGCGGTTATGGTGACACCGAACACTTTTTCTAGGTACTATGGAATTATGTTTTCCGTATAAGTATGAGGGACTCCTGCATCTCAGAGTTCCAGGAACCCATATCTGTCTGCACGAAGCTGTGTAGCCTAGAATCATTGGGAAACACCTTTTTCAGAGTCACTTTTTTATTTAATATTATAAAATAATATTTTTTTTACTAAACACTTTATTCAGGCATTACAATCTGCCACATTTGGGCAATAAGTAATGGTGCTATGTAGCTAACAACCATTCCATAACAAAACAAAAAAGTGATATAAACAAAATAAACTAAGTGAATGTAATAAAATATATACATACGCAAACATATATAAATGCGGTAATAAAAGGAAATTAATGCAAAAATGATAATAAAATAAATTTTAGATAAAAAATAATAAAAATAAAAATAAATAAAATAAGTTACACATTCGAACCCTAATAAAATACTATTACTTTGTTCATATTTAACCTATTTTTTGACATATACAAATGTTTAATAAATGTATTTAATGAATTATTTTCTCTGAGTGTGTCAGATAATTCATAGTTTTTATTGTTTTTACATTAAAGGAGTAAGATACAGCAAAATAAGTGAATAAGGGAACGTTATAAATATACCAGGATCCTAGAATAAACTTTTAATTATTAGGAAACCTTATGAATATACCAGGATCTTGATATGAACTTGAAAATATTTATTATTAATTATCATGGTATCTATTTACACCTAAACAAAATGTTAATCTTATTTCTCGTTTGTTTGTCCATTTAACGTCACTTTATGCTGCTAGGGCTAATCGGACGATGCTACAGTGGGAGCTCTAAATTTTGCCTATCCAGGTTTAATTAGGATAGGGATTTTTAACGAGTACCTGACATCGTACAGGCTCGGGACCCCCATTTAACGTCCCTTCCGAAGGACGGCTTAACTAAGGCTTTTTTACTTCCTTAAAAAAATCCTAGGGCCACCTGCTGGGCTACGAACCCGGGATCTTGGGTTTAGTAGTTTGTTACGCTAACCACTAGACCACAGTTGATCTTACTCTTATTTCTCGTATTGATGTTTGTATGGCAACATTTTTTAATTTTAATGAGCTTGAAACTTTTCCTCAAAGCATATTACAATACATTTAGTGTCACTGACACTTACTTAAAACAAAAAAAAACTAGAGTCGGTGATATATATGTTCAGCTAAAGCCACAGCAAGAACAGATATAACTTGCAAATGCATAAGATCCAGAGTAATACTTTTTCTAGAGAATAGATGAAATATAGTCAGAAAGGATTGTTGAGCACAAGAACTTGCTTTCTCAGAGGCTCTTTCTGACGTCATTATGGTTAATGCTTCACTTAAAACTACACCGAAACAAACTGCTTCGGCCTATTGTAGCCATTTTAGTTCCCTGGCAGAGGAACTACCATTTTATTATGAGTTAATATTAAGTTTTTATTACTTTTATTTGTGCAATAATACATAAAAACAGTTTAATTTCCGTATAGATTTACCAAAATATATATATATATTTCGTTCCTTTGCTCATATCGCTACTTCAGAAGAACAATCTCATAAATTAAAAACATTAGTATTTTAATTGGGGTATTTTAAAGTTTCATGTGAGTTAAAAATAAATATAAGAACTTAGATATTGATAAAGCTAAGCACTCCTATTGTAATGATGGTATTTTAATTATTTTATTAACCATTAGAAAATTTGTAAAAGCTAGGAACTTGTTTTATTTAAAATTATGTCATTATTCCTATAAAGTTTCAAGTTCAAACATGACACGATTCAAAATATGATAATAAAAAAAGTGTGGAAATGGAGAGTCAGATATGTCCTTCCTGAATAGAAAAGCTTCAACTAATACAATTGACATTGAAGGCTTAACTCAAAAATACCAATTTTCGAATTATGACGTTGTTGTTATATAGGAACACGTATATAACATATTATATAACATGATATATGTTCATTCTTACTTAAATTTTATCAAAGAGATAAGAATCGTATAAGGTATCAAATTGCTAATCTTGAATTATCATTGTGATTAGATTTTTTTTATTTCTATTATAGCATAACAATATTAATCATCAAGAGCAACAATAAACATAAGAACTAGAGGTCTTATATTGCACAGTAGAATTAGAAATTATTTATTTTTATAAATTTATATGTTTACTATATTTGATAAATAGAAGCAATCACAAAAAAAAAAACACTATTCATTATTAAATCGAAAAGTTATATATATTTTTGAATCGTCAACATATACCTTTTTTTTAATAAAAAAAAATTATGTTGGAAATGGAATATCAGATATGTCTTTTCTGAATTAAATAGCTTCAACCAATATAATTGTCATTATGGCTTAACTCAAAAATGCCAGTTTTCGAGTTATTCCGTTGTTCTTTTAAAGGAGCCATAAGAAACGACCCGATATATTTATTCATCAAAAAATCATAACGAAGAATAAGTCATTAGAAATTATTATTGAAGGTGATGAAGCTTTGACATCAGCCAATAGAAGCTGTTTCCAACAACTGAAACAGAATTATCAGGCTATAGCTCCTCCCAATCCCGACCGAGGATACTTCCCCCACCCCTTCTCCTCGGCCCAGCCGCCCAATCAACATGTAAATTAATCCATGTTAATGCATAAAAACATTTCCTGAGCAGGAGAGAGGGAAAGGGAAGGGAAAGGGGAGGGGAAAAGAGGGGAAGCGGTCAGACGGGGGGGGGGGGCCTGAAATGGCTCTAGTGGTCTTTTGTTCTCGACGACAATACCCCCCTCCCTTTAGCCGCTTTAAAACCAGGCCACTCAAAAACAGATTATTCTCTCTCCTTCAACTTTATACCTAATGCGGCTCCGGGAGCACTCCCAGGCCCGCTGCAATAGCACTTTCCATGCCTCGGAATAAAAGGAAATCTCACAGTTTTCTAACTTACTGCTATCCTGTTAATGATGCAGTTACAGAGCATTGATTGGGCCAAAATAAAGAAAATCATTGGTTATTTCAATACATGTTGCGAACAAACATATTAACTAAATGAATATCACAACAAAAAAAATAGTAAGAGGTAGAAAAAGTATTGTTTAATCTCAAAACTCTGTTCTGTAGAGTAAACAGCTTAACCTCAAAACAAACAAAATTGTGCTTCGGTCATTGATAAAAAATGTTACCGTCTAAGGATCCGAAACATGGACAACAACGAAAAAAGAGGAAATGAAGTTGGCCGTAGAAACGAACTTCTGGAGACTTTGTTCCATTTCCAGAGTTCAATATGTTCCACTCAGTAAGATAAGGCTATTGGTAGAGTAAGAAACAGCTATCCTCTAAACAATAGAGACAAAATGACTAAAATGGTATGGCCACTTAAAAAGAATGTCAGAGGAACGAAAACTAAAAAAATCTTTGACTATCCCCCCATACAAAGGAGGAAAAGAGGTCTACCAAGAAAAAAATGGATGCAGGTTGGAGGAGATCTTTGCAGCGAGGGGCCTTAGAGATGGAGACTGGCTGGATTAAGATCGTTAGAGAGACCTCGCGAACAGCTGGAAAGGTCTGGTTGGGAATCAAAGTACAGTCAAAAACAAATATGGAAAACTTGGGGAAGATACAAATCCATAAAATCCCCAAATCTAAAAGAAAAAAACACTAATATATTCAAACCAATAGATACACAGATTTATGTTATTAATTTTTATGTTAGTACTAAATAAGAGACAAATATTCTCTTCTCCAAAGGTTAACGTGGTTAACTGACCAGGTGTTGTTTATTAAATAAGAATAATTATAGAATGACATTATATTTATTGGTGCTGATCATGGTTACAGTCTTAATAAAACTTAAACACTACTTACAATAAAAAGGGGAAGCTTTAGGTGACTTATGTAATACATGTGGCTTCATTCTTCATTTTCTTCCTTACATCTTGACTTAACTGCTGCTTACCGACAACTCCCCTCTCTTGAAAGTAAAGGTAATAAACACTAAGGGTCATTTTACTCTACCTGGCCCAGCCCCCCTACCATACACACCTTACAATGACATTGGGCACGTACAATAGGAAATACATTTCCAAGAAAACTAATGTGAGGGACTACTGCCCAATAATTTAACCACCAGCCAGCACCATATACAATTGAAACACTAAAACATTCAAATTCTACATGAAATGTGACATAAAGAACTAATGAAGGAAGAACAAAAAATTATTAAAACCGAACCAAAGACTGTCAATTTATTTGTATTCACATATTTATCAGCTGGAATATGGGTTTGCTGTATATAAGGTTTATAGGTTTAGTGAAAAATGCAAAATAAAATAGCTAGATAAAAAAAATCTAAAATATTGAATGCTATCCACTAGTTATTCTCACACTGTTCAGCTAAACAAGCAGGAATATGGGATAGCGGTTTTCTAGAGGTGATAAATTCTAAACAACACTCGATCTCGGCCCGAGAAAAATTTACAACGCTGGAAGGGTCCTTAAGTGTTTGTCACCAGAAGGGGAATTTATAACTGGCTCCAGTACTCTCGAAACAATTACGGCTCATCGATCTTGTCATTTGTGAGTGAAATGAACCCCTCGTGGTACCGCGCCACACCGGGATCTCATCCATCAAAACCCGTAATAGCCTCTTATCTCCTTGAATAATTTTTCTTTTGAGTCATTAGTTTGCTGGTATCAAAGCATGGCTCATCTTTAGCACAAGTAATGCCATATCGGACATTGCTATCTCATTAATTATTTTATTTTTAAAAGAAATTTTACGTTTTTTCAAGCAGAATCCTTACAATTATAATGAATTGAACGGCCAGGGGTGCATTCAATGATTACACAAAATAAGAGAAGCTTCTTTTATATTCAAAAATAAAAATATTTAAAATTATAACAATTAAGAAAAAATAAAATAAAATCAATTATAATAATATATAATGACGTAATTCAAGATCCCAATTAAAGTAATGTTCAATGTACATTCTTCCTCTTGTATACACGGGGATATGGGATCAGTGAAGAGAATGGATTTGTCTGACCGAGGCAAAAACCAGGATAGCACATGTGGTAGAGCACCATGACGGAAACATGGGAGACCCGGGTTCGAATCCCGGCCCTGAAAAAATCTTTTCTCTTCAAAAATTAAAATATTTAAAACTTCTTTTAATCTGCTACCGTTTCGGCCTAAAATGTATGCCACCTTCAGGGCTAGTAAAGAAACAGAAAATAACTAAAAACATTGCAGTACCTAAGAAGAATAACAGAATTTATATACAAAATTGATAAGGATGTGAGAGAGATAAGATGCATCAAATAATAGTTATTATTACTAGTTAGTACGACGTAATAAGAATAGAAAACATAGTTAAATTACAAGTAATGGTATAGTTTTTGTTTTAATTTTTAAATATCTGAAAATTATTGTCTTTATATACCATTTCTTATATTATTAGGTTGGGAACTATAATGATTACCGTGTAATCAGCAATATTACAATTATAACGCTTATTGAAAAAGTATATAAATATAAAATTAAATGAACACAAATTATGATTTATTATTTATAGAAGAATTGTATAGAAAGTTAGGATAACAACTAATGGATGCCAAAATAATGATGATAATATGATTAATAATAATAATGATAAATAATAATAAGATAACAGAATTGATGTGAATGAAGCTTTAAAAAATTTTTTTTTAGAATTTCTTTAGCGTCGCTTTGAATGCTCTTCTTATATTCCTTGGATTAACTTTGAGAGTTTTAGATATATCAGAGTCCTCTAAATAAAATCCGAGTTTTGGCGCCGATTAATTACTGTAGATGAAACTTGGATACACCATAATAGGCGCGAAACAAAAATACAGTCCAAACAGTGGACTGCAAAGAGGAACCGGATCCAAAAAAAAAATGCTGTTTTCTCTGCTGTGAAAGTGATGGCGACTGTTTTTTTGGGATAGTCATGGAGTTATTTTAATTAATTATCTTCAAAAAGGAAAAACCATTACAGGAACATACTACGCATCATTACTTGACAAGCTGAAGCAGAAAACGGCCACATTTGCAGAAAAATAAAATCCTGTTTCACCAAGATAACGCACCGTCTCACACCTGAGCGGTTGCCATGGCGAAAATCCACGAATTACGGTTTGAACTGCTTGACCATCCGCCTTACTCACCAGATCTGGCCCCAAGCGACTTCTTTTTGTTCCCTCATCTAAAAATTGCGCTATGAGGACAGATAATTTCGTCAAATGAAGAGGCAATCACCTCCGTGAACAATTATTTTGCAGAGAAAAATGCCGAGTACTTTTTGGACGAGTTACAGAGATGGGACCATCGCTGGGAGGAGTATTTAGAGTTACAAGGAGACTATGTTGAAAAATAAAAAAAAAGGTTCGAAGTTAACGAAAATGTATTTCACTTAGTCGAAGCAGCTGACACGCAAACACATATAGTGCCATAATTACTGTTTCAATATTGTCATTTCGTAATACTAACAGATTAATCAAATTCTTTTCTATTTTTACGCCTTAAAATAAGGCTAGTTTTAGAATAATACTGTTCCGCAGGTTTTCGCTTCGATTTGAGTTACAAGAAGTAATTGTTCAGAATGTAATTATAGCAGTTAGTATATTTCATTAACCATATCATCAAGAAATAAAAGTTTCAACTAATACTTCGAAGTACGGATGATATATTTTTTTGAAAATTTTATTTCTAGATGAAATGATTACCGAAGTATACATATTTCCCATGATCACATTCTCTTTCCCATGATAAGTTGTATTTTTGGAAAATATTAAAAGTGAAATGAATAAGAAATTAAAACTTGCTGTAACTCAACTCGAAGCGACAACCTGCGGAATAATCACCTTTGTAATTTCTAATACTTGTCAGAAACAAAGATACCACATAAATTTTATTTATTCATATTCGAATTTTCAGGTGCTTAAGGAATGTGTTAGACGTTAATCTGCTTTACTGGACGGTTTATCCTCCATGAAGTAGATAAGTCATTAATTAAAAGGTGTAATAAATAACATTGTATTGACGGTTTAATGGTCCTAGAGTAACTTAAAATAACAAATAATTTGCAGATATATTCTTTTTTTGTGTGTGTTTAAAGTATAATAATTTAATAAGCATAACAGGAAAGAGAGCATTTCCTCTCGAAGTAAGGTAATAGATAACGTTTTTAATACAAATTTATTCTGCAGAGAAGTTGAAGTAACGATTATGAAGATTCTTCTTCGTTTCATTAAAATACTTGGTTCAGTTAGAAAGACTTGAATTATTTTGTGATTAATTTTCTAAGTTTAGGATTACACCTGAGATAATGGAATCCAGAACTTGCTAATACAGATAAGACACGTCTAGGGTATTTTGTTAACTTCCTGAAAATGGACTTACTTACCCTAGCATAATATCTGAAGTCAATAATAAATACATTAATAATATAATTATTTATACATACCGCTATTAATATATTAATTTTTTATAATTTCTTTGTTTTTATATCCTTGTGACCCTTAGATGGTATGAAATTCGAAAAAAATTATTATTCATGTCCAAAATTATAGAAGTCTTAAGTTAGATACTTAATATACCTATGATAGTTAAATCCTTATGATAAAGTTTAAGCTCTTAGAACATCTTTTGAGTATATATACGATAAGTACAAGACTTGGATAAGAGATATGAAAAATATCCAATATATATATATGTATATATATATATATATATATATGAGTGTTATGTATCAAATAATTCTATATTACGACTTTGTACTATTTCCTGAAAGAAAAAACGAAAATATGTAATCGGATAAAAATAGTGGAAGGACTTATTTCCTTATTCGTAACTGTATAAGATACTGCAAATAGAAAATCTATTTATTAAGTTAAGAAATTCACCTTATCACAAATCTGACATCGATGTGATTGCCAACGGTAACAAGAGCTCAACAAAAATATACCAAGGAAACTAAATGAAAAAAATGGTCTCTCTAAGAAGGTCTTAATTTGATTTTAGAAATAGGCGATGTGCCTACATCCTACTAATATTATAAATGCGAAAGTTTGTATGTTTGTTAATCCTTCACGCAAAAACTACTGAACGGATTTGGATGAAACTTTACAGGAACATAGGTTAGACATCAGAATAACAGATAGGCTACAACAATGGCGTATTTAGAAGGGCACGGGAGCACATGTCCCCCAGACAGTTTTTTATGTACTATGGAGATCAAATATAGTACATAATTAAAGGCAAATCACACTATAATAAACGTTAAAATAAAAGAAAGAACATTAGTGAAACTATTGTTTTGATATCCTACTATCCTAATAATATTATAAATGCGAAAGTTTGTATGTTTGTTACTCTTTCACGCAAAAACTACAAGGACGGTTTTGGGGGGGAGGGCTCGGGGACACAAGTACTATAACAAAATGTTGTGTAATTTGGTCATAATGTAATGAGAAATATCAAGTAAGTTGGATAAAATTCTGCCCTCTGAGTAACTTGCTCACGTTTTTGTTATTCGCAAAATCTAGATATTTTCGCTGAACGAAACAAGTAAAAACATTAAAGGATTATAATCCAGTAGGTGCAGGACCGCCAAAGCTAAAAACACATCGATAAATTACTTACATATGTTCATTATTCTAACCCTTTCAGTTTTAATTTCTCGCTGCTGCCATACGACAAGTGAAACCGTTATACTAAGTAATCCTTTTCAATAAATTCAATAACTTTACAAACTAATCCTTTACTCATACGAACAACAGTAAACAAAAGTAACTTCTGTCCATCCCGCTTGTTAATCAGTGTCAATGTTAATCAGTCTCACGGCTGTGCTGATCCGTTTGTGATGTAATTTGATAAGTATAATCTCAAGCCTGGGGAAGGACATAGGCTACTTTTTATCAACAGACCAGTCAGAATAGACTATTTATAAGATATTTTCATAATGACTATTCTTACGAATATTAGACAATAAAATATTTACAGAAATCAACATAAAAAAAGCTAAAAGCACCCCACGTTTTTTTACGATAAAATGATTTTTTTTTAAAATGATCTCTCGATTCTCCTTTTTTACTTATGGAAAACTATTTTCTAATTTTTGTTTGTTTCTCTATTAAAGCGAGTTTTTTTAAATACAATATGTATTTTCCCCTTCTCGTTTTTCAAAATGTTTGTTATTACAAAACATATAAAACTTCTCAGTATTTTTTACTTTACCTTCAGACAATCCTCTCTTAAAATGCAGCTGGTGCAGTAGAAGAGATACAATGTATCTTTAGTAATTTTAATATGTTATTTTTTCAAATATTTATAACAACCAAAGGGGTTAAGAAATAAAAAAAAAAAAAAAAAAAAAAAAAAAATTTTTACCAGTAGTCATAAGTTTGTCTCAGACTTGAATATTATTAAAATAAGTGTAATGATAATATAAGTAAAATTGTATATTAAGCAATGTATGGCCTAGTACTATCGTGTCTTCGGATATAAAAAATCGCCAATCCTGAAGATCATGTTGAGTATAATGAGACTAACATATCGAATTATTTTATTGATCCTTGAGAAGTTTTCAAAGTTTCGAAATTATTAGATGCTTTGAAGTAGCCGAAAATCTGGTTAAATGATTCCTGTAAGTTAGTAGCCGTGTGTGTTAAATTGATAATTTAATTCGGGCTTTGGTTTGGTCTAATTAGTGAATTGGTCAACACACAAGCCCCTTTTGGAAGTATCTTTCTGTTTACTTATTAACTAGATGTAATGAAAAAAATAAGCAATTAGATAATTAGAATAGAATTGACCATACAAAGGCATTTGATGAAAGACTCTGTAATCCGAATGTAGGCGCTTTAATCAGTGCCCGACCCAGTAAAGAGTAAATACGCAGCCTATGTACTCTATACTGTACATAGGGTGTACTTTATACTATGTACAATATACTGATCGCAGCCTAAATGGCCCTACTTGTTTGTCAGCCAGAATGGACCTCGATTCGGCCGGACCCCACTCAACTCTCCTTTATAACTCATTAGTGGGTTCTGGACCCTCCCACAATGTGCTTTAAGCCATCCTATTTCTTGCCCTTGTACTTAGCAACTAAACTGTCGGACCGTAGTAACCTCAAGCCTCTTAATCAAACTATGTTAGTTTGTGCTTTCATAGATAACAAATCCTATTCAATACGATATTGATTTCTATTCAATAACAATATGTAATTTCAAATATACAAACCAGCTTTACTCTATTTTTTTTTAATGGTCTTGATTTTACCTCTTAAAACCTAAATAAACAAATTCTAAATGCCATTTTTTTTTTTAATAACTTAAATTGACCCTTAAAGTGTTATTGACGCTTATATGCCTCCAGCGAAAGCTAGGTACTATGAGCGAATATATCAGTCTTCAATTTTTTTAGTTTTTCATGTAATAATTACACTAAATTATTATTAAAATATTACTTATCTGAGACAGGTATACTCTTATATACGTACATAGATGGCTCTACATCTCTCGTGGGGACAAGGCCTCCCACTGTCTGTTCCCATACGTGCGATGTGTCCTGCCCATCGTAGCCTGTTCACCTTTGTAAACCTGATAATGTCGGCATCTTTGTATAGTCCAGCTATTTCTATGAACGACAGTTGCCTCCACGTGTTATCATTAATTATATTCTTATATGTATAGCTTTAACTATGGAATTAAAGAAAGATAGATTATTAAATAATCAGGTTTTTGGAAAACAATAATAAAAGTATGTCAAAATATTAGGGAGCTGAATGGATCAGTGGTAGAGCTCTGAGTTTTCATGGTGAGGTCCTGGTTTCAAATCCCGTCCACTAGCAGACTTTTATTTAATCTGTTAGCACCCGGAGATGGAACCCACGAGATCTATGATTATCCTGGGGCTCACCCAACCTCAAAAAAGTAGATACCCAAAGTAAGGGGGAAAATCTGGCAGTTCAGCGTGATCTAGGACAAATCTTGTTCAACTTCACGTGTTGTGGTGGTACAAAAAGAAAAAAAAAGAAAGTAAAAATATTAGAGTTGAAATTAACTGAATTATTCTGATATTTTAAATATATTTCATAGTAGGTATTGATACATTGTTCGTTCGCCCCAGGCAATAAAAGCTTCGAAGACTCAAGATTTTTATTTTTTATTTTATGTTGTAACAATAAAAATTTTACTCATTTTTGTAGATGATTGATGCTTGAAGATAAAGTTATATTATTATAAAATCTAGAGCAGACGAAATAATATAATAATTTATTAAACGCATCTTGAAATTTTAATCAGGCAATAGACCTGGCATGAGTGAAAAGTATTCAACCCACAGCGATGGTAATCGCTCAGCACGGTCTCTCTGGAGAGTCGCCCTCAATTTAAGGGTTAATTCCTTGATAGAATTCGTGATATTGCAGATATTAATGTTTATTAATGAAAACCCACTATTTCAATTTTTCAACTCTTATTTGTTATTACATATATACTTATTATTTATTTATTATTATTTACTTATTTTTGGGAGGGGACTTTCTCATTCTCCTCATAAATAAAAAAAAATGGTTTAATTTATATTCGTTCAGTTTCTGTAACCATTCTAAATTTTGCGGTAACCCAATATATCAGTACGAGAGTTTTTTTTTATAACAGAATCATGCTACAATTTCGTATTAAATATTCAAAGCATCCCGAAATTATTTTAGATTATAATTTAATATTACCAGAGTGAATTTGCCTTGCCTTCCTATTACCTCGCAGCTAATACAATATCTGAAAAATAGTTTCCAACGGAGTCGGCATTGCTGAGAAGTGTTCAAAATGCTAATGTATGTATGAACAGGGAGCAAAGGCAATTTTAGAGGTACGTGCTGGGGCAACTGGTTCCTCCATACCACTTCTCAGGCCTAATGACTCCCAGTGTGCCTTCGAGGAGTCTTCGGCTGGCAAGGATTTCTGTTCTCTCAGCCATTTGTAAATTAAAACTCTTCTAAATGCTTGAGATTGAGACCAATAAATAAAAAATATACACATGAAGTACTTCGTTCAGTTTAAAATATAAAATGTTTACGATAGAAAAATATTGGAATCAAGCTAAAACTAAAAAAGCTGATGAACGAAATCTGAATTCGTGTTCTTCAAATTCATTGAACTCTTATTAGCATTATAACAATTTAAAATTGATAATTAATAATAAATTCGATAAGTCTTTTACAAATCAAATCAAAATATTCGGATCATCATTATTTTATAAATTTGTCAAAATTATTTTCTAACATGTATACATTTTTGAGCATGAAGATATGAATGAATTTACTTTTTTTGTGAGTTCCTCACAGTTCCCGTAATCTATATTCTATAACAATTAATCGTTTAGTTATGTGTCGTCACAGCCGGCATTTCTGAATATCCTTAAAGTCTTATAAATAAATTATAAACTATAAGACTTATAAATAAGATATATATGTACACATAGTTTATCATTCAATATAAAATAGGAAATTACTACAGAAAAATATAACAAACATTCTACTTACCAAAAATCGGATTTGTAAAATCTAAATTCGAATTATTTAATAAACTTATCTAGCATCTAAGAATATAAAATTAATTAAAACGAATAAACCAATTAGAATGATACTTAGCTTATGATTAGTTCCGGTAAATAAGTGGCTAAGTCTACTTTCCCCAAAATGTATATGGAATTAAGTCAAGCATTGACTTGAAATAGATTAATTGCTTATATTACTCCAATTCAGGCCAAAATCTCCGGGAAATATTAGGTTCTGATTCCCTCAATACAGTCAACATGGAAGAAGTTCGATTTAACCACATATTCACCAGGGGATGCTGATATCTAACATTTAAAAAAAACTGTACCACTACAACCCGTGAACGGGTCTTGGGTTCAGTACATGGTAGAGACTGTACTGTTCCATGGACAACGGTCCAGCAAGGAGGTGACCGGTCCTATGTTATGCTCAACCACCAAATTTTCCTCTCTTATTTTGGATACCCTATTTTTATAATACTTTATAGAGACTGGGTGACCCCCAGGTGGGTCCTAGATCCTATATCATCCATCTCCAACTGCAAATAGACTAAATAAAAGTCATGCCGGCAAAGAGATTTGAACCAGGATTTGCGGCATGGCATCTCAGTCCTCTACCACTGAGCCACTCCGCTCCCTAAAAAACAACAGCTGACCCCAATTCACACAATCCTAAATCCTTAAATCTAACTAAGGATACTTACGAGGATTTTATTTTATAGCGGTGAGGTATGACCTACGATGAAACGAAGCCAAGAGACCACGCCGAAATATAATTTGGAAATCAACTGCGATATAAAAAAAGAAAAGAATAGAGAAAAAAAGGAAACACTCTTTTGACAATAGCCTTTATTGCGCCCTCAAAGGTAGATGTTAGCCCGGAAGACATAACTCTACTTTAGCACGTAATGATGTGACGTTCGCGAAAGAACTTTTGCAGTAAAAGGGACCATTGCCGCAAATACTGTTTCCCCTTTGTACTTCAGTTTATATTATCAAGGGAGGAGAAAAAAGATCTATGTTTCTACTTATGAAAAATATAATACAATTTTCCTATAACGAAAACATTAGTTTCTTCCTACCTCAAATAAACGGCTCATTACAAAGTAAACACGCTTGTTCTGAGACAACATGTATCGCATTAAACCTTTCCTAGGTAAAATCTAATACCCAGACGCACAAGTATACTATAAATATTAATTTGATTATTAACTTATTTGGATCAGATTAGCTCAGTATACGAAGACATTGCCTACTAATCTGAAGATCCCAAGTTAAAACAAGATGTGAAAAAATCGTTATTAAAAGGTTTGGAATTTTTATCGACACTGTAGGATCTGTAGTATCTTCTAGGGTTCACCCAGCCTCTATAAAGTTGTTACCCCTAATGGGGGGAAAATAGCGATTGAGCTTTACCTCCACCAAATCTCTTCTCTGTTAGCTTAGAAATAGTAAAGGTCCCTCCCAAGTATTAAAGTTTTGCAGTTTATTTTTATTTTTTTTAACATTGAATCATATTTAGTTCATCATCATAAACATTAAACAAGAAGTGTTGTACTATTACTTTGCAAGGCATTGGACACAATAATCGTAAAGAAACGAACTATTCATTCGCCAACAGTTGTGCAAGGCCGATATAAAATTCAGCTCTTAGGTTTCCAGCGAAATCTCCCTTTACTCATCTGTAAGCTTAAAAACAGTGCACTCGATATCACGTACATTACATAGGGCCTTAAGCATAGATTTACTTTATTATTATTTTGTTGATTTATTTCCTCAAATTTCTTAAAAATGCGAAGCAATTTTTTAAACATAATTATAAATTATCTGGAAGAAAGTGGTCCGGGTAGAGGTCACAATGAGTTTCTCGTAGAATTTGAGAAAAACTTTATTGATTAACCAACGTTTCGACCTACTTTGTAGGCCTTCTTCAGGGCTGGGAAGGCTAGGGGGTTAGGTCGGCACTAGGTCCACATTAGCTTGAAACTCAGACTGGTTAATTATAAATTAATGGGTAAAATAGATATAGTAAAATTCATTCTTATTATTTTTCACGCGTTTAAAGTGAGCTCAATTAATAATGTTTTATATAATATATTTATATATTTATTAAGAAAACCTATCATAGAAAAATTAATTTTAATTATTTTTTTTTGGAGTCAATACAATACCAAAAAAGGCTTTTAGTAGTAGTTGTGATGGAGGTTGAAACTATATATATAGTAAAGGGGTTGTAATTCCATTTTGATTTCATGAAAGAAATGAAGAAACAAAAAAAAATATTAATAAGGGAACAGTCACGATGGATAATATTAATATCTCTAATTCTAAAACATTCAGGAATTATTACTCGTTGATAGGTCCGCAAACATATTTTATGTATATATATATATACATACATGTGTATATATATATATATATATATATATATATATATATATATATATATATATATAAAATATTTTATAGGGCTGGCCAAAGAGAAGGTAGCGAGTCAATTTTACCGACAATGCGAAGAATGCCGGGATCTACATCATATAGCTGCCATCAGAGAAGATTGGGAAAAAGGTCGTTTCAAGCGAACTCTTCATTATATATGTTATATTTTATGTTACATATAATTTTATATAGCACGTTTTATCACATTTTAATCTGGTTTATCAAGTACATTTGTAATTCGTGTTTTATTGAGAAACAATTTTTCAGAAATGAAAGAAATTATTATATTTTTCAAACTGTTTTAAGATTCTTTTCTTTCTCTTCGTTTCTTTCATTCCCGAATAAACACCATTGTTTAACCTTAATGAATCATATCCTGGTCTGTTTGAACTATAAAATGTTTTAGAGTAGAAAATGGTTATAGTAGTCATGAAATTATTAATTCTATGATATTATGATTTATACCATAATAGTATTTATTTATCATCAAGTAATGTCAAGAGATGTCTTTCATGAGAAAAGATACAATATAAAAATATTTTTACCTAACTAATAGTAAAATAGTTTCTTCTGCCTTTCTTTCTTTGTCCTTCTTTCTTTCTTTCTTTTGCCTTGAAATACAATTGTGTTCTATTATTTTAATGAAGAGCCTTTGAATCGGGAAAGAAAAGTCTATCTACGCTTATTATTAGAATCCTGATATCGATTAAAAAAAAAAGTTTTTCCCCAATCTGCTACTTTATTTACACTTTTTTCATTAAAAATTCATTTTAAAAAATTTCCCATTTTATTCGATCTCCATAAAATCCTTAACATCATATCTTTAATAATTTTAATTTAGGGACCTAGATTATTTATATTACTAATGAAGGGCTTCAGAAGAAGATTACGATTAGCAATTTATTTTTAGCATTTAGTTCAAATCATCTTTATGATGTATGTATTGATGAGCTTGGTTATATTAGATATATCCTTACTTGAAAAACATTCAGTTAACCTCACAGGAGAATTACGGATCTTCCAGCACTGACTATATTACTAACATTATTAATCCTCTCGATGGGAGAGATGGCAAAGAAACAATTCTGTTGGAGCAATTTATCCTAGATAATGAGACGCCAAAGTTATTTCCAAGGATCAGGCTCCAAGTTAGCGGTTCAGTTATTGATCCCCAAATTACACTTTAACGGCTTCATTTGCTGGCGTCTTACCCAAGAAGTGGAGGTCTTCGATTACTGGAGACGTGGCCAGCTCTTTTTCTTCGGTCTATTACCCGTCACTAGCAACTATTTAATAAGATTTATTGTTACTGATCAACTCCAGTGCTCGTATGGAGATGTTTTCAACCTGGTTCCTTTGACCATGAAAGGGGGCTACTAATCAAAGAGGTTTATATTCGAGGATCCCTTAAAATTGCAAATAAATATAAATAGACAATTGGTATTTCAAAATTTCTTATTTAATCATGGCATTGTTGGAAATTCAAGAATTACATCCTAGATATTACAATAGCTTTTATGGGTCCTTTGAACAGTGGAAGAGAAAATAGAACATATGCCTCGTGGCGAATGGAGAGTATTGTGAAGGAGAAAACATTAACGTAGATAAAAATTTTTATAAAATAAAAGTTGTATGACCCTAGTTCGCGTATTTATTGGACATGCCCCGTGTAACTTTACAACAGGAAGTGGTCTAGGAAGAATGAGTCACTGTAAATTTAAAAAGAAAAATGAGAATTAACCTCTTACTAACATTTAAAAGCAATAGAATGCCCCATTAATATCCAAGACTTTAACTCATATATTTATCCCACTAATTAGAAAAAAATCACTGATAATCGAAGCGCAGGACGTCCCTTCTGAACCATTAATTATTATCAGGGATAATTTGTTTACCCTGAAAGAGGTTTCATTTTCCTCGTGAACGTCAAACATTAGTTATGTATTAATTATGGAATTATTAGTGCCACATTTTCACCAACCGAAAAAACCCCGGAAAATACAATAAATTTCAAGGTGGAGGGAAATGTAAATTGTGTCCACAACTTCTGTAAGTCCATAAACATAAAGTGATAAATAGAAGAAAAACATTAAAAAATATTATAAGCTATAATAATAGCTTTGTATATTTTTAAGGTAATGTACTTCTGATGGAGAATAATGACTTCAAAACGTCCATGACCGTATTGTAGAATTTTTTAATTATAAAAAAAATTATGAATTCAAAAGTAAGGCATCATGATACGGCGATTAAACTGAAAGCCCTCTATCTAGGGGAAATATTATCAATCACCAATAAAGGACTAATTTAAAGGTAGGAAATTCAAAAACAGAAGATATAAAGGACAATTTTAGGCCCGGTATTCTTATTAAGGACAAATTAGTCTACACGCAAAATGAGGCCCTTTATAAAACAGTACAAAGAATCTCCGACGGAATAATGAAAATGGGGGTTAATTTCTTTGGGCACATACTGCGAATGAATCCAAGTAGGCTATCGAAAAGAATATTTGAATTCCTTAGAAATAAAAAAAAACTAAACTGTATTTGTTTAAGGAAACAGAGAGGGACATAAGAGAACTCGGGAGATTGCTTAAGGATAGGACCGTCCGGAGCATAACCCGTGACAAGAGATTGAGGTTTGAGGCAGGAACGAAACGGACTGTCAAGATATCCCATCAAAAAAGAATAGGAGATCAAAGGGGATGAAAAATACGAGGCGGAGAGAAATTTACGGAATAAGCTCAAGGATTGATGTAGAGTTCGCTGGAACAAAAAGAGAAAAAAGGAAATTGTCGCTATTGTTTTTAATATATAGGTATCATATATAACATTTAATATATACATACCATCAGCCATCATCATCAATACTTAGTTAATTAAAATTTGTAATAATGATTATATATTACTATTTTAAACTTGATTGTATACATTCAGGGAGCATTGATGTATATTTGTTTTATTATTAGAATACTTTTGTTTACTTCATCCATGGGTATGTAAAAGAGAATTTTTTTTAAACTCTCTCTAAATTTTCAGGAATTCTTTTCTGTGGCAGTAGGTCAACAAACAAGGACAGGGCCATAATTTAAATTAAATCCCCATCGTTTTCAAAACTACCGAATATGGGTCGTAGAGGTTGGGAAGGAATTAGGTTAACATAGACATTTATTGTTGGCGGAGTTCGGACTTAGTTTGTTGGAGCTGATTCTCTAATCCTCTTGGTAATAAATCATTCTATAGTTCTACAACCTCCCAAACTCCTTCTACTCTTGCACTTACAGTCTTCTCGAGTTTCCAGCCTCCTCCAGTTTACTAGCATTAGTTATTATTAGTGTGCACATACACACAGTTATATGCTAATATTACATTACCATACCTAGAATAGAATAGAAAAATAACTTTATTCTGGGATTTAAGCTCCTTTATAATAAAAAAAAACATGAACAGAAAGAGAAACATAATATATATCTGGCTAGAAGGCTACATAATACAAATCATAAAGCGTATAAAAAGTAACATAAAAAGAATAAGTAAATAAACATTACGAATCCTGACATGATATTAGGCAACTAGAGAGAATAGATACATCAATAACAGCTGTTAAATGCATAAGCTAGCATGCAATAATTTCTTTACATGATGTACATCATCTTAAAAAACAAAATTAAAACAACACACTAAATTATTCAATACATTTCATTCTAAGCGAATGAATAACCTCTCTTAGAGAACATTTCATTGGGAGGCGCGCGAGAAAGGAACGCTCGAATGCTTCTTGGTCCTGTGAGATCATGTTTCATGGTTCTTGCCTGAGGATTTGAATTGAAGGAGGCTGCAGATATATGAAGTGTGTTGGGAGTTAATGGATTGGTATAGGAATGAACGGAGGAACTATTTTAAAGTAAAAACCTACAATATAATATGAAAATTATATTTACCCATCAATATATGTGTTTAGTCATATACTGTTTTTAAAATAAAATACTCTAAGAAGCTTTCAATCTATCTTACTTTTTATTTTTTTATAATTATTGGTCATTTTTTTTTTGAGTAAATAAGAGAAAAGATTGGCCCTCGACTGGGATTTGAACCCGGAACCTTTGTCTCACCGTGACATCGCTCTGCCAATTGAGCTATCCAAGGCCCCTGCCGGTCGAGGACAAACCTTTTCTCTCATAGATCCTAAAGCCCCAGTGGTCCCGCCATTTCTGCGATGAATACACTATAACGAAGTTCTTTGAACATTAATTTTAATTTAGGATCTTATTGATTTACGCCATATTATTATTTATATTTTTTTATAATTATTGGTCTTTTTTTTTTTAGTTATAAACATTTTATTTTTTAAAGAGAAAAGATAGGCCCTCGGCCGGGATTTGAACCCGGAACCTTTGTCTCACCGTGACATCGCTCTGCCAATTGAGCTATCCAAGGCCCTCAGGGCTTTAGGGCTGTAGGGCTTTAGGATCTATGAGAGAAAAGGTTTGTCCTCGACCGGCAGGGGCCTTGGATAGCTCAATTGGCAGAGCGATGTCACGGTGAGGCAAAGGTTCCGTGTT